>JAWNPB010000012.1:0-311063 GCA_035045355.1 Drosophila lacicola | reverse complement strand
AAAAAGTTTTTCATACAATAACCTACTTTTTGCCCGATCATTCCTTTGGCAACTATACGATATAGTAGTCCGATCCGGCCAGGTCCGACATATGTACTCCCTGCGACAAAAACTAGTTTAAGGCAAACTTAGAGACTGTTCACACAGAGGCAGACAGACTATATCAACTCGGCTGTTGATGCTGATCTGGAATATATATACTTTATGTCTGCTGCTATTCGTTACACATTTCATGAGAGAATTATAATAAGGGTATAAAAAGATATATACTTATATATATATATATTTATGTATGTATATGTAAACTGTTTTTCGGACATCGCCCAAACTAATGTTAAATAGTATAAAATATTAATAATAGTACTAGAATAACAGTAAAGTATACCTGTTACTTGCGTTGACTGAGGTACGTATGGTAGAAAATGATGGCCAAGGTTGAATCAATAATAATATAATATATTTCAAAATATCCATAGAACTGCAAAGAAAAGTAAAAAAATATGTGATTGCAGCGTTTTACTTGAATTCATTAATTTAAAATTAAACATTTAAAATGTAAATTTCTACATGTCTGTGTGGGAATGGGGTTCAAACTAGTACGGATATACGTTAATTTTCGCACGGTTGGAATCAAACAAGGCCCAGGCAAAGACTGATGGTAATGCACATTATTTTGAGTACAGCAAATGTCACAGCTTCAAACAAGGAAAAAAAATTAATTTAAAAAAAAAAAAAACGCTTTTCTCTTTATCTAGAGGCAAAGCAGGCAATGGGTAGGCCTCGAACATGAGCCTGATTTGCCTTCGCATAGCTTGCCCGGCCGGCAATGACAGCGACAGCAGCGAAAACGGCAGCTACAATGAAAACAAGAAGGGAAACAAACAATAAGAAAAACCACAAACAATTTAAATGGATTATGTGTTTACACTCAAAGTGGGAGTGGGCAGTGGGCAGTGACCAGGCGGGAGCTAAGCGGTGGCGGTGGCGGTGGCAGTGTTGCAAATTGATGGTAGCTCTTCGTCATCAAATGGACAAACAGGAGCACTACGCCGATGCCGAGCTGCTCGCCTGCCCACCAAAGCATCAGTTGGATGAACGAACTGACAAGTTCAAGGCAGCAGCAGTAGCAGTGGCCAGCGGAGGGACGGAGGGAGCAGAGCAGAGCATCTGGGTATCTGATGGTATTGGTAGTCCGGGTGCTACAAATGTAGGGATTACGCTTGAGCGCAAGCATTGCGCTCGTCGTCCATGCGTGTGGATGGATATGTCCATGTTTCTGTGCGTTTACTTGCTCGTTCACTTGTTTTTATTTGTTTGTTTGTTTTCACAAACGGAATTGTTTTTAATGAGATTTCAGACGCAAATCTTTTTATTTGAATTTTTATTTTAGGCCGTCGGAAATGCTCGACCACACCAGTTACTTCTGATTAAAAATTGTGGCGAATGGAATTTCGAATTACCCGACAGTGCACAATTTCGAAATTCCGCATCCGGATCCGGCAGCAGCACAACGTATATGTATATATGTACATACATATCTGTATCTCTTAGTGGCCGAACCAGCAATCCGGTCATGCAAATCCACATGCGTAATGTCCAACTGAATGCACTATGTATGTACATACTTACACACATAAGTGTAAGCATTGACTCTGCAATGTGCATGGATGCTAACCATACTCATGGCTAGAGACGACTACTTTTCGGGTATACCCTTTTAAATTGGACATGGTTTGCAACAGACTCGTGTGATTTTAGCTGAAACTGAATATGAATAAATGGATCAGCAGGCACTTTATGGTGATGGTGATGGCAACGATGTCACAGAAGTAACGAACGGAGTTGGGTTTGCTGCGGTCGAGTCGAGGGCTGATGTTCGGTGTGTGTGCAAAAGCAAACATAAAATGTGGTTAAAGCATTTTATGCAATCGCATTGCTTCACCAACAAGCAGCCGACAAGCAGATGGGTTGGTCATTTGCAAAATCCTTTGATTGAAATCGTTGAGAATTAAAAATACCGACTGAATATTTTTCCTTATTTTAACACTCTCTCTCTCTCTCTCTCTCTCTCTCTCTCTCTCTCTCCATCTGAGCGATTAATTGTTGATGAATGACCATTACGCACATGCATCCGGATTCGCACCAAAATTGATGGCTCTGATTTTTACAAACGATTCATTATATACAAACGTTTCTTTAAATAATTGTTAACATGTGAAAGACATACGGGTTCAAATTAAAGATAATACATGCAATGCTCTAGAAATATAATAAAAATTGAGTGCAGCAGATATACTTTATATTTCATTATTCAGCTACAATTCTTAATGTAAAATTATATTGACAGAATCAATTTTGATGTGAATTCAAACCATGGAATATTTATAACCATAGATACATACATACATACATACATACATACATACATACCTACATACCTACACACCTACATACCAACAAACATACGCCTCCTGCTCCTCCGCCATGCTCCTCAGCTTCCAGCGTTGAAGCCGCCTGCGCCTAATATATAGGTGACGCCTACAAGCCTTTCTTACATTTTTGAGAATCGAGGAGGAGGGCAGCTAGAATAAATACGTTTTCTTATTTACATTTTTCGTACAAATAAAGAAATTGGTCTGCTATTGGTATAAAGACCATTTACATGCATACATACATACACACATTCACACACACATAAATGCAAACATACATAGTTAATTACATACACACATTTCAATTCAATCAATTTGACATCTAAATCTGGCAACATTATTCTTAGTCAAAATTCATGTAAAAATGGTACCCTCAAATATCCTAAAACTTGGTCAAATCTCATCAGATTTGCACGAGGCTTGCATCTTTGTTCGTGGTTCGACTTCTTGATCAATTTTTATTATTCTTATATATTTATAAGAAAAATAAAATGAACTAGAATAGTGGCACATAATAAAATTTTAACTGCAATTCTATTGATAGAGTTCGAAAAATTATATTTGTACCCATGTATATAGAAATTTTCGCGCTAGCTGCCAACGTTGTCTTTTTGCGAATAAACGAGTATTCGATAGCACAAAAAGATCGCCGATTGATTATGATTTTGCAATTGCTGCTTTTGAATTCAGCTTCTTTTTTTTCGATGAACTTTTCCTTCTTGGAAGGGCTACAAGATATGAGGCAATGGCTAATAGTTCGCATGGCTGAGGTAACTACTTTTTTTTTAAATTTTTATCAATTCTAGTTATGTGTTAAGCTCGCTTCTCGTTTCTGTAGAATAAAGTTAAGGGCTCTCTTTTAAAGCTCTCTTTTCTGCAATGTTTTCTAAGGAAAAATTCTACAACAGTCTTTGGCGTGCCAAAGATATCCTTACTTTTCGGTTTTTTTTATCAACTTTTATCAAGATGCAGATAACTATCCGCTTGTAATGGAGTCAACTTTAGAGCGAGAAAATTTATGCGAACTTAAGTATTTATGGCTCCTTAGGCTAGATAAGGAAATGAAAGGCGCATAATAAATATGAAACATTTTCTTAAATTTAAAATTGTCTTATTCTTAAATATTTAAATATTTAAGAATATTGTTTCCTTAATTGTGAGCACAGCCCACCCTTCTTGAATTAGATGTATTATTCCACCACTTTACACATTTTTGTACACAACTTGAAATTTTGGTAAAGAAATTCCGCTTGGCAAAGTGAATTGCGCGACGCATTCCACAACAGGAATTTGGTTTTAACTTTGGTTGCCTTTTGCCCTTTCATTTTATGCCTTTCGGTTGAGAAAATAGCTTTACAAATAAAGATAATTATTGCATTAACAGCACACAACATGTAAATATACTAGGAATTGTAAGCCCGCCCGGGACTCTTAAGGCAATGTATATTATGGTTAAATATTATAAACAAATTGTATTGTATATGAAATCCTTTTACCATAGAATAGGAATAGCTTTCGATGAGCTTTGGTATACAAACATCAATGTTCATTATATATTGATCATATATTCGAATTTTGGGTTACTTAAATAAATCGCTAGATTATATTGTTTCCAATTCATTCCGTTCGGCGATTGCTCCGCTTGTGGATGTTAGTCGAGAAAGTGGACACCCTTTAATACAAGGGACAATGGCATTGCTGATCTAGTTCTAATGCACTCCTCCGCCAAACAAAATTGTTATTCCTTAATGGTCTAGCAACTCAATGATAGTAATAAGCCATTGCATTTGGCGATGAGGAAAGACGAAGCCTCATTAGCTGTCTGACTGTCTACGAAAAATAAATACTTTTCGTGGAGTCTCCCTTTACCATATATCGTTGATATCGTCGTGAGCTTTTCTGAAATGACGGTCAGTAAAGATAAAAAGCTCGTTCATTCTCCCATAGGTTTTTGCTAAAAATCTTATCTGCACAAGAATGTTATTCTGATCTAGTCATTCCCATTCTGATATAGTGCATACTAGTCACTTTATATATTACCATCAAGGTTTTTAGTTTGAATTAGAATGCAACTGTGGAGTCGGATTGCATTTTAAGCTTTCAGAATATTTCACTTTTACGCTTCCTCTCACTATTCCCCGCAAATGTTTGAAATGTAACCCTAGCGCTGTAATAATATAAATGAAAATGAGTGATTGGTGATCAACCTACAGCTAGGAAAATTAAATCATCATCAAGAATATCACGGATTAATTATGGTAATGGATGTGACGGATTGTTTTATATATTTGATCTATATTTTTACTCCCTTAAAGAGGATATTAGAATTTTGGCATGAAGTATGAAACGCATAAAAGGAGAAATCTCCGACCCCATAAAGTTTATATGTATGTACATACATATATTCTAGATCAGCATCAACCGCTGAGTTAATATGAAATCTTCTACGTTCCAAACATATCCATACTTTCTCGTTGACAGTCATAATAGATATGAACAAGGAAATGCGGGGTAACACCTGCTGGTTTTTGTATAGCATATTTAATTAAATACAACTATTTTTCTTGTTGCTTTTCAGAATTATTTTTTTGGAATGTACTTTAAGTGATGAGTTGTTAACAAAGACAATACTTGGCGGAAATGCTTCTATGGATTAAGTAAACGAATATCACCAGCAAGGGATCAGCTCGAATAGCGAGATTTTTATTAATATTTTATAAGATAGTAAGTTTTTGGAAGTACCTGAAGATCCATTGACGATCAGAAGCCTGCGATTAAAATGAAGACTGCCCCAATGACTCAGACACAATTCTGCGTGAGGACCTTGGCCTACGTCACACTTTTGTTGCTCACCGGATTATTGTGCACAGAAGGAAGTCATTCGTTACCAAATATACAAGGTAAGAGTGGACCCTTGACATATGTAAATATTACTTTTCATTTTATAATGAAATGTGTTCTTATTAATTATTTCACAATTTCGGAAAATTGAAACCTTTTTTGGGGAAAGTTTTAAGTTTCATCTGATCGACATTCAAATTATTTTAAGGGCCCTACTTAAGAACCTTATAGTAATAATAATACGTGTTTTATTCATATTTTTACATTGGTTAAAATAATGGTAAGCATAGGAGCTACATATTATTTCTTGAACCCTAAACCCATTGAAAAAGATTAAACAAATAATCGCTATCAGAATCTTCAATCAATAGTGATCGGAAATTTCGAATGTAGGCCCTTCTAGTGCCTGGCTATGTGTGTCCTATCGAACCATCGATCAAATCTCCCCGTTTCAATGAAATCATTAAGAATGGACATCCACATTCTGCTTTTAAGTATGCCACGGAGCTTTTAATACCAAATTTGGTTGTGACTTTCGTATAGTGTCGCAGCTCTAGAATATTTGACTTTTGGGATACCTCCTCCAAATAAAATATGCAGGGGGAAACTAGAATTTTTGTGCGCCATCTAGAGAATCTCCAAGTTTGGCACTCCCGACCAGAGCACTCTTAGCTATTTTAAATTCCTTTTCGTAAAATTATCACACCTTCTGCCCCCTTTGTTAGTGAGTATAAATAACCATGTGGTGCTTTTTACATTTGCTCATTACATTTTCACCTTTTTTTATATCCTTTATTACTGTGCTATATAAAAGATGTTTAATTATAAAAGTCACACCTGTATACATGTGCTCACATACTAATTCTTGCGCATTTTATTTTAACTTATTTTTTGTATTTCATCTGAAATAAAAGGTCAAAGCGAACCTGATGAAGTGGGCCCGCATTTTTTGGCACAACTAACAAATATAACCGTACCACAAGGACGTGACATATCATTCACCTGCGTTGTCGACAACTTGGGACAATATCGGGTATGTTATTATCTAAAACGTTTGACATACAGACATAGAAAATTAAGCTATTAACGAAAAAATATAATGTTTAGATAATTTTCATAACATGTGATCCATTGATATAAAAGTCCAATGTTGAAGGAACTTTGCTAACAAGTTGAGAGGCAACTTTAAAATATGTTTAATTGAAGCATTTTTTGTTTAACGATGTGTTGTATTTACAATCTGATAGCCCTAAATTTGAGTTATAATAACTTTAACTTTTATTAAACGCGTTTGCCTTTATTTTACTGTCAGTCGTACGACTGTGTGTTTTTGTAATTGCACCAAAAGCCAACACTTTGACAGTCTACTAATTTTCCCAAAAAAGAAAACAATATATCGGAAATAAAATTGTAAAATCAAAGATGAAATCAAAAGAATATTTGTGGTTTGATTCACGGTGCGAGCCAATGGCTTTCGTTAAGGCACGTTTCGTGAACCTGGTTTTTTCACAGTCATAACTTGCTTCACCACATTCCCTAAATTATTCAAATGAACAGTTAAATGTGTTCAAAATTAAATTTAATGCAATTGAAAATTGTCATTTATTATAAAATTGATAATTTGCCTGTTCATAAATACTCTGCAATTACCACAAATACCACAAACAATTTGTTTCAACCGAACCTATTTCACAAGCTGTTTTTATTCAACCAATCTAGATAAAGTTTTGACGGCTTGCAGCTATGGTTAGCATTCATTGTTGTGTTTCTTGCATTTAACTCTGCTCCTATTTACGCCAAGTAAAATAAAAAAGAAAGATTTTATACGAAAATATTACCCCGAAACAATTTTCCATTGTACCTTCATCAAACAAAGGTCCGATGTTGATAAGATTTTACTAATTTGTTAAAAGAACAGCAAATTTCGTAGGGATTTTATTAAACTGAAAGGTTTTCTAACAATAATTTTGAAATAATGATCCGATTTGGCAAATTCCGAGTATGTATACAATAAGTAAGTAAGATCAATATCATCGGCATATACCGGCATAGATTAAGAGAGCAAGAAGTACTCAGATAGTTCCCCAACTCCCACGTATTAAGTCGGATAATCAAGAAGCAGCACAGCAAAAGCAGACTGCGCCTTGCGTAATTGTGTGTAGGGTATAAAAAGAGCAACCCATTTGCTAAAGTCCGGCAAACAAAATAGCGATGTGGACTTTCTTGTAACTCAACCTGGTTTACTCAATAAGCCATTAAACCGCATTTGCGCAAACTTGGTCGCGTTGCCCATCTGTACAAATATATTTTATGTTATTCGCATGTACTTCTGCGTAAGTATACAATTAAATATGTTAAGGCCCACAAGAACAGAGTATTGTGCTATGTATGTCTGTATGTATGTATGAGCATGTGAATGCAAGTTAGTTTACGGGGGGTTGTTGGTGAACTTGGCCGAAGTAAACTTATAAGGCTGACCAACGATGGTGTGTCTCCCTTTGCTATCGCAATTTCAGGTGGCTTGGATTAAATCAGATTCAAAAGCAATACTTGGTATACATACACATATGGTATCCCTAAATCCAAGATTATCAGTGACACACAATGGACACAACACCTGGAAACTTCACATATCCCACGTGCAGCTAAATGATTCTGGCAGCTACATGTGTCAAGTGAATACAGATCCCATGAAAAGTCTGGTAAGTCAACCACAGAGCTACCCCTGACCCACCATGTGGTCATCCATTCAATTTCCAAACGTTAGGTGTTTGGCAGACTCGGTAATCTTATCGCCATATGCGTCTCAGTCCGAGCTTATGTGTGCGCTGTAAAATAAGGCTTTGGCAGAGATAGGCACTGGTCGAAATTGTGCGGCGCATTGCAAAATAGAGTTGAAGGCGAAAATTGCCTTTAGTTTCAAGGCTTCCGTTATTAAATATTAATATCAATAAAACGATTTCCCGCAATTTAACACTCTCAGATTAAATTCAAAATTAAACAATATATTTATACCTCGAATCCATTAAAAATGGATAAAAAAGAATAAAATGAATTTGAGCAAATGTATGTAACAGGAGTTAGGAAGCGTCGCCAACTCCATAAAGTGTATAAATTATTATTTGTCCACCTGTCCATCTCTCCTTATGTATCGATGATATCAGAAACTATGGACTTCAAACTTGGTTCGCGATTGCTTATTTTTCGACATTTATGCATAGATTTCATCCAAACGATTACATACGCTTGATAATTTGTTGATTTTAAAACATTTTCCAAATCATACAAGACATTCTCCTGACAAATCAAAATGCAGCTCATGCTATGCGCTTGTATACTCAAGTTCACTTTTCAGCGTACAAAATGGATACAGGAATTAAACTAGCATTATTAAAAATAAAAATGTATTCTATCTCTGCATCCGAACTCGCGGTCCCTTATCAACAGAAAGAAACGAATTGTTACCGTGTTTTACCGCATGTGATAAAGTGTTAATAAATACAATTATTGGGCGCTCAGCAAATCGTTAAAATCGATATTGTAGGCCAATTTGGCAGTACATTTTGGAGAGTATTATTCAGTATGTTACCTGTCTCTTGTTTAATTAAAAAACGTACATATATGATCAAATATTTATAATCAGAAAAATATGTATTGTCTTTTTACAGTCCGGCTACTTAGATGTCGTGGTTCCACCTGATATTCTATACCATCCCGACGAAAACATTGATGAAGGTGTTAGCACAGAAGGTGGCAGTATTGCGCTACAGTGCAGTGCGACAGGTATTCACGCGTTTTTTAAATTTAAAATAAAGTTATTATTAACTTCTACTTACATATGAATTACGTATATAGCACTTAAACTAAACCAATTCGTACACATACAAAAACTATTGCCAATGGCTGCACAATGAAGGTCCCTTTACCCTAAATCGGTGATTAATCTGTAAACCTTATATCTCATATCCGGGTGAAACAGAAATTTATACTGTTTAGTGTACGCAACACAGACAGACGACGGCATCTTCGGCATAAACAGCCGAGAGCCCATAAAGTAAAAATATATAATTATATGCTTAATCACAACCAGAATAAATGCCGAAATTTACGTTGAAGTTTTAGACAGTGAGTTAGTTAAGTTTGATGGAAATTTGTTAACAGTCAAATTCAAATTTAAAAAAAAATAAAATAGGCCACAAATTTAAAGCAGTTTTTTTTTTGAGAATATATGAATACTCTGTAGCACAATAAGATCTACTACTGAAAATTTCATCAAGATCGGTTGAGAGACACAAAAGTTATTTAAGCTTGTTTTGGCTGGCCAAATTTTTGGCAAATTTCCAGTTCGTTTTTTGTTTTAGGATACTCCCTATATACAAACATATCTTAACAACATCGGTACCTTATCAAGCGATTAAAAACAGAGTTCTATAAAAAAAATATCAAGTATCAATGTCAAATATCAAGGCGATATGTCTGCCATGGTATTTTATGTTCGGCATGCCGAAGATAGCCTTTTTTTATAAATTATCCATTTACACTTCCTCATTTACTTATTATATTAACAAATAGGTGTACCAGAACCAATGGTCCAGTGGCGACGTGAAGGCGGAAAGGACATTATAATAAGATCGGAGAGTAGAGACAAGCAAGGTGCATATCTTAAAATCTTAACTTCATATGGCTTCTTAGACTATCTGCTATCAGAAATATGTCGATATTAGTGAACAGACAGATACCTAAGAAGCACAACTGTATGTATGCACTTATATAATTATTATTTATTTTAATAAAAACTTAATTCATCTAAATCAAAAATCAATTTAGGTAATATAATACGCCCTTACAATTGTCTTGTTGTTTTAGCATTCAAGTCGGTGGAGGGCGAGCGACTGACTCTCACAAATGTTCACCGTTCCGATATGGGTGGCTACCTGTGCATAGCATCTAATGGTGTCCCACCTTCAGTAAGCAAACGCTTTGATGTTCACGTAAATTGTAAGTTACTAACAATAGTTTATATATTTAAATATAAATATTTTTAATTACTCGTAAAGATAGCTTATCAAAGATCTGAGTTCCAAATCAAAGAGACCTTGATCAAATGTACCACAATAAATACAAATATTTGTTGCGTCCGACTGCGTAATACTCGTTCACAGCCCAATAACCGCATTATCTAGCGTATTTATTATTTAGAACTATACTATGCGACAGCAAAAATTGGAGGTCCTAAGAACAAAATGAATTTCTTACTTATTTCCCTGGGAATATCCGATTCCATTAGCTGTGTTATTTTCGTCCTATAAAGCTAGTAAAATAAATCGTTACACCTATTTAATGTCGTTCATATGCATTGTCAGTTACAAAAATGAAAAACTTCTGTTTTAGTTTATTAAAAACCCGATATTCTAATTTAAATTTGTATATATATATTATTTCTTAATTCTTCGTGGGGGCACGATCTTGGACGCTTGATTTTATGATTGAAAATATATCAATATCAATATATCATAAAATGAAAAACTTTTATCAGGATCGAAGTAGTACATCATATTGTTTTCAGAAAAAGCAAATGCAATTTTCGTATAATAATTCCGTTTCAACTTTAACTTTGGAATACATATATCACAAATCAAGTAGGGTATTTAATCAACGGAATATCGAATATAACTTTAATGTTGTATTTTATGAACATGTATAATATTTGATGGGAAGATGCATGGAACCTGGTGAAAGGTCCATTAAGTGTAGGATCACATATGTATGCTTAAATAGATGCGAAAATTCGACTGTCATTTTGGCTTTGCCTTACGTAAAAATGTGTGAAAAATTATTTAAGATTTCTGTGACTTTGGCTGAAACAAGAAAGTTTTGCTGTGAAATTTTCTTTTAGAGCGAGCGTTCCAGATCCTTAAACATGCTGTTGGTGTGGCACTAGACACAAATCAACACCATGAGATTGTCAAGTCAAAATCAGAGAGTACCAGTTGTACTTAGAAAGTTGCGATAGTCGCACTTCGTATGTTTCAAGCAGGGCGTATCAAATGTACATAACTACAAGAAACTAAATGTGCGTCCTATTGTAATAACTACTCGTAACGAGAATTGCAGCAGTGAAGCTGGCAGCCAGTGCTGCCAACTCTCACTTCAAAATGTAGCTAAATGTATGGGCTAATATATACAAAGAGCTGAAATAAATAAGAAAACAAAATTCATAGGACTTAGAGGCAAAGAGTTGCCTCCATTTGAGCAGTTTCTTTAGAAACAGTTGGAAAGGTTCACTTGCATGTTTTGGCAATTCATTCAAGACTTACCTCGTGTTGTTTGTGTCCACGTGCGCTTTTCAGTCAAAAGATTTTTGTTTATACGAATAGACTTGTGAAAATGCTTTTTTAGGGTCGGACATTCCTTTTTTAATGCAGTGCTTGAGGCTTGAATTATCCATCCAATTATAGATATTATATTTTAGCTAAAATGGATAATTTCGCTATCTTAAGACGATAAGAAATCTGTGAGAATTAAAATAAAAGTCCTCATGTATTGGGTGTCGAATATTTTTCGAAATTTCTTTAAAAAAGATCTGTTTAACAATAGCCAAAACCTCCGGCAACTGAAAATAGCCAAGTTTAGCTGGATTGGCAGCACTGCGGGCAGCACACATTGAACTATTGTCATGAGCTATTATTCTGTTTACTTCATATGTGTGTGCGTATGTAGAAGCGAGAATGTGTTATAGAAAATATATGTATATGCATGCGTACATATATGTATGTGCATGCAAGCCATTTGAAGTACATACATTTACATATAACAGATTTCACGTATATACACACTGTGCACTACATCGGATCCTTGTGCTAGTATGAGCCAGTCGTAAACATTTGAAAATAACAACTCCATAATTGTGAGAGACTGGGCAATCCGGCAGTGTAGGAAAATAAAACTACAATTTTAGGCAATGTGTCTATGTCAAACACAGGAAAATACAGCTCCGAATTTCAACTAGCATTCAGGCCCAACTGCTGATGCATTGTCTGCTTTACACATTTTAATGACCACACAGTAAAAAATAGTTTGTTTAAATTATAAACAATTTGGTATTAATATTAAACAAATAAGAATGTAAATTTATGCTTCATATTCAAAAATATGCAAATATAGCCCATTTTTTTTTAAATTTATTATAATATGAACTAGCCGAGTCCGTCTGCATGCATGCGTAGATTTCAGACACTGCAGAATTTATACCTCAAATTTTTTAAAGTTTATTTTTCTATAGCACGAACAATTCAAGTTTACTTCAAGGAAATAAATTCAACATTATGGGGTTTCGGCTGATATTTTATCGCATATTTGGCAGACCTCGACAATCTATAATTTACCAATTTAACAGGTTGCATAAGGTCCCCTCAAAATCAATCAACATTCACAAGGTCATAAGTTGAAATGCATTTGGATTGTTCACTTTGCGTTGCAGCGGTGTCAAATTGCAAATTGCAATTTGCCAAACAAACTCTTTTTGCTAACATGTTGACATATTCGATTTCTTTAATTGCTACTTGCTAATTAGAGAAAAGAATATTTAAATGCGTCAAGGATTTGGTAAAACGAAGCTATACTTAAAAATTTTCAATTGCAGAGGGTGTGTAGAATCCGTTGTATAAATTAGTTTATGCTTTCCTGTCTCGGCATCTGTAAAATAAGCATCGCTCAGGCAGCAGCTGTTGCTGCAGCTCTAGCAAACATTTATCAAAATAACTAAATATCGAATAATAATCGTGTCGTTTTTAACCCTTTTTCTAGCCTAGGGCCTGGTACGCGCATATTTGCAAGAAATTTTTCAGTGTTTTTGTTGTAGCGAGGACTTGCAAACTTATGAGCTTGCAACGCCAACTGAGCGCCCAACTAATTTGAAGTTACAGTCGTAGCGGGAAAACCAATAAAAAAGAAGATACATAGAAAAGCTGTAGCGTTCTTACTTTTCTTATATATATATTGCGTATTTCGTATATTGCGATAAAGCTCATTATTATGACTGTTTTGCTCGATTCCCTTAGTATTTCAAAGAAAACAAAAATTGCAAACTAAAATAACGTAAATTTGCACTGTAGAAAGGAATGTTATTATCGATTTTGAAGAAAAGCTTTAATAATGTCTTAGTGCTACAAAGGGTGAAATCTTTTTTGATGAGCGGATCAGTGGGCTTTAATCCATTTTATTTATGGCTTAAAATTATCCTTCAGCAACAACAACAACAACAACAACAACAACAACACAAACCCCTATAGCAAAACACCATCCAGCGAGAGGAAAAATAGCAAGAGCTTTGGCTACATTGAAACAGAACATTACAGTTGTCATTCTCTTTCCCACACACACACACACACACACACACACACTTACACTCGGGTGGCATCCACGCAACTAGCAGAAAGTAATCCTATGAAAACACCACCCTACCATTTTCCGCAGACTTGGCCTGCGACTCACGCACCCGACCAAAGCACACCCGCGCTTCTTTGGCTTACCCCAGCCAGTGTAATCTGCCAGGAAAAGTACAAAGAGTAAACATATAAAATGTATCATTTTAACGTACCGACATATAACTACATTTGATGCTAGTTTTGGGGAAATTGTTTTGAATCATCTAAGATTATTTCATCTAAATTAAATGTATATAGGCAACTCAATTTGGGAATTTCAATACGAACTAATATTGCTATTCAAGCTATTCGAATTTTAATTACATCATAAAGAACTGTGAAAGCCCGTCTAGCCGATACCCTTCCTTCTATACATATGGAGAGGTATCCAAAAGGTGTAAAATTTTTAAGCTGTATATACCAACGAGAATATAATTATTCAGTTTAGATATGTTCTCCTGGCCGTCTATATGACTTGACATTTAAAGTAAATATACAAATAATACTCCTATATTATATGCAAATAGTTTGTCCCGTCCCATTTCCAAATATCAAAAAACAATCGATTTTGAGACTTCATTTTTGAAGTATCACTGAAAACCCATAAAAACTCTGCGCTATGTTGGTTCTCGTACACATCCCATTAAAGATTTCATGGAAACGGAGCAAGTTATCGATGATTTTAAACAAACTCGAACTGTGCAGTCCGCGGTAGACCTAGGTTCAAAATGTCAAGGCACTAATTCTTATGAGAACATTATTACATTTTAAAACAATTTTCTTGGATTCAGGGTATAAATAGAAGTTATAATGGTCCTGTCTAAATGTATGTGTATATTATATTTGTCAGTAAGGACGCCTCGAGCTGCATACTTAAAATTCCTAGTTTAGGATATTTTTTAGTCGGTCAGCGTCGGCTAAACCCCTCTTGTTAAACAATATATTCACAACAATTTTTGCAATTTCAGTTCCTCCAACTATTAAAGCTGTTAATCAGTTAGTAGGAGCACCGGTCGAACGAGAAGTTATATTGGAATGCATAGTGGAAGTTTATCCGAAGCCGCTAAATGGCTGGTACCGAAATGAAGGTAACATTGCTTTTATTATTCCATTTAAATACATTATAAATAAATATATGAAACGCGTATTTTTAGTGTGTTTTTTAACTAATAGTTTTCAAAAATAATCTGCTTTTACGGACTAACGCGCTGAGGCAGTATTTAAAATAGAAGTTTTAAAAAGTCACGGCCCAATTGGAAAACTCTAGCTCCTGGTGGGAAAAACGTTGCAGAGAGAATTCTTTTTTCAATTAATCTTTAATAAGGCTAAATAAAACCCGATACTCATTAAATAGATAAGAAAGTCAATAAAGGAATTTGCCTGTTGAAAATATGAGCTTGCGTTTCGTGAGCTGTTTCTAGTTAGTTAGGCATTTATTAAAGCTTAGGGTGTCTCCAAGTCGGGCACTCTCGACTAGAAAACTCTTGTTTCTCTTGTTATATTGAAGCGCAACAATTTACTTGAAAGAAAATATCAGCAACAAGAGCAGTCATTATTTTCATAGCTAGCTTCCAGCGTTATTTGCTTTCTTTATTGAACCGCAACAAGGGAAATGCAGGCATAAAATGTTTTATGTTTTAAATGCTCTGTGTGAAGAACTGGGGTCGATCTCTGTGGACATTAAGGTTTTAAATATTGTTTGTAATATTAAGTAAAAAAAATATTGAGGGTGGTGAAGGGAGGGGTGGCAGTTTGAGCGGCTTTGTATATTACACAAACAATTTCGGCTGCATGATTTCTAATTAGATTTCTGACTGCTGATAATTATCTCATTATTATATGATATCCTTGACTTTTAGGTAACGTTAAACTGCATAGCAGCAACAAGTATAACATCTCCGAAGCGATGATTAACCTGTACACGTGGCACCTCAATTTGACGATACGACACCTGACAAAGGCCGACTTTGGCGCTTACAGCTGTTCTAGTGTGAATGCTCTTGGGAAGAGTGAAACGCGAATTCGACTGCAAGGTAAGATAAACTGAAGCTTATTTCAAGTTGAATGCTGTCCACATGCAGTTCTTTTTTTTTTTTTCGTCTGTAGCAAGGCCGTGGGCCCAGGCTAAGCCAAGTAGTTCTAACAATTCGAAACCATCAATTTAGTTGAGAATGAACGGGTGCGTGTATTTGTGTGTGTGTGTGTGTGTGTGTGTGTGTGTGTGTGTGTGTGTGTCTTCATCGCATGTGTAATTCGTTCAGTTTCCGTGCAATAAATCACCTAGGATTTTCGTCGGTCTATTATTTTTATCGATCTCATTTAAAGACGACTGAAGCATTTCTCTATCTTTCATCTGCGCAGTGGGCCAGGCCCCCACATACCCATTCTCTCCAGTTAACTGGAGTTGGAGCTCTAAAACTAAGCATGAATTATTGCACAATCAGCGGAAAACTTTCTCTGCTCGCATTGCCACCAGGGCTGCATCCAGTTCGTGGGCGCAATTTTAATTTTCACTTAAAGGATTCACTAAAGACACAGTTAAGATTAAATGTCAGTAAGTTTTTTAACTTTATTGTTCCGAATGTAGTTAGTTTTATAATGCTTGGCCTAGTCCGATTTTATAATTAGTTCGCAGTGATTCGATGGTGCGAGAAAAAAATAGCTTGAAACCGAAAACTAAAGGTTTTCTTTTAATTAACATATAACACATAGTGGCTATGCCAGTTATATGAAAGGGTTGCTGACTCTGATATCTGAGTCCATCCTAAATAAAAACGTATTTAAGTCGGAGCCGAAGACACTTCCATTTTCCATTTGGAAAGCTTCCTTATACCCTAACTTCTTTGGAGTATAGCTTATATAGTAGATATTAAAAATTATATTATAATATTAATGTATACTAGGCGAGAGTGCACGACTAGGGGCTGTGCTTCCTTTTTTTAAGGGAATTACATTTTTGAATAACATTGCTTAATTGATTTTTTTATCAACTGTGGTGGATATGGGACACTCATTAAAAAGCAAGTGACGCTTTTTAAGTCTGCTAGACATACAGTTGCTCCAAAACATTATACCCTTAGTTAGCCATTTTCTATGAGTACAGGGTATAAAAGCGTTAGAACAATGTTAAAGCCCTAGCACTAGGTGGTTTGTATTTGCAATTGTTGTTGGCCCAGTGTTTATTTTTAAGGATTGTCTGCCACCCCATTTGTTTTGCTTTCCCCTCTGCCCCTCTGCCCCTCTAGCCATGCATAGAGGCATTCGGCATTTCATAATTGGTGCAATTTCTTGCAGAATTACGATTACCGCCCAAGTCGACAACGACACCAACACCTCACGTTTATACTACGGCCAAGCCGCGTCGGAAGCAGCAGCAGCAGCAGCCCAGCCACAACAAGGGACTGAACGAAGTGGTGCGTGCCAAGGAAACCCATTTCTCAAATCAAATGCAGCAAGAGAACGATGTATTCGGCAGCGGGATTGGTGTGCCCCAGAGCGCCAACGGCGGCGGTGCCGGTGGTATTGTGGCAAGTGGAAACGTCAACGGCATGATAAACGGAGCGGAAGGTAAGTTACGATTTAGAAAATTCCACAAATACATGCTGCTGCTGCATAGAGCAAGCATAGAATGAAGTCAGGCATAAGCGGCAGTTACAAACACTCACATCCACATCCACATCTGCCGGACCAGGATACTCGGCTTGCATGCACATGCGATGCCGATGGCGATGCCGATGCCACCAGCCATGGGGCACTTCTCTGCCAAGGGACCATGACTTGGACAAATATAATGTCGCTGCACCAGGGCTGCCCTTTTAAGAAACTCTTGGTGGCTTGGTGCCTTTACTTCTTCGATCTTTGCTTCCTTCGAAACTAGCAACCAAAAGTACAACGGACAACAAACCGCAACATACTCGTTCTCCCATGCAGTTGCAGTAGCAGCAGCAGTAGCAGTCCCAGCAGCCCTTTTCAAGAGTACGTGACCCCCTTCAACGACTACGGACTTATTTTCCACCCATTTCTCTAGCCAGCTCAACAACTGTAGTAGTCACCAGGACTTAGCACTCGTGCAGCTGTCGAGTGCACTGATTTATCAGTGAAACTGTATTTTGGTAAAACTCTCGGTACTTTCCAAATCTCTTTTGAAGTTAATTTTCCGGCAGTCAGTTTCAATTTCGTTTCTGTCCTTGTTGCTCAACCCCCATCAGTGTTCAAGCGGAATTGACCAGCGGCAACTGAAACTGAACAGGCGCCGATATATTTTTGGGCCAAGCTACCACAAAAGTCACTTACAAACTAAGCTTATAACTAGACATATAGCTAAAAATGATATCCTATTATTTATTTAACTTTTATGTATTATTGGACAACAGGTGATATTTTGAAGTATATATCTTAAAATATGCAAAGAAAATCAGAGTTAAGGGCTTTATAAGTCCAAGACATAATCATGGGACAACCAAAGCATTTATAATATATAATAATATTTATTTTTGGGCCAAGCTACCACAAAAGTCACTTACAAACTAAGCTTATAACTAGACATATAGCTAACTTATATGTATTATCTGACAAGATATGTAAACAGGTGATTGTTTGAAGTATATATCTTAAAATATGCAAAGAAAATCAGAGTTAAGGGCTTTATAAGTCCAAGGCATAATCATGGGACAACCAAAGCACTTATAATATATTATCGCGCAATAAAATATTGTTAAAACACTTTTAAATACTAAAACTTTGGCTTAAACATGTTTTTGCAGTACATACGCAACTTCCAGCACGCAACGGATACGAAAAAACATATAAGTCGCCGGGTGCCGTACCGTCACCTAGCACGCCTTGGATGTTTCCAAGTGCGGGGTCACAGCTGCTTGGCACAGCCACGATAACGACTAATGCCCTGGTGGCTCTTTTTTGCATATTGTCTATGTATTTAGTTAAGCTCATTTAAAATTATGCTTCCAACCAAATCCACGCCAGACTGTAACAAGCGGGATGCAGACAAAAAAACGCAGGCGCGCAAAGAGCCAGTGCCGCAATACGAACAATGCAGAATATTGGGTTTGCAGCAGAAAAACAAGAAGGGTTCGAGTTCGAGTTGGCCGATTCCAAAGGTTTTCAATTGTCTAGTCATTTCATAGCCAGCAATGGTTAACTTTACTTGCACTAGCACACTTATGAACCTATCTACGTACTCATCTAAGATTTTAATAGTGCTAAGTACTATATTGCCAAAATTAAGCAAATCACATAACGAACCAAAAATAGTTCTTCAATATATTCGCCAAAAAACATGATCACAAATAATATGCATACTTCATTGTTTTGCTTAAGCTTGTTCTTGCATACAAGACATATTAAAAAAATATATATGTAGTAATAAAACATGTATGTATATCATTTTTTGAGAATCTATTTTCAATTAATAAATTTAATATTTATGATTTTACCACAAAATAGGAAATCAACTGAAAAACATAAATATATTGCAGACTTCATAAACTAAAATCACTCAAAAAATCATTTTCACATTAAGTTCAAGACAATTTTGAATAGAACTTCAATGTTAAGAATTTAAATCAACATTTAAAAGCTTGCTGGTTCAAAATAAACCACAAAATTGTTGATTTAAATTTATCTTCCTACTAAAGTTCATTTAAGTTTCTAAAGTTCATTAAAGGTTCTAAAATGACTTTAAAAAATAATAATAATAATAATAACATGGGATCATACTCTACTTCGAATACTTTGCGAGACGAGTGAAAGATTCAGACAATATATAAATTGGATATATACGAAAATCAAAATTAAATAAATAAAACTGTTCACATTAAATATACAAATTTTGATCATAATCGTTTTGAAGTAAATCATATATTTATTTTATGTTCTTTTCGATTATACATATCTATTATTTTAGTGACCTCTTTAAGTATTCAACTAAAGATTGTAAGCTGGTCCTCTAATCTAATACATAAATGCGAGCAGATTATTCGTATATCAATTTCAAGATCTTATCAGAAGCAAAAGTTGCTATTGACTCTAAGAGTTGCCAGTCGTGTTGCCAGTTGATCGAAGCTTTAACTTGTTGCGAATTGCACCGTGTTATGCATTGAAAAACAGGAAAACGAGAAAGCTCGAAATGCATTTTTGCATACAGCTGAAATAATGTATGAGATTCGCCCTGTCTAATTATTTTATATAGTTTGTACGGAAAATATTTGGGTAAATTGCGAAAACATATTGTATAATAATAATGGACGCGAAATAATTAAAACTGGTTGCTATTTAAATTATATAAGAAAATTTATATATATATATATATTAATTGTATGCATAAACATAATGTGACCCCTTTAAGAATAGTTCAAAGTCCATTGAAATCAATAACAATGAAACAAAACCCCATGCTTACAATAAAAACAACACAATAATTTTACACAACAAGAAAATGAATGTTAACGAACAATTTTATATATAAGGCATTATACTGAGCTTATTTGCTCACATTAGATAATTAAAGTAATCGAAAGTTATAAAATGAATTATGCAATACAAAAATGTCTTCCTATAAAAAAAATTAATAATATAAATTAATATTAATGAATGAAATCAACATTAATTCAATAAATTGAACATAAGTAATGAGGTGTTACGAACAACTAATGAGAAATGTACCAAAATTGTATACTCTGTACATACTAATGAGTAGACTTAAATGAAATGAATGAAACAAGCAGAAGCCGACATCTCAGAAACAATATACTTACTACTATATATACATGTCTATTCAAGATTCTTAAAAATGGGCGTGAATTTACCTCGGACATTATTCGAGCTAAATCTATCGATCACACAAGACCCGCTTCAGTGTTGAAATAAGTTAAAACGTTGCGCAATACTCTGTTCGCAGTATTCAAATAACATAAGTCAGTTTAAATTTCTTTCTGAATATAAGATTGTCGACTCTGAAACTGAAACATCCTAGTAGGAACTTTCTGAAGTGCTGGAATAGGCGTGGTCGCAATAATTTTGTTAAATATTAAGAGGATTAGCTTGAAAATCTCTCCAAAAATTCGTCGGTGACATAGAACTTAGAGAGATTTAAGTTGCGTTCCCGAAAGAACAAACGATTCACGATTCATGGGAATTAAAGTATGGCACTTCCTTTATTTGAACTGCACTTTCCAATAAAACAGAAGACATTGACCAATTCAATAAAACAAAGGCTCCGATTAATTTGAAATACTATACATTACCAAGAGATTTCTGTCGACCCCGACTTTACAGGAATGTACACGGTTCTCAAACTTAATAAAGATTTTGATTGCTACGTTTAGTTCTTTAATCAATTCACCTAAAACTCATTTTCAAGGTGTTGAAGATAGTATAGGTACCTATGATATTTTAAATGTTGGGTAAAAAAGTTGGATGAGTTCTACATTTATGAGAAAATTAAAGAATAATGTTCTGAGAATACGCAGTAGGTTTTTGAATATGATTCCGAATATCACTGTCATGGTCAACCCAATCAGTTTATATAACTATACATTCAATATGTAGATACATATATACACATACATACGCATACATATGCATGCACATACATACACATACACCGAGTACAGATGTTGGAGTCTGCATTCGGGGATGCAGTTGGCATTGAATTTGCATAAATGCATGGCTATTGAAAATGCCAAAGTGGCTGCTGTTGCATTGCAATCCCAACTGCAGTCACCAGGAGAGATGAACAAAACGCGACAGCTTCCAATTGCTGCAATCGTGGTGAGTCTCGGCTATGTCCGGTCCGGTCCGGTCCGGTCCGGCGTATGTGTGGTGTGTGTGAGAGAAAGAGAGTGAGTGTGTTTGCGTGTGTGTGTGGTAAAAGTGAGGGTGTGCAGGCTTGAGTGTAGTGTCCGAGCAATGTGGTTCATGCTATTGTTGCATTTCGACTCCAGCGGAACAATCTAAATGATGATGCGCATTTGTGCAAATGACGGCGGGTGCCACACCCCACACCCCACCCCCACACCCCTCGCCCCTCGCCCCTCGCCCGTCTCGCCATGTTCTGGCCTGGTGTTGTTTATCGAGTCTCTGCGTGGACAGCGGGCGATAAGAGCAAAACCTTCAAGTGCTGGGCTTGGTGGCACCACGGTGCCCATGAGAAAGGGTTCACGGAATAATAGCCAACACGCATCACCGACAAGCATACGCACACACACTACACACACACACACACACACACACACACACTCGCACTCACACACACGCGCACACTCGCATGCATGCATTAACGAATTTCATGCATTTGCCGATGCTCTTCGGCTCTCCATAGACCGTGTCACTAATTTAGCTGGTAAAACGGCAAAGAGCAGAGCTTAAGTTAGCCGCATCCAGCAGACGCGACTCAGAAGCCTACAAAAAATGGCCTGATTCGACAATTGTCAAATGCTCACACACTCCCATAAACGCACATAACCCTCTCCACTTATCTCATACTTATTTGCTGGGCTGAGCGCGTTTGTTTGTCGCATCTACACTTTAGCAAATGCAGAGAGCCTGATAATGTTTTCAACATTAAATTCCCATTAAATTCTGTTTTATTGCACTTGACGCTGCATGCATAATTTACTCGCATCCTGCTACGTGCCGTTGCATACCCTAAAGTGCATGTGGTCGACCGCAGATACTGAGTCCCCCCCCTGCTTGCGTGTAATTGTATCATTGCCAGCCTGCATCATACCAAATATCTCAAGTTTTCTACCGAGCAAATACATTTATGTAGCTTCAATTGTTTGATTTGTCATCACAAAGCAACTAATTTCGTTTTTCAGGGATTGTGTAAAATGCTTTCTGGGTACAACGCGACTGCCAAAGGTTGCATGAGCTAAATTGTTGTCCAATTCGAAAACATAATTATAAAGATCTATGTAAAGAATGATTTTGGTTTGGATTTCCTGATTTGGAAAGTCGCCTTCTCGGCTGCGTTTTGTAAAATAAACACTTGATCCAAACAGGGCAGAGTAATAAAAAAGGGCCCATAACTTCAATCAAAATCTAAACATGTAGGTTAGTATATACAAATAAATACCAAACTGAATTCACTGAGATCTTTTCAATTCAATTTCGCTCAATCGGAATCAAACTTTTGTAAAGAACCTCTGTACAACAACTTAATGAATATGTGCGCCAAGATCTTTGGAAATTCCGCCCGCAACTGTGAAAAATTGGCGGAAACCTATTGCATGCAATTGTTTACCATCCGCATGGTCTCAAACTCATTTTACATTCACAGAGTTTACAAATAAAAGAATTCAAGATTTAAAAGTTCGCTAAACAACCAATTTAATATTTTGTATTCGAATTTGTTTGATTAACTTAATTGAGAAAACTTTGGTATGTTTTCGAAAACATGTTGAAAGTTTTTAATTCAAACATTTTCACCAAACAGTCCCAGAATTAAATTTTATATTATATTAAATCCTTAATTAAAAAGTAATTCATTTTAAAATAAGGCCTGCATTTTATGTTTGTGTTCATTTAGTTTAAGCTCGTCAAACTACAACAGAAAGTAATCGGGTTTTATCTTGACTTTTTTTATTTATTTATTTTATTTTCGTTCTGTGACTGTGTGACATACACGTACTCAGGTACAAATGTACCTAACTACCTTGTTTGTATATTTATAATATGTAAAAACAGACCAAAAAGCGTGCCTTCAAAATATTGGGCACGCAGATACTGGATTCATTGCAGTAGCAATAAATTTGTAGCTGGGCAATTTAGTTTATTTGCCTGGTCAAATTGTATGCACGCCACAAAAACAATATATCTGCAATACATGAATCACGCAGACATGTTTTAGTAAGTTGCTGTACTTGGCCTTAAATAAGAGTGTATGTTTCTGTGTTAATGCATCATAAGCTAAAGTATGGCCAAAATTATATGCCCTGAACTCAGTTGGCGTTTTGGCTTCTAGCACAAATAAACAAGAACGCATGCCACAAACTGCAAAATGAATTCCTGAGTAACTAGTCCGTTCTCCTTGAAAACTTTAGGGCCTAATATGGCGAAAATAATGTTTGTACATTCCAAATCTGTTGGGAATGGGTTGGAGTATCCAAAATATGAAAATGACGCAACATTTTTTCCCTCAAAAGTCCCCAACTACCCTACAGGGGCCCAACCAAAAAAAACCACCAACCCCCTTTATTATCTCCTCTTTTCCCCCCCCCCCCCCCCCTTCTTTTTTTTTTGGAGACGGATTGTTGCTCCGCAACACAACACAACATCATCTCTAATAAACCACAACCACCCCCGCCGATCCCCCCCCCCCCCCCCCCATTTTCCCCCACCCTAAACCCCCCCCTTTTTAAAAATTTTTTTTTTTTCTATTTTTTCTTTTTTAAACACGCACCCCACACTATATAAATAAATACTAATTCAACTTATTTTTCTACATATAAGTCCCGCAAAAGAAAATTAACAAAGTAAGTTGGTTCTATAAACCGATCTGAGAAGAGAGTATTGCGCAATCGGTTACACGTTGTACTTAGACTTTATTTAAATTAATAAATAACAGTTAGCCAATCAATTGGTAATTAATATATATGATAATATATGCATTGCCACAGAAAAACATATGACATAAAAATCAGGGAACATTTATCTTGAAAATTTAGTCGTTGAACCATTTTGTTAAGAGTCGCGTTGTAACTAGTTAGTTTGTTTAAACCACATAAGCGAAGTTTCGAAACATTTTGTTTAAAATATATACAATTTATTTTGTAAAAGTCTTATCTGTTTGCGCTTAAGCCTACTCGCTGTGAGAATACATAAAAAAAATTCAATTATCAAAATAAAAGTCATATTAAATGTAAAAATAAAAACAAACAATATGATTGCCCCAGTTGTCAGATAATAAAGGATATTGGCATAAGCCGTATTATTTCTGTAATTTATAGATAATGGATAATTGTTATAAATAAAACTTATTTCAATAATAAACATGATACTTTATAGGTTCCCGTTTATTTAATAATACTACAATAATGTACATGTACACATATATTATTATAAACATTTGTAAAAATATTTGAATATACACATATTTAATAACTAACAAGTGAAATACTCAGAAATGAAATACAGGACAATAAACATATATACTATTTGAAAAGTATAACAAGTACATGTGACATTAAAATCGTTCTTATGTTAATAAATTACAAAATAAATATATAAATGTATATTCGACTTTGGCTTTAATATTTTTTGTTTAATTCATTTTCGAATTGACTTCGTCAGTCGCTCTGAGTCTTAAAAGCAATAAATGAGGCTCAAAATTTGCAAAGCTATTCGAGATGATGTAAAAGGAGAAGACTGCAATGCCCATTGGAATTTTATAGAAATAAAAACGGAGAATGTATGAATATCTTTGGCCCGCCGAGAATATGCGGCTCGAATATGGTGAGTTTGTTGAAATATCTTTGAAAACAGAATAATTTGCCATATAAGACCCTACTATTCCACCGATCTTTCCCATAGTAGCTATATGATATGGTGGTCCGATGCTGACAGTAAAACTTGCAGTAAAACTTGTATCATTTCTAGAATAGTACATATATATCAAGAATCTTTCATTTTAAAGCTATCGCCCTGCCTACACCCCTAGGTTGTAAATCAAATAAATAAACCAATTGCAACTACCCACCAATTTAGGCCATCATTTTAAAGGAATATACGAATACTATATAGCACAATAAGATCTACTCTTTATCAAGATTGGTTAAGAAACACAGAAGTTATATGTGTTTCTGTATGCTTTAATTAAGTCATCATATTATTTTTCCTTAAAGCTGTTCAATAAAAACTAAATAAGGAAAAAAGCAAGAAAAACAGCTTCTAATATTTAAAATGCTTAAAAAATATTTTAAACATGAATGAAATAGGCAAAAAGAAAACTTATAGCTCTGTGAAATGTTTGCTCCAGTTGACAATTTCCGTTCCTACTGAGCCGAACGTTGGCGCATCACTTTCCAATTGTCGCCATGTGTTATCAACAAGCCAATTGGAAAAAGAATTAAAGTAGCCCACAAATGGGAAGCAGACAGAAAAGGAACAACGATGCGGAGTTCGCAAGTCGAGTAGAAGATACCCTGTTCAGCACTTCAAGTGATTTAAACTTTTCAAATTTGAGGCCATAAAGAACTAATTCAAATATAGGCGTAAGCAGCTTTACGAAACTTATTTTTTATTTTGTTTCTTTTTAAATCTGGTGTCATTCCCTATTGTAATATGAAGATTTGCTCAAAAATCATAAATTGATATTTATCGATTTAAAGGAGATGTGAAAAGGAATGGTATAGTAATATTAATTCGTTTCAGTTTTTTCTTAAATTTATTTATTATATGTACAAATTACTTTTACTTTTATGATTTTGACTTATGACTTATGATTTTGCGACTTACCGTTTTCACAGATTGAACAAAATTAATCCTTTGTGGATTGTTTTTTTGCGAGAGGTACATACTTTTCGTTACCCGTTTTCAATAAGTACAGGGTATAAAATCAATCCAAACAGTATGCAAAAAGGCAAGCGAAGAAACCGGCTGCACGCTATGTGCACTGCTTAGCGATTAGAATGTCGGCGGTCTCTTCGTGGCCGAGCAAAAACAATCTGTGCTCCCAAGAGGATTATGAAATATGGCTCTCTGTGTTGTGCTGGTATCGGAGGCAGTGCAAATACTGGTAAGAAAATTGCAATGCAGTCCAACCGTATCAACTGCAAAATACTTCAGTCACAGCGCTTCATCAGCTTTAAGTTGGTTGCTTTTAACTCCAAAAATATATCGTTTGAACTGAATCTTGAGGAAGTGTAAACTCTTTCAATTTGCGGACGCGAGTGACCACGCCCACGCATATAATCAACTATATTAGCTCAATCTCTATAGTAGCTTATCAGTAATCAAGCTGATACTCTAAATAAGGTATAGACATAAAAGGCACATTCGTATTTTTAATCCCTGAACCCATTCAAATGCTTACAAAAGATTTGTATATGGACTTAGCAGGCTGAAGGATGCATCTTCCCCCTATAAATGGAATATATTCTTGATCCGGCTTCTTAAGCATAGCTTAAAAACAAGTAAGAGTCCTCTAGTCCAGAGTACTTAACTAGCAGACACTTTAAACTCCTTCTGTCACGCACTCCGGGACAAGCTTTCTATAGTCAAAATATAATGCCATAGATAGACCTTATATAACTTTTAACGCATTCCTTATTTAGTTCAGGTTATAATTAATAAACAAGCATCTGCTTAATCAGCTAATGTAATGTATGTAACAGGCAGAAGGAAGCATTTCTGATCTATTGATCTGTCTGTCTGTTCGAATCGAGCAATTAACCATTCATCTCGTATGGTACGATTTTGATTATATTAAATATATTAAATAATGGTAAATATATGTTGGTTACATCAAAAGTTAAGCTAACCTATTGTGAGAAAGGGTTCTCTGCTTTTCCAAAAATTAAATATTTAACAAATCGGCGCGGCTTTTTGCCAGTAAGCAAGTGGAGAAGAAGAAGACATGACTTTTGCGTATCAACAACAACAATATGTAGCTTAGAGTATAGGACGTAGATCTAAACAAAAAGGGATGGCCAAGACAAAATTGGGTCGTTCATTTTGATTATTGGTTGTTGTTTTTTCTTATTAGAAAATCCTGCTGGGCTTGCTAGTATAAGATAGAAGTAGATGACACATGTTGATTACTAGCAATAAGGAATTATCGAGAGTCTGACTGAAAGAAAGTATAAAGTTGAAGCTGAAGTTTATATACCAAATGTAAATTATAATGATAAATAATCAAAGTAATGGAATATATAAAAAAAACACCGTACACCGAATTTATTGAAGAATATTGTCCATAGTTTAGAAGTGGAGTAGCTGCAGCGTGAGGACCTGCATTTAAAACTGCAAGTCTATATCCCTGGACAGAAAGTAGAACATGACTAGATCGACTCGGCTATTAATTTCCAAGAAAAATACAAATACTTTATGTGATCGAAGATGCTTCCTTCTATCTGTTGCAAAAAAAAACTACTCTCCCGATTTATCCATAGTAGATGGATGTATGCAAATTGTTAAATCATTACAAAGTTATAGGTACAATAATGAAAAAATGATGAGTTGCTAAACCAAGATTAACAGCAAACCTATGTCCTTTATTTTTTAGTTCCACACAGACTTGTACAAAATATTTTGGGTCCAAAAGTGCCTTGGAAACCAGGTCGGTAGTGACTAACTAGCAGATACCATAAGAAAGCACCGAACTTCAATTAATACAGCAACATTTTAGATTTCTTCATTGCATACATGCACACATACACATACAGAAACGTAACTCAGGGTATCTCCAAGTCGGACACTCTAGAGTAAAGCATTTTTGTTGCAATATAATTTCTAGGAGCTTTAAAAACTTCGCTTCCTCTAGCCGCTCTAAGCTACAGTTGCACCGCTTGAAATAATTGTATTGTTGTCTGTTGCTCATTCAAGCTTGGCAGCAATTAACGCTTTTCAGATTAACTTGGCCTACGGTGTTTTTTTTTTTAACCTTTCCGACAGTCACAATCATCCCCAGCCTGGTGGCCCGCTGGACTTTTTGACTGCCTTCTGATTGCTATGTTCCGTTTTGTTGCGCCCAATTATAATTATAATTGCAGTATTTTAATTGCATTTTGTTAACTATTTTGCAAGTCATTTCCCGTACTTAAAACGATAAAAATACTTTTTACTTAAGAGTGTCGCCAAATGTTGCACTCTAATGGCTTTTTGAGCGAGGCATTTGACTAGAAGTTTTTTCTATACAGTTTAAGTCTTTAAAGGATTCAATCGAGTAACTGTCTAAAAGAGATGAAGTGAAATGTTTGAGATATTGTGAAAACTATCTCTATATATATTACTGTAATTGACTAGATGACTAATTGGTGATCAACAGCCAGACCAAACCAAAAGCACTAGAATCTTTTGAATACTAGAACTAGCATCTTAATGAATGTATTACGATTTTGAAAATTCTAAAACGTTGTTATTTACCGATGAACGATTGTATTTACAAATTCATTTTCAAAGATATCTGTGAGAATTTATTTGATACGTTTTTCACTCTTTTTGCCAAAATATCCTAAATAGACATAGGTAAAAACTTACCACACCCTTAACTCGATCAAAACTCAAGCGATTTTCATAATGTTAAATAAATTTCATAATTAAATCTAGCAATTAAATTCTTGGTAAAAATTAATGTTAAAATGGTACCCTCAAATATCCTTTATATATGGGTCAACATTTTGCACTCCCACAACTCTGCCAAATTTCATCCGAGGTTTGGTTTTTTGTTCATGGTTTGGCCCCTTAATAAATTTGGCATCTAAATCTAGTAACATAATTCTTGGTCATACGTCGACATAGGAACAATTAAAGATTTTAAAAGCAAAAATATTCTGAGAATCAGAAATCAATCATGAATCATTTAAAGCAAAACATTTAATTTATTCATGTTTTATAAACTCAAACATAAACATATTTGATTGAAGTCTGAAATAATTCTAGTCTTGATTAAGATTCTAAAACTGAAGAAAGCGATAAAGTCAAGAGAATTGTCAGGCGCTCTCTCAATTTATTTATATTTTTTTTTTCTGCAGCTGGCGTGTGTCATTTCCTTTTATAACTTTCATGAGTGAGTGCGCAAACATGAAAGCAAAATCAAGTGAGAGTGCTCTAGTCGGGAGTGGCTGACTAACAAATACCCTAAAGCC
Source organism: Drosophila lacicola (assembly GCA_035045355.1). Classification (NCBI taxonomy): domain Eukaryota; kingdom Metazoa; phylum Arthropoda; class Insecta; order Diptera; family Drosophilidae; genus Drosophila; species Drosophila lacicola. Next base: position 281,540 of record JAWNPB010000012.1, on the reverse strand, counting down.
AGCGCCGAACTTCTTATAAAAATATTCAAAATTTCTTTTATGAATTTGAGCTTAGATTTAGTGCGGTCGGAGCGAATAACTGATTTTGAAATAATCTGGATCGTTAACTGCACTGCAAGCGCTTATGCAGATGCAAAAGTAATATACCTTTCATTTCCATTTTGATGAGTATAGGCTATCGCTTTCTTGCAGCTGTTATTGGAATGCACATAAGTATTATGCAGTCGGTTTTAGCAAACAGCAAACATTCTTACGTGTCACACTGATGATGTCACGTACTGATGACCCCCTTTTGAAACCACCCCTAACAGAATATTTCCTACAATTAGAGTTCCAAATGAACTGTCTTAAAACAAATATAATCAAGAAGGCCACTTTTTTATTGAGAGAGATTGATACAGAGTATTGTGCAGTCGTGGTTTTCTTCATGGCAGTCAAGCCGTAGTATTGGTCGAATTGATGAATATTTTCCCAAACGTGGGTATATATATATATACATATATTATATATTAAAGTATTGTTACGTACGTGTGTGTTTGCATAGATGTAAATACATGTTCAAAATAATCAATGTATGCGATTGTGTGCATTGTATATTTAAAGATGCGAATGCGTTCGTAAATACATAACATTAAATATTTTTGTTTGACAGAAATTATACATTTTCGCATATGGTATGCACATTTATGTGCGTGCACATGTATATGCATATATGCATTTATGCATACACATACATACGTATTTTTCAGCATATGTATGTATTCTTAAACGCGAATATGCGCCGAGATGTTACACACATTTGTACATATGTACATTCATATGCTTTTTTATGAATGCCAATTTAACAATTTTCTGGCCCGACATTCGTTTTCGAACTAGTGTTGCCAACTGCCACTACCAAAAGTAGCTAAATCTAATGTTGTTGTAGCTAAATTAAATTAGTAAAGTTGACCCCATGATTAAGTGCACAAAATTGGGCAAACAAAATGGCAAAGAGCTATCTCTGTTTGTCCAGGGCAATGCATCGAATATTTTTTGTAAATATACATTTTCTTTATAAATAGACAATTAGTAGGGTAACTTGTACTTGTCATTTCAAAAATAAAAAAAAAACAGAGAATATGAGTTTCATTTTCATGCTGTAATATAAGTTTATTGTATTGTGTACTAAATATATTTCTAAGCGAAATTGGCATATAACTCGGTTAAAAATAGCCAGATTATCACAGATTTCAACAATTTCCCGCTAGCGACCTCTGAAAATGGCCAAACTTAGCTAGAAAATAGCTGAATTGGTGGCACTGCCGGCATGCGACACCCTTCGATATCGTATTCGTGAATTGCGCCCACACGGTCACTGTGCGTCGTTCACTATTTACTGGCGTTGACCAGTTGTGCTCGGAATATTTGCAGCGTCAGGAAAAACATGCAAAAAGTCTTCTTATGTATATGTAACCCACAATGTACATACCCAAGTATTTACAATGGACTTTGGGTAAAATTACTGGATTTCGTGATAAATTTTACAAGGAGTTTTCAAAATTCATGCATTATCTGTGTCTACTTATGAAATCCTGTATCTGATATTCGAAAAAGTTAAGAATCTCTGACGTCAGCATATTCGTACAAATTTTAATGCATGTAAATATATAAGTATCTGTAAGTACAGGGTATAGTCCCCATTGACTGAACGGTGACCAACGTACTGCAGGTTTGGTTTTGGAAAATTCTAACTGCAAGTGGAGGAAAATGGTGTTCTAAGTTTGTTTGAAACACATGAAAACAACAAAGCCTTATAACTGCTCTTTGTATAGGTGTCTTAGGTGTCGTCTGGGCGTCGAACTGACAAGCAAAAAGTTGCCGCTTCAACTCCAACTTAAAGTTTTGACATTTACTGTTGGTGAATGCTTTTAGGGTGCATCTGATATGTTTGTACCACATGCATTATCTACATTATTACTTATTTGACCATGTTGTAATATTAATGTAATAATATATAATACTAGAGGGATTCCTGATTCCTACGAGTCTGATTTAGATTTAATTTCGCTTCGCTTGCAAAATAAACCAAAAATAAACAACAAAAAATACATAAGCAGTAAAATGTATAAAGTTTGATTTTTCAAACTAATTTCGTTTACCGTCCTTTCCGAGAACCATTGATTTTCTAACTCCATTTTAGGTTTTAAGTATAAATCAGAAAATTAGTGCAATTACCATACAAAAAATAAGCACTACTGCACAACAGTTGGACTTTGGGTTCTCTACAATTGAATTCAAATTTTGTTTACAATCTTGTACTATTCAAACTACCAAAAAAAAACCAAACCAAAGGGAACACAAATTCTTGAATTCTTTCTTTAAACATTTTTAGAAGAATGGCATAATTTTTGTTGGTTACCCCTGGCCGGCACGAAACAAAAAATATTATTAAATATTTTTTATAAGTAGATATAGTTTTTATTAATCTTTGTGACGAAAAGCTTATGTTGAACCAACACAGATTTATTTAACAACTACTTCGTTTTTTTTTAGTGTGTTTTATGGTTAGGTGTGATTTTTGAAGAAATAATAAGCAAATAAATATTTGGTTATTCTTTTTATACAATGCATCAATTGAAAATGAGTTTGAAGTTTTTAATGTATCTTCTTCTATGGCACGCGCAGTACATGTTTATTTGAACTCATCGAGTTTCCCGTTTCCATCAAATCAATAATTCTGTTTTTTGAAAATATATATTCAAAAATGCTTCAATTGCGTGACCGAATAGAAGATACCCTGACCCTACTCTACTAAAACCAAATGCAGCTCGCAATACGTTCACCTTTATTCATGGCTTATACTACTATTAATAAATTAACCAAAAAAAAAAAAAAAACAAATGCTGAAATACAAAAGTACAGGAGCTTTAAGACTACGACTTTAAATTGTTGTGTGAATTCAATTGGAATTCTTATTTATTTGATTTTGTGTGATCTTGATCTGTATTATTCTATCTGTATTTATTAAACGAGCAGCTACATGTCAAATACGCTGTTTATAGCTTAAAAACTTAACAATGAATTGTTAATTAATGGGTTCAGGGTATATTTTATCAAATTGTTCAACCGTGCACACAAAACAAAAGTTAAGATTTAATTTTCTTTTCATAGACGCTTTTAAATATTTGAAAAACAATTTATTGAACTAAAAAAAGAAAAACAAAGATTGCCAAACAGCTTCCAAATTAGAAATTTGACCAAAAATGCATGCGAATTGTCCATAGTACAGTAACCGAGAGTATTGTCACTTAAACGGCAGTGATATTTTTTTTGGGAATCAAGGCAACAACAGCTGGGTCACACATCGAAAGCGCTTCGATTGCTACAGCCAAGGATGTAGACAGACTTTCCACAACAATCGGAACCCCCACATTAATAAAAACAAGAACGACAAAAGACTATAAGGGTCAAAGTAATTGGAAGCATCCTCGTTTACATAACCTAAGTAAATATGTATACATATATGCACATATCATCATGTACATTTATGTGCAGTATAATGCGCTGTTAATTGTCGGAAATGTCTCAACAGCAAATCAAAAAATGCAGTTAGATGAAATATTTTGATGTATGGTGCAATTCAGGGGAGACACATCCGAGCCCCCATAAGGATGTGTATTAGTTCAGGTCGACGGGCTGAGTCTATCTATATACACATTTACGTTTTGTCTAGAAACGTAAATTTGAAAGGTATGTCCTGATTTTATCATCTATATCATATATCATATTTATATTATCATTTCACTTTGTAAATTATTTATTTACTTGATAGGTATAAAAAGCTGTGCTATGTCTGCCCATCTCTTTATATGCCAACTAGTCTCTCGGCTTAATGCTATTGTCCTGAAACTTTGCATAGGTTTAGACGTCTGAATCATATTGCTGCTATAGGAGTGATCGGTCACGGTACACGCAAGTGGCCATAGTCGGGAGTTCCCGACCACAGGATACCCTAAATCCTTTGCTACTTTAGCCCGTTACATACATTTTGGGTTCAGATTTGTGCTGCAAGCTGCGCAGATGTGCCCTTGTCGATGCATGGTCAAATTATTGCCAACCGCTGCATTGGGTTGTTGTGCCCTGCATCTTCCTAGCAGCCACTTGTTACTTATTGCCCCAGGAACTAGGTTTACAAAAAAAAAAAAAGAAGACAGATAGACCTGTCTAACCTTTTAGAATTATCCAGGCATCATGCATCATGCCCCAGACCTTTGTGGTCATATCTTATTTTGCGATGTGGAGTCGTTCAGACCTTTAGTTACTATTTTATGATGTCACTTTATCCTACAGTTGATACGTATTGAAATCTTTTTTTTTTTTATTGTATTGTCTTTGCATTTGAGGCGACTTTTTATTGCCGCCAAAGAATGTTCTCTACTCCACTTTGCTTATATTTACATTGCTTTGATTTCTTAAATCTCACAGCAAAGCCGGGATGGTAATCCTAAGCAAGGTAAGCAGCGACAAATTCCCGGCATTTATGATGTCTATTTTAAATATATTAGGCAAAAAAGATGCTAATTTTCCGCCAAATTTCCACAGTTACGAGTAGAATTCCCAAAATCGCTGACTTGTTTCTTTAAATCGTATGTTGGGCTTAGAAAATAAGTTTGATGCCGATCGGACAGAACTTCAAACTTCTCCTTTATTATGGATGAAAATGGGACAAGACAAGGAAGGTGTGCATTTTTCGCCCTACACAAAACACGGATAAAGTTGTATTGTTAGTGACAAAAAAAATATAGACATCCCAATTTGTGTACCGTATATATAGATAAAAAACATTGAGACACATTCCCCACAATATTTAAATATCGAAAAACTGTTTGAAGTTGGGGCCTTTCATGAAGATCTGACAACAAACATAGGAGTTATTCAACATTACCCTGCAACAACACTTTATAATAACTGAGTACAGGGGATTCTGTAGTCGAGCACACTCGTCTACATCGTTTTTACTTAATATAAACAAATCTGAATTAAAGTGAAATTTCTCCATGTAATACCCAATTTAAAAACAATGTTACTTTACCTGACATATCGCATTCCGAGTTCCAATTAGTTTCTGTGTTTATGAATTAGCCATTTTGTTTTTACCTTCGCAACTATGCCGAACATTTCTGGTTTTAATCACGGCACCGCGTCCTATTAACTGGCTGCTAAAAGCCCTCCTTTAAACATAATGATCACGCAAAGGGGTTAATTAAAATCGCAGCATTCACGCACAGCACAACATACAATGCAATCACAATTATAATTATATTTGTAGAACTAAAAAAAAACACACGCATACATACATATGTATATGTGCTAAATTATACAGAAATTCTTGACAAGCTTTGAATTTCAGTTAAGCGATCTTGAAGAAGTTTTCCGCAGTATATCTTATAACGCCATTGAATATTAGGCAACATCCTTTAAATCGTGGCTGTATTTCCAATTGGAATGTATGTACGATTTATAATGTTGTAATGTTTATTTAATTAATGATTTCAACTTTACGCTGCTGCAGACCAAAACCGACTACTGGCAACAGATGACTCGTGCATATCGCCAGCTTATCGATATATCGTAATATGTTAATTAACAGGATAGTGTTCACTCCTGCCTTTACATGTATGTATGTACTTGACCTGTGTGTTCCATATTGAATCGTTCTACATGTAAAATTTGGCCCTTAAAACTGGCACCTCAATAAACAAGATTTCGATATTGATTTTTATCGATAGCATGGAAACAGAGAAAGTTTCCGATCATTTGATGAATAAACTAACACTGCGCGGGCACTTGGAGGATCATGTAGGTTTTGAGATCGAACAGTTCATCATGCGAGCAGACGGACATACATAGATAGATACACTGACCCATATATATATATACTTTTTTTCGTATCGTAATTTGTGTGTATAGCCCACTGTGCAGCAAACAAAATATTACCAAACATAATGCTCTAATATCTAACTGTGTGTGTGTGTGTGTGTCTGTTGTGTTATAAATATTTTTATTTAGAGTCAACGCTCAGATCCCGCATTTATTTACCTTCCCATTGTTTTGGTTTCATATAGAATTTTTATTGTGTAACATGAAACAATTTCATTCGTTTGGTTTCGAATTGCATCTGACAGAGACAATTTTACTGCAGAGTCTGCAGCTGCTGCTACTGCGATAACAGAGTACCTCCTTTGTCCTCCCCCTAACTCCGGTGCATTAGCACAACTAATGATGACTGTGGAATTGCATCCAACGCGGTTGTAGCCTTCTACTCGGTCCTTTTGCTTTATTCGCCCCGTCTCCGCCTCTCTTTCCTCTCTCTCTCTGCCCCTCTCTCTCTTACTTTATATCTCTCTACCTCTCTCTCTCTCTGCGCCCTTTTATATGCTAGCTCTGGACGTTGATGATAGACCATTGCATTAGCGCGGTAGAGCGCAACATAATGTCGTTGTGCACTTTCCACAGCAATTGCTACGGCAGCCATGGCGTTAACGGAGACGGAGATAAAGGCAGGGAGTCTGCAATGGAGCTTATGGTTGAGGCTGTAGCTGCAGCTAGGCCCGAACATTTCTCGTTCCGTTATGTGGATTTTATAATTACGTGCGCTGAGTGCGATTATTATGATTGTTTCTTAATTCACGGATTTACAATATGCATGTGTGAGCGAGAGTGTGCTTCCACACAATAATAATTATATGTGCATGTATGTATACACACATGTATGTATGTGTGTGTTTGCTGGGATGGTTAATTTTGAAGTCGCTTCTATTTTATTCTAATTTTATTCCTTCTTTCACTCGACGAATAATATGAAACTCTTTTAAATCCCTCAAAGCTGCGAATATCGCTCTTCGAAGTGTGAGTACACTAATGTGATTATATGTGCATGTGCATTATTCGCGCGTGTTCCAGATTTCAATTCCACTTAAAAATTAAAATCCGAAACATTTTGACTTTTTCAAATATTTATCGTTTTTCACTTTATTCAGGTAAAAAGAATATACATATTACTGTCTTAAATGCAATTGCTTTTATTGAATACAGCCCAGCTTATAACAATATTTGGCATAGACTTATAGAAGATATATTTATGATATAAATAATTAATATATAAATGGTAGACTTAACTTTCAATACTTAAATGTATATACAGGCATGTCTGAAAAATGTTTGTATGCTTAAATTCTGTCTTTAGCAACCTTTGTACGGTTCCGATGTATTTCTACGAAATCTTGAAGATTTTTTTTCAGCAAGTAAACAATGGGATTCTGATTCGAATCCCAGGCGAGTTTTTTAAAAAAAAGATAGGGTAATAGCTTGTATAACAATTCTTCAAAAGAACACCAAAAATTCAAAATGTTTTTTGTTTTTCATTTCAAGCTTAAGAGAAGTATAATATTTGTCCTAAATCCTGACAGAGTCAGTCATATATATGTTTACATGTTCTTATTCTTATAATTTAAAATTAACAAATTACAGCATTTTGCGACTTACAAATTTCGAAGTTTTCTCAACCATATATCTATGTTTTTGTAGTTTTGGAACCTGCATCAACTTGATGCATTAAGAGCGGAGACATTATGCTATATCCATCTGGCGTGGTGGGTGAAAAGGAACCATTACTACTGAGAGGCACACTTACCGCACCAGAGTCGCTATTTTCTACGAAATCTGATAATTTATCATCGTTAATTGCATTGAATTCCAGCGTATTGCCAGAACCTTTTTTGTGTGTGGCAAAAATGTCCAATTTGGATTCGTGATTTGGCGGGGAAATCTTACGGCAAGTCGGTAAAAGTTCCACTTCGTCGCAATCGGACTCTGGCAAATGGACCGCCGTTCCGGGAAAGTCATGGGACGGAGTCAGCAGTCGCGGATAGGTAGATATATAATCAATGATCTCCAAGGCTGTGGGACGCTTACTGGCATCCTGACTCCAACAAGCCTTCAGAAGACCCTCCAACTGTGGCTTGACACCGCTCGGAATTTGCAGAGTATTGCCAGCCTTGACAAAGTCAAGAACCTGATTGTTTGTCAAGTCCTGATAGGGATACGATCCAAATGAAATGACTTCGAAAAGTACAATCCCAAATGACCAAATATCCGAAGCATGCGTAAATATACCCAATGACAGCGTTTCCGGCGGCATCCAGCGCACCGGGAACAGTTTTCGGACACCTTTTCGGTTATAGCAATAATAATCACTCTCAAAAGTCGGTCTGGCCATGCCAAAGTCGCCTATTTTAACGATTCGCTGAGAATTAACCAAACAATTTCGGCACGCGATATCACGATGCACATATTTTTGCTCGGCAAGATATGCCAAGCCCCGGGCTACGTCCATGGCGTACATGGTCAGACGCTTCGACGAGATGTCCGATTCATCGGTTATTTTTTCATTAACCATGTTTCTTCTGGCCAACAGGTAGGTTCTCAAATCGCCATATAGCATGAACTCCATTATCGTATAAATTGGCTCGCTTTGCAAACAGACGCCCAAAAGTTTTATAATATTTTTATGATTCAATTTCTTCATAGCTTCTGCCTCGGCCAAGAAATCCAATCGATCCTCGGTGGCGCCCCCGGCCTTGAGCGTCTTTACGGCCACCGCCGTCCAGTCGTCCGAGCCCAGCCGGGCTTCCCCGCCGTAGACCGTGCCGAATGCGCCCTCGCCCAATCGCCGATTGACCACAACGTTCTCCTTTGGCACCTCCCATTTGTCCAAGGTATTGATTTTATTACGCGATGGAGAAATTAAGTCGATGCCGAACATTTTCATGATCTGCGCTGATCGCCGCACTTTGCGGTCATATCGCTGTTTCCAAAAGTAAAACGAAACTAAAGACATCAGCACAATTACCAGCAGGCACATGGAAATGCTGAATATCATCGAGGACACTTCACAGTTCACATGCAAAAAACGGGCTAAGCCCGAAAATCGACAATCGTATCTGCCATCTTCTGGCACCTCACCGGGAAACACTTCACTCGGCAAACGAGTTAAATTTCCACCGTTTATGTGCACATTTGCTCCTCTGCCCTCAACTTTAGGCTTGAAATTGGCAACTTTCCGGTAGGTCCGATTTTTCCATTGTAAAATATCCAGATCAATTATACGTGAGCCACCGAATTCGCCTTCTCCGAATCTCACGTTGCCGGACAAACCATCAAAATTGGTTTCCCAAATGCGTTTGGCGAACTGGCTAGCAAATTCCTTAGATCTTAGTTTGTTAATTGCATACGAATCTGTCTGCAATAATTTATGTGCTGCAATAGCATAGGCCCATATCGCATCGTAAACAAATCCAACATAGTTCGAAAACTTTGGGTACTCGCTCCTATAGGAGCTCAGCCAAGAGCTTATAGAAATTCCCTCCTGCATTTTTGCATCTGGCGCGCCGAACGGCGTGTGCCTTATACTAAAGTGGCCTTCGATCGCCTAAATTTAATTAATATTTAATTCGAATTTAAATATTATTATCATTTGAAATCATTAACATTAACTACTTACATTTCGCAGCTGCTCGGCCGTGCATCGATTATTGACTTTATTGCTCCACATTTGAAAGTCCTTCGAAAGCCATGAAGGCAAAAACCAGACATAATTTTCCACTTGGGTCATCTGCGAGGCAAAATATACAAATTGATTATTGATTTGAAGAAAAAAGAACGAATAAGAGAACTTACACCCAATTTAATAGCCTCGCAGACGGCAACAGCAGCATTGCCGCTTTGAAGCTCGGCTATAATGATCCTCGAGTGCGCTTCTTTTAATTTACCCAAGTGCTACGAAATATATAGTATATAATTTAATTAAAATATTAAATTTGGAATTGGTTAAGCACGTACCTCTCTCATATCGGCAGCTGTGATATCGCTTTGAACCTTCCGACTAAAGGCCAGCGTGAAATTATGAAGTCTCAGCTTGCTCTCCAGGCGCGACATGTACTCCGTGTACTGTTGGCTGTCTTCGGTCAGAGTCGAGACCCGAATCCAGCCGAGTTGTTGCATTATTTCTATATACGCATCAACATATTCGCTATTGGACCCAATGGTCCGAAAGAAGTACGGATACGCGTTTCGATCGACAAACGAAGCGCCTTCCGCCGAATACGACATCACCATCATATTCAAATGTTTCGAAATTCCAGCTATGGGCTCCACAGTTTCGCTGCAGGCAGGTCCCAATACGCCCAGCATATTGGGTACATTGTAATAATGTATAAATGCCTTCATCACCATATCCGACTTGCACTGTCCGTCGTTAATCATTATTTCCAGATGAAAGTCGGGCAATATTGTTGTATTTCTGTTGATTGCATCGACTGCTTTTTGCGATGCCCCAATTATATTCAAATGTCCGCGATCCGTGATATTGATTGGGAATATGCCGCCAATCGATAGGGTTGTCACCTTTTTGGGCAGTATCCAGTTGCCGTATGTCCTATTATTCTGTCGCAGCCAATTGCAGGCAACATTATCATAAATCACTTCAGTATCCATTGAATTCATTCTCTGAATTCTCAAGTCCTTTTGAATGTTCTCGAGGTCCTTGTCTGATATGTAAAATGCCCGTAGCGCATGCATCAATTGTCTATCCGAAGACAAGCTTCGTGCGTAGTATTTGAGAATCGGAGTTAGTTCGTATCGGCAATTGGAGCTTTGCAAGTATTTATAGTCTTCGCATCTGGGCAATGTTATTTGGGTGAATTTTATTTCGGCGTCAATTATTTCCGACGGTACCCAATGTAAGACTATAAATCTTTTTTGTCCCTGTGGGTAATCTCTCTCATATATTTTGGCCAACTTCGTAATCGTATCTTTGAATTCGAATCCCAGCCAAATAACATTTAGAAAGCTCTCCTTCAAATGATATTCAATAAAATATGAATCATTGCGCCATTCTGCCAAAAGCGTAGCGCATTTGATGTTGGCACAGTTCGGATTTATATATTCTTCAACACTATATAAAGATATATATAAAATAAGATTTAATAGTCATTAGGTATTATGATTTTTTAGTTATTTTTCTAACCTTATATTTCTCAGTAACTGAGTAATTTTTTCATCCAATATGTAAAGAGAATAATGTTCATTATTTATATCTCTGAAGACCTCGTAATGCAAGCTACAGTTTTTTGTGTCTGTCGAAATTTGCGATTTGGGCACAAACCAACTAAATCGACCCGGAGTTATAGACGCTCCGGCACTGAAGATGTTGTCGTGCGAATTCTTATATACACTGTAGGGCATCCACACCTCCAAATTGATCATAGCTATATTATGTAACCGTTTGTAGCTCCTGGAACGTCATAAATAAAGGTCATATTTTTCATTATGATATCGAATGTTTTGTTACCTTACATAATCCAATGTGTACAACGGATTATGGGAATCCGATGCATTTGTGTAATGTATGGGAATGATTTGAACATCTTTATAATTGAGAACCTCCGTCAGAAACATATAAAATATGCGCGTCATCACCTGATGCGTCGATCTATTTGTCACCTGAAGACCAATACCAAATCCCATAGCTGTATCAATTGTAAAGCTATCTAAAAACAAGTTTAGCAGAATTATGGTCAGATTTAGGTAACATTTAATTATCTTAATATTTAGTTAGCGCTGAAATGCACTCTAAAACTAAAATTCAAATGCTTATCAATAGTTTTTGAAGCTGACATATTTGTGCTCTGTAAAAGATTTTTAGAAAACCATCGATAAGGTAAGGTATTTCATCGAAGATTTAATACCCTTGTAGACATATGTAAGAACATTGAAGCTCGAAGCTGTGTTTGATAAAAATATCTTAGAAAGCATAATATAGACAGATATATATAAACTCACTTTTTCACAGATAGTTTCTATAGCACCCATATTTTATAGTGGCCCTATGTTGATAAGAATTTACATTCATGTTGGGTTCATAGTGGAACCTATAAATGACGAGTTTTGAAAGAGAAAAAGAACGCTCCTATAGCAGCTATATGATATAATGATAATGATCCAATGTAGATAAGATTTTGTATATATGTAGGGAGCATAGTGAAACGCATAATTGAAAAGTTTGGTCAATATATCTTGAAAAACCAAAACGTTTTCCATAAAAGTGCTCAATTTCCGACAGATTGCTCCTATGACAGCTATATGATATAGTGGTCCGATGTTGATAGAATTTTGAATATAAATACGAGGATCTTATTGAATCTAATAAATGCCGCGTTTGGTTAAGATATTTTGCTAAACAAAATAGTTGTTCATACAGGAACCTACTTTTCGACCGGTCGGTTCTATGGCATTGATATGATATAGTTGTCCGATCCGGTCGAACTCATGACTGCTTACTCGAAAGAGAACACATTTATTCTTGTCTACTATCTAGTAAGTTTTTCAGCACAATAGTTAAGTGGTAAATTAAAAGATAAATAAGATTTCCAGCTAAAATTGAATTATAAACAGGCAGTTATAGATCGCACTTTATCGCGTCGATCACCTGACAATGTACACAATAAATTTAACATAATTAATATAATATGCACAACGCAATTAATATAACATAAACAAAATTTTAAAGAAATGCAGAGTATAAAAAATAAATTACGTCGTTATCAAAAACTCTTGTCTGTGCAATAATTTTGTGTGCAATTGCGCGATTGAAGGGGCTTGCAGCTGGCGTAAGCAGAAAAATAATTAACTTACTCAGCAAATCTGTCTTTGGATTTATTTGCGTGTAATTGATTAATTCATTCACACGCCCAACTATATATTACATCCTTACGCCCAGATATATTTCTTCCTTTTGGGAACACAAGTATCAAATACCTCGTCTCTTAAGGCTAATCGATGTCAAAACGGACTTACTGACTTACTATACAAATGCTTATACTTAGTATATGAACTGCAATCTGCAAATATACTTGTACTTACTATTTGTTTCAATACATTTATTGTGTGGTTCGCTCTGACAGGGTAGACACATCATGACAAGAATAACTCCTTGGATGAAGAACAAATGTTTTTGCTTGAAATGCATTTTGAGGCAGCTTTGCAGTATGTAAGTAAGCAATTTTCACACTGTGGAAGAAAATATTTTCTTTATCGATTTTTAGTTATTAAATATCAAAATCATAATAAGAGAAGTAAGATCTTTCAGATCTTTCGACAAATTTAATATTTGTATTTGATATCGATTCTTCTCCGATCTTCTTGGTAACAAAACAGCCGTACCCTTTGGTACATACGTCTGTATAATTACAACGATCTCGGAAAGTAAGAAAAAGCAAGAGACTAAGCTATTTTTGAATAATAATAATAATAATAATAATAATAATAATAATAATAATAAACAAGTGACAATACTCTAGTCAGGACTAGAAAATACCTCAAGCCTCAAGTCAAAAGCAACTCCAGCTAAAAGCTCACTCGCTTAAGATTTAGCCAAAACAATTAATTAATTAAAATATAACTAGTTATATTTTGCTGGAATTAATATTTTTGTGGCACTAGCCGCAACGTGGTTTGCCAAAATGATCACACTTTTCCTTTAATAACTTTTGTTTTCCTAAGCCGTTCTTTATCAAATTTTCTGGACTAAATCTTATTGTGCCACAAAATGTTCGTATATTCATAAAAAATACAGCATGCAATTTAAAACTTATTGTATTGGATTTTCTGACTGCGCGCCAATTAGAAAAATAAATCAGTTATCGATGGTTTGAAACGCATTCGTACTTGGAATTCGTACATGGGAATTGGAAGACCTCCAACCAAAATTTCAGGTCTCTAGTTTTTATAGGTTCTGAGATCGACGCTAAGCATATATGACTGGCTCATCTGGCAGATGCTTCTTTCGGCTTGTTACATACCCTTATACCCTTTTTATCTATTTTTAACAGGTACAGGATTCTAAAAATAAGTCTCAGAAAAGACATTAGATTTGTCCCTAAGTGAGAAAGAGTTGATCAACCTCTTTTATAAAGGAGAGCAGTAATTTTTCGGAAGAAGCCCGTATCTAAACTGGAGAATCAAACTCTTTGCCCATATGCAAAGTATTTGTCAAAATGAATTTTGACTGTTTCCCTCCAGATAAGCTATTGAGGGATCCTAAGGTTATCGCAAAAAGGGGTCTAGGTTAATTCGAGGGAAGCATAACTCAGATGGAAAGAACATGAATCAGATATCCTTTGCAATAAAATAACCTTTAGGACTGTTAGTACCCTAGATCCCTGAAAGAGTTCTTTAATTAAAGTTAAGTTAATTAAATTTGTGAAAATGTTGTATAGACGACAGCTTAATTTTTCGGATTCAAATGACTCCATAATCGCTAGTATACACTTCTGCTACAAGGTCAGCTTTGAAGCTAGTAACCCTTTAGCTAAATCTCTGCCTATTTTAAGCAGTTATTGCACAGCGAACAGAGTATTGCGCGGTCATTTGCAACGCCTTTAAAGTTCTTTAGCTTTGTCGTATCATGTTATTGTTGTGACGAATAGAACTCAGGAAAGTTTTTCGCACTCTAGCAAGCAATATAATTACGTTTATTGCACCCTGAACCCATTGAAAATGGGTAAAGAAAAAAATAGAAGAAACATCTCCGATCCCAAATATACTCTTGATCAGAACGGCGAACTGAGTCCATTTCTGTCTATATGAACGCGTCGATCTCGAGAACTCTAAAAGCTAGAAAATTTGAACTTAATGTACAATATGTCACTTAATAAATAAAATTGACAAATAAAGATTTTGAAAATTGCATTTAAGCTTTGCTCTTCAATTAAAGGGTATGCTTGGTAGGATCTAATGAAAATACCTCGCCCCATTGAAGAAACTTCTTCAAATTAGCTATAGATCTTATTTTTATACACGCATATGTGTGCCATAAATTTGCACTGAAAATCTCAAAAAAAAAAACGCGAACTATAAGCACTAAAGCTATGCATATAGAAGAAAAGTTGAGTGCCTGGTCGATCACTCCCGACGAAAGAAATATAGAGTATATTGTTTTCATTATTATTTGTAGCTTTTAACATTTGATTAGGTGTGACCCAAACGAAATGATTCTTTCCGTCGTAACTTCGTTTTACTCGTTAAAAATCCAACAAAATCTTTTTAAACATAATTGATATGGCACCTTGGCTCAAAATTGTGTTCGATTCAATTTTATTTATTTTGTAAACAACAAATTCGATCAGCCTTATGAAGAAAGTTGTAATACACATTTCTTATTATTTTCGCTCCATTAATTAATACGTCGCTTTTTTAATTATATTCTTTGATGCATTTTGTGCAATATGCGATCTGAGTTTTTAGTCAAATAAAATTACTTAGAGAGCTTTACAAACTTTTATGTATTTGTTTCACCAAAACGATTATGGTCGGAGCTCGCATAGAGAACGGTCAAGAACTGCAAATAAATTCCATATTTTGGTTCAGTTTCAGCTAATAAACGCCCACAGACGAGTTCTTAAAATAAAGCTGGAAAGAATGCTTATAGCGAAACGTTTTGTCTTTTTATATATTTATATTCAATTTTACACATAAACATCTACATATAATATAAGTATTAACATAATAAAAGCTGTTTTTATTAATTTATTTGAATAGAAACTTTTGAAAACAGTTCATGTGACTAAAATTTTGTTATACCGCATTTAATTCATAAAAATATATATATAAATATATATACCGTCAGATATGATTTTATGTAGGCGTACGCATTCACCTGTTTTTTTTTTTTTTTGTTAGCAGTAAATTTAAATATTATAGAAAAATATCGTATCATATCACTTAAAAAAAAAAACTTATTAAATGCACCTTATTTCGTTTTATTGCCAGCTGTTTTGTGAAACATCGAAGCACTTATTTTGGGGCCGAAGCTGTTTTACTTTAATGTACAAAATGCAATAACATTTTTATATTGTTTTTAATTTTGTTGTATTCACTCTTCGTATATGTTTTTAGAAACATTTATTGTATATATACGGAAAGCATTTGACACGGTTCGGTATGTTGCCCGATGAAAGCACGATAATGTACTGAAACTGAAAATGTAAAACGCAAAACAATAAACGGTCTATGCGAAACAAATTCAAGTTTCATATTCGACTGTCTGTCACCAGTCCAAGTTCATGAAAAACAACAAAAATATACTCCACGTTCTCTTGCTCGGCAATTACAACGAAAAACAAGTAGGTGTGTTCTAGTCGGGAATGCCCGACTAGGAGATATCCTGAACCTTCCTTTAACCTACATAATGGGCGAAGGGATGTAACTGGCATTATTAACAGTAAAACAATTTATAGATATATTTTTCATAGACTGCGTCAACCGATCCTAAGGCCTTACCAACATTTGGATTTCTACAGAAAAAAATTGTGGGGATTTCCAAAGAGTGTAATACCCTTCATTTTAAGCCATGTCTTAAAAAGGTAGAACTCTTTGCAAGAATATGTACCTGAAATTTCAAACTCTCTAGATTTTGTAGACAGACAGACATGGAGATTGGGAATGCTTGGAGATCGGGAATGATTCCTTCTGACTGTTGCCAAACTTTTGAACAAACCTATCATACCCTTTTTAGCCATTTACCATGTGTTCCAGGGTATAAACAGAAATTCAGCTGCGACGGAGAGAAAAATGCCGCTATTACAAATGCTGAAGTATTAAAAGTATCAAATGAATTTATATTTTGCATTTAATAGCAAATGTAAAAAAAGAGCAATGCAAGCAAATTTTGCAAAGATAAACAAATATTACTTAAACTATATTCGCGTGCACTCACATGTGCACTTACCAAATTGAGAGAGAGAAAACCAAAAACATACGAACTCATTTCTGAAATATATATTTTATGTTCTTAACCTCCGTATAAGTATGCCGCCTTTAAAAGGATACAAATATGTTTATTAGTTTTATGTAAAGACGTATCTCAAAAGAAGATTATCTGGATTGCGCTAATATTAAAGATCTTGAAATTTTGAAAATATAATCCCTTCTATAATGAATTTTTTTCTTTGAAAGTTATTCCCGAATCTATTTCCGAAAGAATAAAAGAAAGTTTGAATGTTCCTGGCGGAAGTCTGGAGGTGTGTGCTGAGTATCTCCGTCGGGGAATATTGATTTCTAGTAAGTTAGTTTAAACTGAATAATGCAAGCCAATAACAGGACCTACGCTAAAAATATTAATTTTTTCTTCAGCTCTTATAGTCTACAACCTTCCGCGAAAATAAAGAACTAAAAAGCGCTGGTACCTAGAAGAAATTCGAATCCGCTTTAGATCTATATCTTAGCTGATTTAAGGAGTAGCCAAAAAACTTAGACTCAAAATTTTTACTTTCTTTGGCCATATGGTAATCTTCAATCGATCCAAATGACCTCTTACTGACTCAAAAACAATTATTATTTTTTCTGAATGATAATATACAATTAAAAGCTTTAAGCTCATAATCTACAAATTGTGTATTTAAGCCCATTAAAAGTTGTTAAAAAGGGTATAATGTATTTGTATAATGTATTGTATGTATTCTTGAACCTCAATAGAGTTCATCAGAATGTCCTATATACGAGCGCTAGGTTCTCGTACCTAGTGCCCGCGCAGTACGAGTTTGTTTCCGATAATCGATAACTTGCCCTGTTTCCCAGCAATCGATCAAAATCGATATCGAAATCCTCTTTTTATAAGCAACTCTCGTAAGTTTAAAGGGCTAGAATAAACAAATTTGACATGTGGCTTCTTGGCATATGGCATATCATACAAGAATCAACTTTGGTGTTGTGGTCCGATCCGGCCGGATCCGACATACATACATATGTACTGCCAGCAACAGAAAGACGGCCATATGAAAAGTTGAATGGCAATAACATTAAACATACTAACTGGCTTAAAAACGACAGACGCACATATATACAGCTTAATTCTTTTTGTATATGAAATAGTTTTTGTTTTTAACTCTGTACATATCTTAATCAAACTCTGGCTCGCTATTATCTTTACAAAATCTCCAACATCTCGTTCCCTTCGGACTTCTGTATGATACAGATTCTTCATAAATAATCGATTAGAAATTGATTTTTTATATAAAATGCATTAAATATAGAAATATATTCGCAAATTTACTACTTTTCTGAAAGGGTGCAAGGGTCTTCGGCGTGACTTGTTGTTTTTCTTGTCTATGTTTTTTTAAGAGTTCGATAGCTCGCTGGCATGAAACAAACATCTACCTAAATATCGATATAAGTATAATATCACTCTGTTATTACTTAACAGAAGGCCGCAATGTTGCTCTTTCTTGCGTTAGCAGTGCCTCATTTTGCGCTTAGATTCCATTTCGAATGAAACAGTATAGTTTTGTGAACAAACAAGAATTAATTTATTTTATAATAGTAGCATGCATAAGCATTTGACTTTTTCTATAATTAACAAATTATAAAATGGACAATACTCTACCAGACGACGCCTGGATGGACTCTTTCGACAGATTATTAGACCGCAGACCGTATGTCGTACAACGTTGAAGGCATCATTTGTTATGCCACCTAAATTAATATATTTTTATTTTAGGCAACTACGGGAACGCAATATAATTAAGAAGAATGTGCGGGCATCATTTAATATTGACTCTAGCGTTGAGAATTCCAATCCAAACCTTTTGAGCGTCGCCGAGTGCTCCTGGCAAAAGCCGAAAACAATGGATACTGCTGATGAGCTAAACATAAAGAAGCGGGGCAACTCCATCTCAACTCCTTGCGCGAAACGCCTGAGCTCAAATTTGTTTCATTGCGCATTATCACCAATTACTGGCATGAAATTAGACGGATTACAAAGTGCAGATAATCATAAATCGAATGGCACCGGTAAAACTACAAGACCCAATTTAAGTGGTAATTTAAATATTTTTAATTGTATCTTGCAGAAAAAGAGCAACCGCGGAGGACCGTAAAGCAAGTTTGCTTTGAAGTGAATACATTAAGTCCTGAAAAGTCCAGTGACTCGATTGTTGAGAATAAACGCATAAGGTTAATGCTACCCAAAAATGCTTGTAGGCAAAGCCGATCTTCACTTGTCCTCCAGCCGGGAAAATGGCGCAAGTCTTTGATCAGCTGGCGACGAACATACTTAAACGAGGTGCCGCCTGGTGTTTTGAGCCCAAAGCAATCGTTTCTACCGAGGGCTGTTACTTCGGAAGGTTTGGGAGCCATTCATATATCCCAACGAAAATCAGTGCACTTTGGCGAAATTTCGGAACCTAACAAAAAAATCAACTACGAAACAGAAGTGTTGAAGTACTGTGGTCAGACCAAGCCGTATAAATTTGGTACAGCTTATGCAGCTGCCAAAATGATAAATCCTTGCAAGATTGGCGAAGGAGTTTACGGTGAAGTGTTTAGGTATGCACAAAAAAATGGCTCAAAAACTGACATAGTCATGAAGGTGCTTCCGATTGAGGGTACTGCTTTGGTTAATGAGGAAATTCAAAAGACTTTTGAACAAATATTGCCCGAAATTATAATTTCTCAAGAGCTGAGCAAACTACAAATAAATCAAACCAATTCAACTACAGGATTTGTGGATATTTACAAAGTAAGAGCTTAAATATCTATAATATATATATAATATACACAAATAATTATTTTTTTCATTGCAGGTATGCTTAGTCAAAGGGAAATACCCGAAACATTTATTAAGCCTTTGGGAAGAATATGACGCGGAAAAGGAGTCTGAAAATGACCATCCTAAAATGTTTACTGACAACCAGCTCTTTATAGTTTTGGAGCTTAAGTTTGCGGGCAAAGATATGTCAACATTTACCTTCTTAAATGCAGAGCAGTCGTATTTTTCACTGCAGCAGGTAAGTTAATATTGAAATATTAGTTAACCTGACTGTTTTGTTTTTTTCGATATGTCAACATTAGATCATATTAACACTAGCTGTCGGAGAAGAAGCCTTTCAGTTCGAGCATAGAGATTTACATTGGGGCAACATACTAATCGAGAAAACAGACAAGAAGCAAATCGATTTTAAGCTTTGTGGTAGGGACTTGTCGGTTGCATCAAAGGGAGTTAAAATAACCATCATTGACTATACATTGTCAAGAATTACTGTTGCCGAATGCTGCCACTATAATGACCTCTCCCATGATGACGATTTATTTGTGGCTACAGGTGACTACCAATATGACATTTACCGCATGATGCGAGATGAGCTAAAGTGAGTATTACTAAAATGATATAACAATGTAAACATTAGCTAAATTATTATTATACTTTTAAAGAAATAATTGGTCATCGTACTCTCCAAAGACCAATGTACAATGGTTATCATATGTTAATGCCAAACTGATCGATGGCGTCAATTACAAAAGTGTCAACACGAAGGCACATAAAACTTATATGCAGAAGCTGAAAGCCT
This sequence comes from Drosophila lacicola, assembly GCA_035045355.1. Classification (NCBI taxonomy): domain Eukaryota; kingdom Metazoa; phylum Arthropoda; class Insecta; order Diptera; family Drosophilidae; genus Drosophila; species Drosophila lacicola. The sequence continues at coordinate 261,096 of JAWNPB010000012.1, read as the reverse complement.
TTAAGAAAATCATCCTGACATTTGACAGTGCTGTTGATTGCGTCCGACACCTGCATAGCTTTAATTAGGTCCATTTTAGTTTATTTATTTTTAAATTCTTTAAGACTTAACTTATATTTTGTATATTCTTTATTCATACTGATTTGTTTATAAAGCATTCAATTGAACCAACAAGCTTTTTGTCGGCCAACCTTTGATAAGCACCCCTGCGTTTAAAAGCTATTTCAGAGCTTTCGCTCCCTTTCTCCAAAGCTGCTTTCCCAAGGAATTCAGTTCCTGCCCATGACACTTATTTACAAGTGTAGTGAAAAGTGCAGCATTTCCCACAGGCCGACTTGTTATCTGGTGTAAATAAAGAGAAAATACAAAGAACAATATATACATTTTAAAGATCGCATAAATGTATGTAACCTGCCGTAATACAATTTAAGGATTAAGCTTAACAAATATGTGAAAACTAGAATTCAGACGAATAGTTTAAATAAAAAACACAGGAAAACTAAAAAATCGATACTGAATCATAATTTAAAATGTATTATTATGCAGAATGCAGCACATATTTGTTATATATGTGCATGTAATATATTTAAATATAAATTTATTTATATTAAATACATATTTATTTCATAAATATACATACATACCTGCATATGTTTATATGTGTATATATATTATTCATATATGCATGTAAACTTATTCATTCAAATGTTTGCATATTTATGTATTTACTAAATTTTTATAAATGATTACAATTTATACACCCATTGTATATGTGTATACATAATTTTTTACTAGGACAGTGCTAAAAATGAATTAAGTAACATGGATATCTGCTTAATATGTTCAATTAACGAATAACGGAATTAACGGAGAGCTGTTATTTTTCATACGTACACACAAAGGTAAGTAACCTACATACAATTTTATGCGAATGTATATGCGTGATACAAAGTGCATATGTTTGCATGTGTAACTATTTACATATGTATATGTGTCACCCTTATGTACATATACATACATATACACAATTTTAGGGGTTGTTTAAGTTATTCACTTGACCGAAAAATCATTGCAGTGCCTTTATCTATATTTGCATCGACATATTTAATAACATATGTATGCAAATCCATTTGTTTTCATGCATTAATTCGTTTACATATATATGTATGTACAAATGTATGTATGTACATATGTATGCATGTGTATATTAAAATATATGTAAGCAAACTTTAATTGCAGCTAAAAAAAAAAAGCATTAAATTTAAACCTGTTGAAATGTTGCCATGGTGATACATTGTATACATTTTGATGTGCATGCATGTGTTGCTTTGTTTTTCTTTTTCTTACATTTAATGCTGAACTTCTGTTTGTTGTCCGATTTTCATGAAATTTTAAGGGCTTAAAAACTATGTGAATATACCAAATCCCAACACTCCAGTTTTGAACAGTGAAATATTCTTAATACGTGTATACTATAAAATAGTTTTTGAGTCTGCTTTAAAGGAAGAGTCTCAATTTTTTTTTTTAATATAATAATTTAATATAATTAATTTTGTTATCTATATAATTGGGCAAGATATCCATATAAAATGATTATCTCGTTTCGCGCATGGTATAGGAGAATATAAAGTTGATTTATGTTAAATGAAATTGTTGTTTTAAGAAATGTAAAAATTTGTATAAACTTCGATCCCCAATGCCTGGTTTTATGGACGTTAAAAACAGGATTTGGGCTTGTATACTTGGTTAAAACTTTTTTTTTGGAACCAAAAACCTGGAACCTAGAAGTTTAATTTATTTTCGGTGAAACACCCTTTCAAAAGACACCAGGCACTACTGGCAGCAATTCATCCAGCTTGCCGAGGTCGTCCGAGAGTTTATCAAATTATTACAAAATGCTTAAGCCTTGCCAGCGTGAACCATGTGATGGATACGATATCTAATACAGATCGACTGGCAACTGATAGACATGGCCAGATCAGCCTGACTGTTGATGCTGACCAAAAATATATAGATTATGGGGTCAAAGGTGGATCCATATACCTGAGAAATATCTCTGTACACAATTTCAACAGCATATCATACGGATATCACGAACCTGGCACTGGTTACGGGCACGCTAGGAAAAAACACAATTTCTTGTTATTTTCTACATACATATCCTTATTTCTTATTATTATTCAATTATTCTGCTTTCCTATATGAAGGTTAAAAAATGCATTCGGTGGGTATACACTCAGCCATGGCGATTAAGCGGCAACGCAAACGTCGTGATGAGCAGAGGAGAGCCAAGGAGCGGCGGTATAGCACCCAAAGCTCGGAGAGCGGAGAAACTTTTCATTCGCCGAGCGGATCTGTGAGACGTAAATATAACCATCCCCATCATGCGGTCAAAGCCGGGCCGAAAATGTTGGATACCCAGGTTAATATAAATTTATAGGTCACGTTACGAAGTGAGTGCTGAGATTTCTCTTTTAGGTCGTATCGAGTATCGGAATGCTGCACATTGGCATTGTATTTATTGTGTTTGGCGTTTTCTTATGTGGCGCTGGCATTATTCCAGATGAGGCCATGTCCTGGAACGTATTTAGTAAGCTCACTCCCAGAATGTTAACCTTAATGAGTATATATTACAATTATGATAGGCTCCAGTTCTGCTTGGTGGAATGAGGTCACATGCACGGGCCTTTTTTCCTTCGGCTTAGGCTTATTTCTGTTGATTCTCAACTGCGTCATAAGCCGAAAAGAGGAAGAGGATCTGGAAGACTATGTGCAACGGCAGCTAACAAGATCGCGTTCAGGTAAAATATGCACCGACCTTGCAATAAATCACACAAATTTAATACAATCTACATCATTTTAAGGACATCGACTGGAGCGCGATGTAGAAACTGGAGTATTAACTACACGACATGCGCGAAAAGCTGTCGCCTTGCAGAAAAACGGACGGAATGGCTCGGCCTCACCAACAGATGTCGCGGTCGTACATTGTAGCTCTACGGAAAATATATCTAATGGTCAGATAGTAGGGCGTAATGGTAATGTAAATTTTCGAAATATTCATTTTAATTATTCTTTAGCATAAGAACTAATTTAAGAAATTTCTCAGGTCTAAATAATTCCGGCGATATACTGCTCGAGAAAATTGTGGAGGAGGACACACCGTACTTGAATGATCACAGTACGGCAATTTCGCCAATTGAAATAGAAAATGATACCAAACAACTTCTAAGAAGGGAATCAATAACAGATGCAATCAATATAACGCGCATATAAAATTTAGACACCTACAAAAGCTATTTTTTCGAATTATTAATGTTACTGTTTAAACAATCTATTTAAAATTTCCAATAGCTCTAAGTATATGTATTATGTAATCTTTTTAACTATTTTTTTAATATGACAACTACATTTAAATATTTAAATTATATTCAAGATATATACACATATAATGTATTTATTAAAATTAAATGTCAACAACAAATTATTAAAAAAAAAAAAATACATACAGAAAGTATTTCTATTAATCCGAGCAAATACGCCAGGATTATAGATAAATTTACAATCTCGATTAATGTACATAAAAATGTGTAAACATTCGACTTACTGCTTTTATACCTATGTATCAATATTATGTAGTGTAAGCTATCAATAATGACTTTCTTACTTTCTTAAACTATTATATATATATATATATGTATGTATAACTTAGACACATTTATATGTAAGTAATATTAAGTGAACTCAGACTTACACCCAAGTATTGTTTATCTTTTTTATAACTTCAATGCAAACTGCGATTATAATCATAAAATGCATTTTTCGCCTGCTACAAACTGAAGTAAAAAGTAACCAAGCATAAAGCAGATATGCTTATGATAATTTTTCCACCTTTTGGCATTTATAATTCTTATGATTTTTGATATTTTTCGCATTCATTTGTGATTTATATACAAAGACTTTCTGTTGGGGAACATTTGTATTATTCAAGAGGACTGTCTACAGAGTTATTGATTAAAGCTTCACAAATTAATTTGTATGCATGAGTCATTTATAATTTAAACCTAGGGCTGTTACAATATATTATCTCACATTTTTATATTATCTATATAATGATTGGGCTTTTTCCAAAATGATCAGTAATATATTTTTTTGAAATTCTGAACCAGCAAAATGCACAACAAAAGAAACAAGACTATTTAAAGTAAACATTCTTTTATCTGTATATACATATGTATTTTTAGGTTTAGATATACCAACAAATTTACATCTAAGCCTAATTTTTATTGCTTTAAAACGAGAACAAAATAAATTATTAAAAAACCAACATGCCAATTTTGTTAAAAAAGTATTTAGAACTAAGCCAATTGTACAGGAATCTCACAGAAACCTCATATTACAGAAGAGAAGTCTTGCACCAACTAACTTTTGCGTTTCCTCCCGTCCTCTGACAGACAATACCCAAGGCTGCAAAGAATTATCAATAGGCATACTAACATCGAGCTCTGTAGCCGCAAGCTGAAGATCGCCTGCAAAGAGGCAACCCGCCGATAAAACGAACTGACGCAAACTCACTGATGAGCTGCATCGGGAGCAACAAGTGCCATGGGCAAAGCACTTTGTCAACATGCTGATGAGCATGTCTTCCTTACAATACGTGAAGTTCTCTTTGTGCAGGACCATTTCAATTTCCGCAAGTCTCGACTCGTGTCGCACGTTGCACTTCTGCCCCCCTCGGTCGGGGGCCAGCACGTTGCATCGGAATTCGCGCGAACAGCAGTCGCGCCCAGAAGCTGCTTCAATTGACGAAAGTTTCCGATGAAGTAATCAAGCCGTTTCATTATACACCGAGTCGTCTAGCAGCAGACGAATCCAGCGCAGAAGCAGGTCGAGCAAGGAATCTTGCGCAAGTCGTCTTCACATGCAACCAAGCATACGATTTTTTGGCCATATTATTGAGGAAGGGCGAAGCTGGCCGTAGCTGTGTCTGCAAAGGGATTCACTCTTATAATCCCATTTTAAACACCCGCGGGATGCTGACAGTAAAATTCACAGACAATACTGCATTTCCAGCATTTATCAGCATCCCAACGGCTGCCTCCAAGCATAACATATTTTGTGTTCCAATTCAGCGTTCCTCCAATATATATATACGATTTGTCTTTAGTGTACTGCATGCTTATCGAACTTAGCATACCGGAAAAATATTTTTTTTATATAATATGAAAGCAGACCTAAAATATTTGTTTAATTAATTTTTTAACAATTTCTTTATATTTATTTCTTGATTAACCGATAGTTTTCTCACAGCAAGAAAACTCCGTTTCGTTAATGCTAATGCAAAGTGATGCACTGTATCAACAATGAAATCGAATATTCGATTATTGTATCGGTACTATTTTAGCGATGACAACAATTATACTTTTTCTTGTAGATGACCAAAAGTTAACCGATAAAATGAATGTTCACAAATAAGTTTGTCAAAGCAATAATCTATAGAAGTTAAAGTCAGTAATTACTAATTGATTGATTGCGTGCGATTACGATAAAAGCCAAATTAAGTTTGTCAACGATGAGCGATGTTGACGAAACTAAAATCGATCTTCCCCCTCTTAGTTTCGAGAAATGTATGTCATTAAAACCACACAAATAATGAAGTTTACACATACACATATATATAAACGTATGAACTTGTAGGTCCAGAAAGCGACGGAGAACGCACAAAGCGAATGGCAATTGAAGAACTCATTGCCAGGAGCCCTGAGAACCGCATTCCACTCGCAGCACTGCGCGAGCTGGCACTTAGCAATTTTGGATTAGTGAACGATGACCTCAGACGAATTCTGTGGCCCCAGTTGGCAGGTGTCGATGTTAAGGATTTGGAACGAGCGCCAACTCTCGATGAGTTACAAAGCCACCCGGAATACCATCAGGTTGTCCTTGATGTAAATCGGTCACTGAAGCGCTTTCCTCCAGGCATTCCATACGAGCAACGTATTGCATTGCAGGACCAGCTGACAGTTCTTATACTGCGGGTGATTAAAAAGTACCCAAATTTACGCTATTATCAGGGTTATCACGATGTCGCAGTAACATTTCTGTTGGTCGCTGGCGAAGAAGTTGCCTTCGCCATAATGGAGCATCTCTCTACGACGCACTTCTCAGAATGTATGCAGGAAACAATGGAAGCGACACAGAGACGACTTATGTTTATTTGGCCTGTGGTCCTCTTCGAACAACCTGAACTCTTTCACTTCCTACAACGTTCTACAGTTGGCACCCTGTTTGCCTTACCATGGTATTTGACCTGGTTCGGACACAGCCTGAATTCCTACAAAGCGGTCGTGCGATTGTACGATTATTTTCTAGCTTCACCAATGTATACGCCTATTTTCGTTACTGCCGCAATTCTATTGTATAGGGCGAATGTTATTTTACAAGAGGACTGTGATATGGCATCAGTGCATTGTCTCTTATCAAAGGTAAGTTAATTGCAAAATGTATATGAATCTTATGCTAAATTAGCTAACTTGCAGTTGCCAGATGATCTACCATTTGAGGATCTTTTAATAACATCCAGCAAATTATACGACAAGTATAGTTTGACCGTAATCGAAAAGAAAGTGGAAGAACTTCTACAACTTGAGTAAGTATAGCAGACTATTGCAGGCGGCAGCTTTTTAAATTGTTTTCATTTCCCAAACATAGGCAAGAACAACGCAAACTGGAGGAACAGCGGATTAAATTGCGGCGTTCAGTTTCTTCTAAATCTAATTATAATGTAAGTAAATGGTTTTTAAAGATCTTAACCCCAAAGTCGGTTATGATGACAACGGCTGTTTCGATTGTGGTGGGCATTTGTGCATATTACTACAAGAATCAGTATTTGGCTGCAGGCATAAGCTGAGTCAGTGAGTATTTCAGTCCAACGATATTTTATGTAATTCGTTCTGAGCCCATTCAGCCTAAATGCGGTTGTATGGTTAAAATTTGCCTTTATTAATTAGCTAAGCTGAACATGCATGTAAAAATGTACATACCCAAAGTAAGTACAGTGTGGAACTCAAAAGCGTATTTGAACAACATTGTAAAAATAAAAAAGAATATGATTTGAAATAATGCATTGATAATTATTTGTTTATTACGATTGTAAATATTTCGTTATATATATTTATAAAAATAGGAAATTTAATTGTATAAAAACACTTATTTATATATGTAATAAAAAAATAATAAGTAAAATAACTGATTTACGAGAATATTTAATGTATTCCTTATGATATTAATAATTTAAGTTTTTAATAACATGAGTGTGCTCAGTTTTAAGATGTTTTTATTTCTATATAAACATTTCTACTATACTATGACAAATTATATTCAAACACAACCCCCTGAACAGATGCTTAAATGGCTGGAATACTATAATAATGCTATTAAACGGAAATCTGTTGCGTTTTTAATTGATGATTTATAATTTCACTGAAATGTATGATTCAGGGTGGACGCGTTTCGGACCTCATCGAGTCGAAACAGCCATGAAAGCATCGAATGCAGAAACTATTAAAGCTAGAAAGGTTTCAAACTTGGAATATTAACTTTGCTGTCACATGTAGATTTAGTTAACTTTATTGTCATATTCTGTGTGAACCACAATATTTAATGTTTGCAACAAAAATTGAGAAGTACATCCGCGGAATAAAGCTCAAGCACCTTTGTATATTATATGTTTATGTTAAAAGTAAATATTGTTATCTGGTTTATTTCTAATCATACATAAATATATTACAGTATTTCGGACATATACATATTTACAATTTCATAATTATAGTTTTAAGAATATTTAAAATTATATTATAACAACTTAGTCCCTTTTAAGAGACTTTTCTAGTACGTCAATCATAGCGCAAAGTTTTTCTAAATCCATTTCAAAGAAGATAACTTCACGTTTCGAATTGGATTGGCAATGCAAATTTATTGTCGCCACTTGCCGAATATTGCTTCTAAAACTGCTGTCGCCCAATATGAGGCGCGTGTCCCAGGAAAATGACATCACAAACTTTACGTGATTTCTTAGGTATTCAGATCTTCCAAGAGCTAATTCGACTGCATCAAGTCTTGCCGCGAGCACCAAGGGCACAAGGGGTCTTAGCTCGGGACTCAAATAGGGCAATTTTTCAGAAATATCTGCATCCCCACCATCTGAACAACAATGTTTGTAGTACTTTGATATTGTGCGCGTAGCGAGTAGAAAATCGTCGGGATTTTGAAAGCCGAACTTGTGTGAAAAACGTAGTGCCTGTTGGTCGTTGATGTTGCCAATCAAAAACTCAATAGACAAGTGGAGAACCTAGTAGTAAATTAAATATGTATAAATGTTGATGTTTCAAATGGATAATTCCCTTCTGTACCTCCATAAAAATTTCTTTATTATTGATACTCTTCAATAGCTCCATACTTAGTAAGAGTCTACTTGGAACTATGGTAAATAGCCAAGACCGTATTCAATCCCTAACTTTTTTAGACGCTTTAACTAACCCAGCTGGCAAAATATATCGATAGTATCGAATGAATTTGTATTCGGTAAAGTATCGGTTGTGAATGACATGTTGGCAAATTGAACATTTTCCCACTTTGATGTGCATCAACAAAAATTTCATGTTATCGATAACATTCAATCAAGCTTCCCGCAATGCGCACAGATTATGCTTTATCATTCGTTATGTGTCATTTTTTAAGCGCCTTTTAGCGTGACATATGGATTGGCCTCTAGATCAATTTGGCATCTGAAAAGTGGTACCCTCAAATATCCTATATAGACATAGATCAAAATTCCCTCATAACTCGATCAAATCTCATCCGATTTTCCGAATTTCTAAATCAATTTGGCATATAAATCTGGCAACATTGTCCTTGGTCCAACTTCATGTGAAAATGGTACCCTCAAATCTCCTATATAGACATAGGTCAAAATTTCCCTCGCCCATAACTCGGTCTAAGCTCAATCGATTTTCACGATTTTCGATTCATGAGGAAATGGCACCCTCAAAAATCTTATAGTTCAAAATTTCCCACCCAAAAATCAAATTGATGTAGTTTTCTATTTGTTAACGGGCAATGTATTAAAACTGATGTAAGAATATGTTTACAAATCTAGGTTAAAATATTTTTCGAACCAAATGTTATCGTTTGTTCTTCATTTTCAAGGACGACATTTGATACGCAACCATCAGGATCATCACGACGAAATAATTTATTATCCGTGTCATTGAGATTAATAGCTGCAAATCTATCAAGCACTGGAGCTATTGGCAAGCTGTGGTACTGTTCGTCATCTGTACCAAAGTAAAGTCGCAATTGATGCTGTATGTTCTCTTTCTCGTTGGCGCGGTTTCGTTGAAAATCTTCCTCAACCCTAAAATATAGGAAATTCAAAAATAAAAATACATAGCTTGATTTTGTTTTTGCTTACTTTTTTAGCGCTTCAAGTTGCCCATCTAGTGACATTTTAAGTTTAGCGGGTTTCACAGATTTATCTGCGTGCAATTTCTTTTCCAACAAGCGAACGGGATTGTTAAATAAGAAACGTTGATGAAATGGCTTTTCATCGTCCAATTTAAGAGCCTCCTCGTTGTTAGACTGTAATCAAAATGTAACTTGTTTAATTCCAATATGTTTTGGGCTAATGAGCTAATGAGATTGTACCTTTATTGGAAAAATTGGTGTTTTGTCTTGCAAGCTTTGAGGCATATGTCGCTGTCTACTTTTGAAGTGACGACTTGTTTTGGCTGGCAGCATATTGTCTTGAGCTTCAGTTGTATGGGCTTTCAATGGACTTGGTTGATCGTGGCTGCCTGGTAGGTACATTACATGCTTTCCACCCGTTAGAAATTTAATCGATTGCGGCTCCACGGAAACCAGCCTTTGCCTTTTACCACCGTGTTCCAGACTCTTCGTATAAAGCTCCGTTCCACTTATATTTTTATGAAGCATCCAATTATTGGAGCATTCGAAATTGGTAACACAATTATTTTCTAGTTGAGCATGCGAACTTGAGTTTCTTTGGTTATAAGAGGACGGCTCGGTGCCCTTTAAATAATTTTCGGGCTTGGCTTTCTGCAGGCTCTTGTAAATACAAACCTTTGAGTAAGAAAGTAAATATATAAGCAAGAAATATCTCTAAACATGCTGTTTGTCCAGACTAACTGATTAAGCTAGGAAGCTGGGAGTTATACTAAAGTAAATAAGTCATGCAGGAGTACGCTAAAATTGATGATATAACGGAAGGCTTATGATCTTGAGGGATGATTAAAACTTTTCAATAATCTACCCCTCCTTGGTGGAACTCCGGAATTTTCAGAATCTTATGGCAATTGATTTGAGATGTTTTTCGAAATTGATCCTCTCCTGTGTAAAAATGGGTTACAGATTGTTTCGAACCAGGATTTAAGAATGCCTTGATCGACTACAAAATTATTTTCAATACTCTACATAAAGAAAGTTTTTATAAGGGTAGAAAACGTTTTTTCCTAATAATGGCTCTGAAATCAACAGACTTAAAAATTATTTTTAAAATTATGCACGGGCGGGAAATGGGTGGAACGGACAAGACCAGAATATTCCAGCTAATTTTAATATAAATCCAAGAGAAAGGGCTTTACTCGAATTTTCGACTAAGCAATACCCTGAAGGCAACTTCGAACTTCGCATTAAATCATGCATATCCCTATCCCCACATTATCGCAGATCCATTCTTGACCAACTTCTTGGTTTATTTACATTCATAAATTTGGCCCAAATATTAGGGGGTATTTGACAAGGACACTGAAACTTCCCTTGAATCTTATTTGATGAGCACGGACTAGATCTTATATCTTGATAATTATATGAATATAATATTATATAGAAAAAGTTAATATTATACATACTTCGCCTGTGTTTAAATTTCCGATGCTACGAGTATGTTGTATATGCGAATCCCTTGGAAGCGAGAGACTGAATGTGTGAACGGGCGTAACTTTATCGGGGATTACATTCTTCTTCTTGCTACCATAGAATAAAAAACCATCCTCTTCGCATTTCGACCGATACTCATCCGAGCTGGAGTCATCTTCTGTACTAAGCCCCTTGAGCTTGTCATCATGTTCATCGCCCAGATCCTGTTCAGGAGTCCACGTTGTGAGCAAGTGGTTCGGCCTAGAGAGCTGTCTGATTTGTAATGTTCGTTGGGGCTGAATAGGCGTCTCACTGGCAGGCATGGAGCAATTATGATTTATGGTTTTCGATATTTGTAATTTATCTATGCCATCTTGTTGTTCGATTAGGGAACGCCAAGCCAACATGGGACTGAACGAGGGTGTCTCCACTTGGCGACGCGGCAGGGTCGGGCGAATTCGCACAAGTAATCCATTGTCATTCAAACTCTCCTCCAGACGCGTCGTCTCCCTGTATTCAATGTCATAGTTGGCAATCATTGGCAATGAGTCGCTCTGGAGTTTTTCGTCAACTAAAAATATTTTGATTGGCATCAAAGTTCCGTAGTTATAAAGCAAAACCGACTTACCCGTATTTGCCGACTGTTTAACATCGACAGGGCTATCGATTTCCATGCCAAAATAAAAAGTACGCTGACAACCTTTATCCGAGGCAGAAACAACTCCGTTTTCCAACTTCTCTTTTTGAGCTGAATTCTTGACTACAGGAGGACTATTTTTAATTGGATATCCGTTACGCAACGCCGTGTTCTTCGAAGTTTCGGGCTGATCTGGTTTTCGACTTCTTAACAGAATCGCATCAGAACTCTTTTCTCGCCGAAAGGGGATTTTAGAACCTTCAGTTGAATTACTTTTACCTTGAAAGCTTCTTTCTTTTATGCTTTTCCTGATCTCATTATCTCTTTTCAATGCGTCGTCTTGGTTCTGCGCCGACTTTAATGTTTGTTTGCGGTCTGAGTTTTTTGCATAATGCATGGGTTTGGCATTATCCTTTATAATTTGAGTATTTCGCAGGACGTCCTTGTTGCTCTGTATAAATGGTCTAGCTGTAATGTTCGCTTGGGGTACTTCGGGAGCTCTTCTCTTTTTTGAATACTTGTTTCGACTGCTGGGCTTCAGGGGAGGCTCTTGGGTATTACTTATTGTGACTGGTGAACTTATTTTATTAATCAGCTCAGGTTCTGAATACGTGTGTCTTTGCATCCGAGACAGATTTGACTCATTGGCATTAAGGTCGGAATCTTTGATCTTACCCTTGATGTAAAGTAGGGTTTGTGATCGTGCGAATTCGGGCTTTGTATCAGTTTTTTCATTTATGCCTGAGTTTCTATCTTTCACATTTTCGATTATAAACGTTTTGGATCGTTGACTGAGTAAGTTTGGAATGGTTTGGGGCAGATTCTCATTTTGTTTTCGGCCACTTATCGTACCCCCGGAATTTAATATTGCACCATTTGAAGTAGCTCGCAGATGCAGACGCTTATCCAATTCAGGCAACACTTTAAGCGGCGTTTCTAGCGGACAGTTTGAATCTCTTTTCGTGATAGTAGACGGATAGGATCTTCTCCATTCAGGGTTTATGCTACGTTGAGGATTGAGGGAAGTAGATCTTAGGCCAGATTTGCTCCATTGAAACTGACGACGTGAATTCTGGCTTAGATGCTCAAATCGTGTTTGAAAGTGCGAATTCCGATGTATAGCCGATCTTTCGCTATTAATATTATGAGCACTTCCCGAGTTACCCATTTTTTATATTTCTGGAAATTGTATATATAGAACTAGCAATAAATAAAACATATAGATTCTATACAATTCTTAAATAACTTATATGGAGCAAAGTTTATAATAATACAGGTATTTTCTACGAACGCACAGAAGTATTATATATATGTGTGTGTGTATGTATGTGTGTGTGTGGGTGTATGTATGAATATATGTATGTATGCATGCATATTTGTTTTCTAATACCAAACGCAAGCAAAGCTTATTTGACGCTGTGCTGGCAGTTTAAATAAAACGAATTTCTGCCAAGTGCTCTACTCCTCGATTCTCAAGAATTCATATAGGCTCTGCAGTTTTGCATGCTTAGCTAGTTGTGAAGTGCATTATTTTTGTTGTTTTTTGTTATTGTTTGTTGTTGTTTCTTTTCTTGTATGTATGTACATATGTAAATTTATGTGTACGGACATATGTATGAATGTACATATTTATGTATGTACATATATATGTATATACATGTACGTAAGTATGTACATATACATGTATGTAGGTAAGTATGTATGTATGTGTGTATATATGTGTGTATGTATGTATGTATGTATGTATGAATATATGTATGTATGCATGTGTGTATGTATGTTTGTATGTCTGTACATATGTATGTATGTATGAAATATGTATGTATGTTTGTACATATGTATGTATGTACATATGTATGCATGTATGTATGTATGTATGCAATATGTTTGTATGTATGTGTATGTATGCATGCATGCACGTGTGTATGTATGTGTGTACATATGTATGCATGTTTCATATATACAACAAAACCTGCATGCATATTATATATACAAACACGCATACATACATATAAATGCAGCCATGCACACAAACATAGAAACAGGCATACATCTTTGAATTACATTTCTACCGAGGAAATGATTTTTCATATAGATCCTTGAAAATGAATTTGAGCGCGAAAACGTCACTCAACAAATCTTTGACCCCTATTTCCACCAAGGACGGACGGATTTTCCAAAAACTGCGAAACACGTATCAGTACGAGTTTGAGGCCGATCGGATGGTAAGCAAAGAAGTTTCATACCAACGTTTTTCGCGATTTTTCCACGCATACGGGTGGAATTTCCCGTCTTAACGGTTTGGGCTGTGCGTTGATCACCAATCAGTCAGTCAGTCAATCAGTCAGTCAGTCAGGACAAACAGTTTTGCATATAGATATAACCTTAATTAAATATGGCAAATTTATATTAACCAACAACCGTATAGTCGTTTATATTAAGAAGTTCTCAATTAAATAATTACATATTGTTGCATAGATCATGGATATGGATATATCGGAGACAGTCTACGCAATTTTGAGAAGAGACTATGAATTACAATTGGCATCATCCAGAAGGAAAAGCAGGGACTACAATTAGGTATTGGGGAATGGTTCCATTCCTTTTGTTGGGCTGACAAGGGAGTGCTATTGCCCAAAACCAAAAAAATAATTTACATTAATTTTGTATTTAATTTAAAGCATTTATTTATTTGATTTTTTAAGAGTCATTGTCCTATTTTTGTTTATTCATTTTTTATCTTTTTATCACAAAAAAAAAAACATTAAATAACTTTTGTTCCTTGCTGTGAAACTTTATATTACGACCATTCGGTACTATCCACATACTTTCTTATCACCTGACTTCTGTCTTCAATACTTCTATTCAATTTTAAGCTTGCTAGCCAATAGCTGGGTAAATTTAAACTAGTTAATAATTGCTGCTGTTCTTTTTTAGAGCAAAATCAGGTCTTCTATCCCAACAGTGACTATTCGGCCATTTATATTAATTTAACATTATTCTATAATAAACAGACTTCGTATCTGATATGTTTATATAAAAGCAATGCAAAAGTGCATTTCTTTTGTGTAGCAAAGGAGATTGGTATCCAAAAAGGCAAATTTTTATAACATATGTACATACTTCGACATATAGTTTACGTACAGGATGTCGATTTTGATTCTAATCGATTCTTTAAAACGGGGCAAGATATCGATAATTTGAAATGAACTCGATAAAGGCGAAGGCCTTCGTTAAATATTTTATCACCTACACTCTGATATCGACATGGACACGAACGAGGAAATTAAAATTTTCAGATTTTTTCGAGATACAGTTTTTTATAATTGTTTGAAAACGAGATTAAGGCCACTGTGTTAAATACGATTTGGGCTGACTTTCGTTAGCGTCCGCTATCACCAAAAAGGTTTAGAGTAAAATTAATATAAATACATTTATTCATATTTAGAAAAATATGCAACAAGTTTGTTTTAGGAACGATCACTTTTTAAAGCTCAATCGAGGAAAGCAAAAAAAGTTTATATGTAAATGTATACATGAGCGTGCGTACATGTTTGTACATGTATATGAACACAAAAAGCAACAGACGGCTTAAAAAACACGCTGGACATATGTATGTACATATGTACCATCACCTTATTTTTAAAATACGTTTCAATACATGTACGGCACATTTCTCTTTAATACAAACTTAGTTTATATTAGCTGACAGTTAAGTTGACTTACTAACGTCTAAATCAGCTAACTTTCTTTTCGCAGAAAATTACCATTTTATTCCGAAGGGCCACTGGAGTTGTATTTGCCCATGTATACATATAAATATGCATAAACAAATGAACTGTTTAATAACTCAAGTAAAGTGCAGTCATATGCATATTGATAGTTTATGGCAATATTGCTAGGTCTATAACTTTTGAGACTGTTATTTTTGTAACTTTGCAAAAATCGCTTTCTGTTTTCTTTTTTTATTTGAGTTGAGTACGTAGACAACAAACACCGCAGCGAGCGCAAACGCTTTCACAACATTGATCTCCGCAGCTTGAAACTTTACTTCCATCGTCATTGTAAGAGTAGAGAGTCAAAAGCTTCTTTTTGAGTTACCAATGGGAGGCAAGTCGAATATTTATTGTTATGTTTGTATGTATGTATGTATGTACATACATATGCATGTGCATTTGTAACCGGATCTTTTTCGCTCATGACGATCAGTTTGCTCAACTTGTTTTAAACCATTTTTTTTTTTTGGCACAAGTACATGTATTTTGAAAAAGTTCAAGACAAACAAATATTATATTTTTTAAGTATAAGGCTTAAAATATGTTCATACTGTTTATATTTACACAGGTTAAAAGATCACTTCCAACTTGCCAATTCAATAAATACTATTGCTAATCTCACACTATAATAATATAAAAAAAACGTATTTTCTGATCTATCTCTGTGTTTTAATCTATCGAGTAAATGCATCGATTTATACAATTGTTTATTAAATATATATATTTTCTTTATTAACAAACTGGATAGCATATTTCGTCTATGTGTAGGTGTGTCTGGTGTGTCTGTGCTAAAGGCAGAGAACTTCACAACAGTTTCTGCTAAGGTGCTGTTATTAAAAGAATAATCGTCTTTCCTTCCGATTAAAGTGTCTAAGAAACCCTGCGCAGTTATGGCGCTGTCACAAATCAGCTGCTTGTAAGTAAAACAAATTTACAGTTATTTCAAAGAGAGAGCATAGAACATTGAGCATATTTTATACATTAAACTCTATTAAATGGTTATCCTTATTGAAGTAAACTTGTGTTGTTGTAACATCTGTGGAAAAGATGTCGGGAAAAGTGTAAAAGGTCGATTTGTCCAATATGTAAGGTGTAATGTGTTATAATTAAATTAGATAAATACATATGTTTGTTAAAGTTTCAGAACCCAAAAAACATTTGAAAAATGTGGTTCGCTTTGAGTTATAGGTTTGTTGCATGGTAAAAAATAAGTGGGAATCCCAAAACATTGCCAATTCTTTAGCCATTGTTCAAAATCTAAGATAACTTATTCCTAACTAATTATAACAGAACGGCTAATTCACACAAGTAAGACAACTCAGCAATTTCGGGCCACACTATTCTCACAAATCTGCAAAAGGGAAATGTCCCCAAGAATATTAAATATTTGGCGCGCTGAATATATCCTAGCTTTCCCTTTTTTACTTTGTTAAACTAGCATATAAATAGTTGAAGCCGAGAAAAGTTTGTAAATTTGTTGAATAAACTTTTTTGATTTTTATTAAAAATAAAAAAATATAACGTTACAATTTCAACATTAAAAAAATTCTACAATTGATTTTACTAATTATAAATTGATAAAATCTTAAACCATTTTAAACTTAAGTAATTTCGTTCAAAAACTCATATTCATTTCTTGTGTAATTTTCATCATCAAAGGAACCGGTTAAGACTGAGGGCGGCAATTGACGTTGACACTGTCAGTCGGAATCGTTTATAGCTTTTTTTCTTTTCTTTGCTGCCTGTGTAATTTTATGTTTTGACCAATCCTCCTAGAATAGTAAGATATATATTTAAACAAAATATGGAAAGTCTTTAATTTACGCCTTCGTACCTCACTAGAGTTCTCATCAGACGAGTATATTGTTTTCACAACATCCGAATTCTTTTTGCTGCCCGTATTATGGTTATTTGAGTCCTTTTTACCAACTGGTTGCTTTCGACCGCGTCCACTACCACCTCGGCGACCAACGGCAGTGGTCTCATCTTCCGCTGCCAAGGCGAAAAGATCACTGAACTGTTTCTGCTCAAAAAGTTCGTCAATATAGTAAAAAGAAAATTTGTTGGTTTGTGGGTAATTTTTACCTTTGTGCTTTCATTGCTATGTGAATACGCTGATTGTAGTGCTCGCTGCATCATATCATGCACATAGAGCCCGGTACCGGTTCCATGCCTACAACTTCTTCTATAATGTTCAAGATGATTTAATACCTAACCAAATAAAAATAAATAAATAGTTTGACTAAATATCAATTGCCACATAAGGTAACTACGCACGTGATCAGCAGATGGCGTACTGCTTGCAGCGGAGCTACCTTTAGACGGCCGCTTTCTCTTGTTGGGCGATGAACTAGGATATTTTGATGTGAGAAGGGATGCGATAATTTCGGAGAGTTTTTCTTCACAACGTTGACACCAAAACCTGTTAATAAAGCATTCAAGGAATTCATTTAAACAACAACATTATCAGAAGAATTAAGTTACCTTAAAGCAGACGTGACGAACGGATCCCCTCTGGTTTTCGCTTCCCTACTGAGCAAAAGTCGGATTATTTCACTTGTTGGCTCCTCATTCTTTAACAGCAGCAGCAAATGACTTAGCGCTTCGGGATGATTAGCAGCTTCAAGTTCTGGAAGTATATCCTTAAAAAAACAAAAGACAAAAACATATTATATTTTACGCGCTTTGTGAGATCGCAAAGGTCCCGACTTTGTTTTCGTTCAATATTATAAGAAAGTCAATATGTATTCAAGTTACGTTTGCAAATTTTTTAGTCTTAAAATTCCCAAACTTCAAAATTAAGTGTATGTTTTTTTTTGGCTTTTGGATTACTAGAATTTTGACTTACCTGTATACATTTTAGAGGTACATCATGGGCCTGAATAAGCTGCCATAGGCAAAACTGCTCGTATGTCTCATACTCGAGGCTGTCCCGTATACAATCAATCAGACCGTCTTGCTTGAATATTGTCAGTTTGCCCTGCGCAATAGAATACATAATGTCACGTACGTTTTTTGCGTCAACGCAGCGTAGAGTTATTCTCAAAAGGTCCGTATTATTTATGGCTATTGTTTTGAACTCTCTGTAAATATCAGGCAGCAGCCATAAATATATTGTGGTGTTTTCCTTTTCAAGTAAATCAAGGTCTCGCACCAGACAAATGGCAATCTTTTCATCTGTGGCCTCGCATATTTGTCTATAAACTGTCGTCTTAAACTGATACGATTGCTGGGCATTCTTTCGCGTCTGCAGCTTGCAATGAATCTTCATGAAGTAGAGAAGCAGATAGCCCGTTTCACTCAACCGCTCACATATTTCAGATAGTAGGGTTTGAAAGGGCTTTTTGCTTTTGTCTTCATTCTCGTACAGAAATCGAAATAGTCCGTACAGCGGATAGCTAATGCTCTTAGCCAAATACTTCTCCTCGGTTTTACTCTCTGAAAATACGTTTTGTTGTGGCAATGTTTCACGGAGTATCAAAACCGTGTTTGAGATCACATAATTGAGCTGCGTTTCGTCCAAAGTTGAGGCAGGAAGAGTACGAAAATCTTTCAAAAATGCTTCCCATGTAAAAGAGTTGCGCTTTGTAACAAATATCTCGAACGATTCGGCTATCGCGTCGGGCAGCTCTACTTTTTCGGGAACTGGCTTTTCCTTAAGACGAACCTTAAAAGAGTTTTGTATTATTAGATTATAAGTAATAATCACGTTACGATCGACGCCAATACTAACTTTAGACAGTGGTAGATCATCGTCGTCATCGGTATTTTCATCAGTTTTGCTACATCTTCCGATATTTTCTCCGTCTTCATCACTAAATACAGCTTCAGTTTCACGTTCCGAACTTTCCACAGGTGTTATAGCTATTTTGTTATCGTCGTCCACGAGTGAAATGGTGCCACTATTAGCCGCGAATGCTCCGCTACCAACATCAATGTTTTCTGCAAATATTTTCGAAAAATATCAACTTATCGTGTTTTAAGTATATTTACAAGAACATTATTTACCACTCTGCATCATCCGCTGATCAGCTTCTTTTTTAAATATTGGTGCCTGGATTGAATGTGTTGCTGGATATATAGTTTGTGGCATATTTGCAACGGGGGTTACAAATTCCCTAAAGTTTTCCCGAATTAAGTTACGTAATTCTCTGTCAAGTTTCGGCGATTCAAATAGCGGGTGTAAGTTTGGAATGACCTATTCAAGAAATTAGCGACTGTTCAGCGATTATCGTATTATGCCAGCTCTTACCTGTTTATCGAGTATCAGTTTTAATGAATTATATACACCCAGCCTAATTTTGTCCTCGTTCTTTATATAAAAGTTCTTTGTGATGCGGCACAAGAAATCCAGCAGTGTGCTGCTGACAAAAGGATGATTCCGTATAGAGTGGTACATCACTAAAATGCCGGGCTCAATATTCATGATGTTATCCTTCGCCGGATCGAAAAAGAGCCAATCGTAAAATAGTGACAGCTTGGCATTAGCCGATGCAATTGGATTTGTACATGATGAGATAAGCCAGCCAATAATTGCCCATCGCGGGATAATATCGGAGCATAACATGTCATTTGTGGGATGAATTACGTTTATAATAAAGCGAATCAGGTCAGACCGCAGGCTGTGCGACTCGGGCGTAGCAAAATATTTGTCCTGAAACCAATCCTGGTAGCGCTTCTGATTGCCAAATTTTACGGACGAAGCTAAAAAGTGCAGCTTGCGTTCCATTTCAGGAAGAAGCCGACATTGTAAAAATCGCCGACTGGTACGTATTTGTAATAAATGCCAAATGCCGTTAAATGTCGGATGTAAGCTTTTCGGATTGCATAAGATATCTCGCCATAACAGTTCGAATTCCGGAATGCGTGCAACATTTTGTAAAAGCCTGCGGGAAAATAACAGTACAAAACAATTGTTAAAATCTTTTTAATATCAAAATGTGCACCATACATATCTTTATATCTTTATTGCTTAAGATAATTAAGATAATTCTCAGCAATAAGAACACAAAGCAATTTGAATAGTAAAAAAATGGAGGAAAAAACTATGGTCGACTCACCGTACAAAATCTCTTCCCAACGGTATAATATCTTGAAATCGATCCCGAATCAATGATATTGTAAACTTAACCTCTTTTTGACGCAGTGGCATCAAGGCAGGATTGGCATGGTCCTCTATAAGGCGTACAAAACTGTAAACCGACGACTGTACTAGAAAAGGAATGGCTTCCAGCCACGCCCTATACTCTATGAAAATATCCAAAAGGCTCTCGACGAGAAACAGATTTTTATGGGAGACGTCCCCACCGCCGGCTTGACGCAAACAATTCCAAATCACATTTTCGACACTAAGAACCTGGTGCTTCACAAATTCACGCAACACCCAGATCAGTTGTCTCCGAGCAGTCTCCGTTAGTTTTGCGTACTTTTCGGCCACTAAAAGGGTGAGATTTGCCACAATTACATTCATGCCATCCCTGGACACAAGAGTTATGTCCCGATATGTTTTTGGAGCCATTGCCGGATCAGTTAATATTATGTATAGAAAGCCAATGGAAATCTCCTCATGCTGTTTCTCCTTGCAAACGATTTGTGTGAGCATATCGTGCATTTCCTTATCACTGAGGCCTGCAATTTGTTGCTGCAGGCTAACGTACGCTCGCTCGAACTTCTAAATAAGCACAAAACAAAAAATATTGTAGTTGCTGCCATCTAATTGAGTGGTAAAGCCGAATTTACCTCTTCGATTTCATCTTTACAGTCAACAGCCGTGCAGACAAACAACTTAGAGACGTGAGCTACGCTTTTTTGTTGCTGTTGCTCCATTTGCAAGTGTGGTGTAGATACTTTGTTTGAGTATTGCTCCTTATCACCTGATATGGTTTTAGTTCTTAATTAGTTTCATAATTACACTAAAACAGAAACTGAAATATTGGAAAACTGAATTCGTAAAACCGCATTTATTAAACCATTACTATGTATGTAAGTATTTCTGTTTTGGTTTGTAGACAGAAAAAATATGGTTGCCTAAAACAGGGCTGCCAGTCAAGCACCTTGCCAGATATCGGCAATTAAAATGTTACCAGACCTTGCAAATACTGAATGAACTAGTTTTCGTATTGTGTTCGCGACTATTAACTATTTGCAGTATTTTAATACATTAAATTAATAGACAATTGTAAGCAAGCTTTATTTAAATAACTTTAATTCGTAAAATGTGCAAATTCTTTAAAAACCCTGGTAACATTACTAATGCCCATTATTACTAAATCAATGATTTTGAGAATTTTGTGACGTAAATAACATAAATACGTAAATTTGTGATTTCTAAAATAAACCCAGTTAGACCAAGCTTATCTGCACACCCATTCGACTTGTAAATTATATGTAACAGTTACAGTAACCCATATATCACTCATCGTTGGTTTTTCATCACTAAAAACTATCGTCGAAACTTTTTCCTTTATGTACATTCATATTTACATACAAGCAATACTTAATATTGTGAAATACAACAAACAATGGAGGAACTGTTGAACGACGTTGTGCCCGTGGAAGATTTGGAGGTATGTGTATAGGCATATGGACCACATCTGAATATTTGTAAAATTATGTTGTTCCAGAGGTTCGAAAGGAAATACCACCATGAGCTTGAACTCGATGGCGAAGTCTCAACAGAAACAAAATTTGAGTACGTAAGAGAGTTTTGTGTTCTTCCCAATTTTATTTAAATATTACGATGTACGTCTACTTCTTGAAATGGTAGATACGCTTTCTGTCTCGTTCGGAGTCGCTACACCAATGACATTAGAAAGGTGAGTCAGTATCTGCACTTACTCTGCATGCGTAGTATGGCTAATTATTACAAACATACATACATACATACATACGTACATATTACTAATATGTGCAATTTAAAAACAGGGCATCATGATTTTGGAAGAGCTTGCTCGGTTACACCCGGATGGACGACGTGATTACATTTATTATCTCGCCTTCGGAAATGCGCGAATTAAAAACTATTCAGAAGGCCTCAAATACTGTAGAGCATTTCTTGAAATTGAATCCAATGACCAAGTACGCTCGTTAGAGGCAAGTTTGACATAACAAAAA
This sequence comes from Drosophila lacicola, assembly GCA_035045355.1. Taxonomy (NCBI): domain Eukaryota; kingdom Metazoa; phylum Arthropoda; class Insecta; order Diptera; family Drosophilidae; genus Drosophila; species Drosophila lacicola. The sequence continues at coordinate 238,638 of JAWNPB010000012.1, read as the reverse complement.
AATATCCTTGGGCATAAGTTTAATATTGCGAATTTCGTGTTTATACCAGGAACACATTAAGAAACAAAGCGATAAGGAGGTTGCGAAGGGTATTGCAGTTGCTGGAGGAGCAGCGCTCGTTCTCGGTGGCATATTGGGTCTAGGAATCGCAATGGCTAGAAAGTAAAATATTATAATTTTCAAGAGCAATTATCTCATCCCATTTATTTCCTATGCCGTGATTTTATATACAAATGGAATATCATAATTTATAAACACAGTTTTAGTTGTAATTATTATTAAAAATTAAATGTATTAACTGTCGTTAAAATAATATTCTTATACCTTTCTTTTAGTAAACCAAAACGTGAAAAATAGTGAAAAATGTGATAATACACTTTACGGAATCCGATTCCCTCCCAATATGTATACATCAATATACTATCACTGTGAGGATATGGGTTAAGCACATAGCGCAAAATAATTAATCTATAATATATTTCAATTATTACAATTTCTTTACTAGTCTTTGTTAATTTTTTTTGTAATTACATATATAGTTATGAAGTAGTTGATATGAGCAAACCTCAAATATATATAAATTAATACGCCCTGTTCATTGCCAAATATGTTGGTGCAATAAATCATCAAACTAGCATTTTGATTGTTCTCGAATATTCCTTTACAGCAGCTGATTTCTGTTGTACACGTATTAAAATCTTGTATTTACATTTAATTCTAGATTGATCACTAGAATGTTGTATTAGCACGGCCGTAATATTGTTTACTCTATCTTTAAAGGAAGTCTAGAAGTATAAACGAAAAATTTCATAGATCTGTAGGATTATATGGCTTTTCGCTGTTAGCCGCCCGTTGAGGCCGTAACCAATAAACAACACTAACACGGATATACACGAGTATATATTCCAACTATCAAGTATCTAGCTTCATAGGCGGACAGAGCAAGTCGTACTTAGTAAACTCTAGTCAAACCTGACTTTCATAATACACGTAAAAATGAATAAACTTTGAGGTTTATTTAGGTTATTTATTTAACCCTAAGAGTGTAAGTCTACAAACAAAAAGTCTTCAAACTATCAACAGCCATGCTATAATTAAAAAGATAATAAATTCATTTGGAACGCCTAGACTTTATTTTTTTTTCTATATGTATACAAAAATATAGATTCGTTTGTACCAAAATTATTTATTCGCATATATTGCGATTAAGTTATCTAACAATTGTAATAAAACAACGACAAATAATTGAAAATAAATGCATTCGTTACTAGTATATAGTTATTGATATTAAATCAATAATTGACGATTTCTTTAAGAGCGGCCAGGCACCGGTGTTTGTCGGGTAAATAAAACGGCTCGAACACATGAGGGAATGGAGTGTCCCAGCCAGTCACCCGCTTTACCGGGGCTTCAAGACGCAAAAAGCACTTCTCTTGTATATAAGCTGCCATTTCAGAACCAAATCCTTGAGTAAATGGTGCTTCGTGGGCAATCAACACGCGACCCGTTTTATTAACAGACTGAAATAAAAAGAAAGCTTATAAATACAAGCAATCGAATCTACCCAATAGATTGAATGTGTCTCACATTGCAAATTGTCTGAGTATCCCATGGCAAAATTGATACCAAGTCTATAACTTCACAATCAATGTCCAGTTGCTTTTTCGCCAGATCTGCGACCTATAAGTTGAAAATAACAACATTATTTTCATGAAATTTGGTTTTTAAACCAGGACTTACTTCCAAAAGAACATGAACTTGTGTACCCCAGCCGACGAGAGTGACATCTTTGCCCTCACGCAAAATGTCGCATTTTTCCAAATCATCCGTATAGGCTTTCGTTGGCACTTCTTCAACCGCGGCGCGGTACAATGTCTTTGGCTCGAACATTATGCACGGGTTAGCATCGCGAATACACGCCAGTAAGAGACCCTTTGCCTTAATTGGACCACGCGGAATCTGCAAATCAATCAAATTACTAATCAATGTGTGACTATCTTATCAAAATATGTATGTCTAAATTTAAAATTGGCCAAGAAAAAAAATTAGATTCACAAAATGGATGCTTTTCGATTTTGGGGAATCAGGAAAGCAATGTATAAAATTAATAATTATAAAGATACGGATAAAATTAAATTAATGGTATACGAGAAGCTTTTATCAAATTTGAAAGTAGGTTAGTCGACTGGACTTCACCTATGGCCTGAGGTGTTTTGCATTTTGCTAAATAAATGAACTCAACTGTAAACAAATTCCTAAATAGTCAAGCAAGTTTGTTAGATAACATATAACTAAAACAATCTAAATATTTTTGTTTGCCTAATAATAAACGATTGTATGAGTAAAGCTAATTAACTATGCCACAGATCGAAACATACAGCATAAAATAATGGGTACGTTTTAAAACACCAAATTTTTTTTTTTATGAACCTAAAACAATTTCTTACCACAACACGTAGGCCGGGCGTGTGCGCGAAGTATGCTTCGGGACTCTGTGAATGATATAGAGCACCATGTCCAACAGCGCCACAAGGTACTCGGAACGTCAGGGAGCCGCAGTCGAATAGGCCACCACTTCGATAACGGTATTTGGCAGCCTCATTTACGATTTGATCAAAGCTTGGAAATATATAGTCGGCAAATTGAATTTCGGCTATGGCGGTCGCTCCTGTGTTAGCCACGCCGATTGCAAAGCTACAAAAAAAATAATTATTTAAATTTAAAATAATAATATTAAAGAAATATTCGATTATAAGATTATTATATATAGTCAAATTCAATCAGAAAAAGAAGAAAAACCGATGGATCGAGTTTCGGTTTAATCTCACATCCAAGGATCTTTATAAAAATTCATGTGAGACATGTTTCAATGTTTTTGTGACATTAAACTTTCCTGGATGAAAAAAACGTACTTCAATAAGTTTTTCTGTTAAGCTTAGAAAATTAGTTTAAAGCCGAACGGAAGAAACTCTTGACCTCACAACTTTTGGCGATTAGACGGCAAAGTAAAGAATTCGTTAGAGCGTTATCTAAAAATTGACCACATTTGCTAGTGGAACATCCAAATGTACTCTTTGTCTTAGGTTTAATGAACAAGAGTTTCTTCTTCGGCTTTTTGTTCCTTGTTCGGTGATCTTCAAACATATTTTTTCATCATTTTTTCAATCCGATAGTATAGATATATACTTTTGAACTTTGATAAAATCTATTCTAAAGCTTCCATGCTTTTATGCTAGAGCACAGTTTTTTTAAGATCGTTCCCAATGAAATGTATATGATATAGTTGCCCGATCCAGAAGATTCTACATACATATTTTTGCCCCTAACCAAATGTGTCTTTGCAGTTTGAAAGATTTTGGTTTCATCTTAATTGTTTTTCTTCTTTGAATTTAAACTAGGAGTTAGTGAAATTTAAAGTCAATGTAGAATATATACAAACCCAGCAATGCCTTGCTCGCACAACGGTGTATTAAAGACACGATCCTTTCCGTACTTGTCCCGCAGATTTACAGAGCAACTGTTATAAAAAATATAAAAAAAAACCTAAGCGTGGTATAAAAGATGGCAAGTTAAATAAAAAATACCGGAAAACTCCACCAAAGCCTACGTCTTCACCGAATAGTAATGCTGACGAGTCTTGTTCAAGAGCCTGATCCATCGCATTATTTATTGCTTGGAACATATTCATTTTTTGTACATCGCCGGCGCCTGGCGAGAATTTGGTCGGGTAATATGTGAAGTGCGAGCGGGTACAAGATGCCGCATTCGACTTTATTGCACTAAACAATCCCCGGGCCAGCGAAGATACTTTCATGATTATTCTTTAAATTTATAGAAATAATATGGAAAACAAAATTTAAGTTCTTAACACTATTGCGCAACAAAGTATGTTGATTCGCTGGCGAATGTACGTATGTAAATATATACAATGTGGACAATATACATCTTATCACATAGATCAGGTGGCATGGGGCTACCAGATCTTCAATTTTTGCTAATAAATACATAAAGGGTATTCCTCAAGTAATAAGTTTTTATATTATATATCTAGCATAAATACTTTTTTAAATTTGACTTGATTTGATTTTCACTGCGAAAATAGCCTCAGGTTTTACATTTTTCGCTTAAAAAGAATATATTTCTCTAAATGCTTCCACAGTAACGTTATCTATTTGTTGACATATTTTGACCAATTGTTAAGGCTGCCACCTTTACACGAATAAAACTAGCAGCTGATCGTGAATGCCAGGAAAATACGGCAAGGTAATAGAAAATTGTCCGACGTGAATTTTTTTTTATGACCAAACTATTAACTTATGTCCAATAATAAGTGTGTTAGAAAGAAATCGACCAAATCAAGTTTCTATTTATGGTTTGCATTTAAAATTTGTGTTAGCTTGCCGCCATTCAATTGCTGATTTGTAAACAGAGAACAGCTGATTTATTTCCCTCTTCATTTTTTTATCGATAGTTGAGAGGGGCATGGTTTAGCATTTTAAAATATCGGTATATTATATCACTCCAAAACAATCGAATTGGAAATTGGAACATCGATGTGGTCAACAATCCTAACAGTGTAAAGTTTACAGTAAAAGTGTGAAAAATATAATAATTTATGTGGCTCTCTCTCTTTTCAACAGCCTACTTCAACATAAAATTCGGTCTATAGAGCAAAATGTCAAAAATAATACAAATACCAGTACATACAGAGAAGCTGTTGACAATATTCAGAACAATTATACCCAAACTGAGTAATGGAAAATATAAAGGTCAATATGGTCGCATCGGTGTAATCGGTGGATCCCTGGAATATACTGGAGCACCCTATTTTGCAGCAATAACTGCTATGAAAGTGGGAGCGGACTTGTCGCACGTTTTCTGTCATACTGAAGCAGCGACAGTTATAAAATCATACAGCCCCGACCTAATTGTACATCCTGTGCTGGACCGTGACGATGCTGTTGAGCAAATTAAACCGTGGATCGACCGATTGCATGTTCTTGTATGTACACAAATAATTATGTGCTTACCCGCTTTACAAAGCTTCTTTCGGCTTGCAGGTAATTGGACCAGGCTTAGGGCGAGATTCTCGTATCCTTAAAACCGCTACAGATGTAATGAAGCTATGCCTTGAGATTGGGAAACCAATTGTGATAGACGCAGATGGGCTGTTCATACTAAACGATAATATCGAGCTAGTATGTGGCCAACGGGACGTTATACTGACTCCAAATGCAATCGAATTCCAAAGATTATTTGGGAAAGACCCGGCGACTGCACGCGAGAGGATGTCACTGCTTGGTGATGGGGTTGTGATCCTTGAAAAGGGCGCAAATGATAAGATCCATATACCACACACCAATGAAGTGTACACCATGCCAACAGGTGGATCGGGCCGTCGTTGTGGTGGTCAGGGCGATTTATTGAGCGGTTCTCTGGCAACGTTCTTTTATTGGTCTTTGCAGTCCAACCAACCCAATCCAGCATATTTAGCTGCTTGTGCCTCAAGTTATTTCGTGAAAAAAATCAATTTCGCAGCATTTCAAAAGCTGGGACGCAGCTTGGTCGCTAGTGATATGATAAAGGAGATATCGTCAGTGTTTAACGCTGAGTTCGAAAACACGAATTTCAGTTCTCAGTAGCATCTCGGTTTGCAGTGCAGTCAGTGTATGGATTCTAGGTGCTAAAACCGAAGTCCATAATAGTCACGTCTATTTCAAAGGTAGGTAGATAGTTGGTTATTATATTCTTTACCAAAGTAGAACAAAAATAAAGTGATTAACAAGGAGATCTGAACAGTGACTGATATTAATATTGATGGATTGGCAACTATTTAGTAGAGAAGATACAATTTTCACAAAATTTAATTGTTTCTTAAAATAGAATGAGCTCTCATCTTCGGCTCCCTGATGTGTGTGAGAGCTTAAGACTTGAAATTTTAAACGTAGGTTCTCTAAGTATCCACACAGTACGAATTTGTTTCCGATTGTCGGAATTGGTAGAAGGTTTAGAGTATCTTCTAATCGGACACGTCTGGCTAGAGTACTCTTGTTTTCAAATTCCATATATTTCAACTTGAATGTTTTACCTTTAAATCGTCAATTTTTTATGTGTTACAGATTTAATCTTTGTGAAATTCAAATTAGTGATATATATTTATCTGCGGTCATACCAAATAAAATTCCTCTTAGTTCCAAATAAGTGTTGTGTTTATTTTATGAATTGGACAATTAATACTCTTTTGCTCTTTTTTTAAGTTACTTTAATTGGTAGAAAACCATGGTAAAGAATATTGCAATTAATGTTAACCATCCGATATCATTCGAAAATTTGGATCTTAAAGTAATTGCATTTAAGATGTTTTTAATACTTTTAGGAAAAATGTTTGTTTAATTTTATTCATTTCAATTCATTCATGGCTATAAAAACAATACAAATTTACAGTATTAATGCATTCGTTTGAATTAGTATAAATATTACGTGTTTTGTATTTTCCCCAATTAAAATACTTTTTTAGGTGACCAACTTTTGAAACGAGGCCTTTGCCTTCTTTGCATTCCGCGTGTGGTATTTTTATACAATGTTTTTTGGTGTATTTTAGTACTTGTGAGATAGGAGTTTGGGACAATACGTGTTTATTGATATAATGTTGGTTTATTACTTATATTTGTTCTCCCCTCTTTGTACACCTATGTATATGTCTTGACGTGTTTTGTAATTGCACATACTGCACAAATTATTTTTTTTTGCTCAATGAATTGGATACTAAATGATACCCACAAGGAAACGAATTTTTATACTTATATTCTTAATTGTCACACTAGGACTTTTGCTGCGAATTTTACTCTTTCCCCAGCCATTACTGGTTTCAAAGGTAAGTGCTAGCATTTACGCATAAATGCTGATAAAGCATTTCCGTATGCATTAATTTCAAGTAGCTGTACGACTACCTACGTACATGAAAAACAGGTGTCTACATGAATACTTGGCTTTGATCTTGCTGTTGACATGTAAAACGTACATATTTTGATAAGTACGGGGGTGATAAGTGAGCGCTAGATGGCGCTTACCGGCGGGGGCCGTGAGGGGCAAGAAAACAAAATTAGATTCATGTATGGAACGGTTTGATTTAATTGAATTTTTTCATTTAATGCTTGCAATTGTGATTTACCAGATCTTATTAAGGTATATTTATATATGTATTTTAATTTTGGTGTTGCTTCTTAGGAGGAACCAAGCTATCGCAGGGCGTCAGGCGGAGCCCCACTGCCCGTATTAGTAACGGTATTTTATGAAGCTCTCTGTCCGGACTCCAAATACTTTATTACCAAGCAACTGCTGACTGCGTACAAAGTCGCTGCCCCGATTATGGAAGTGCAGCTTGTGCCTTATGGCAAGGTTAGTGTAAATGTATACAGCACTTTAATTCGGAAATAAAAATAATTTGTATTTAAGGCACACACGACAACAGACGATGAAGGGAAGCTAATATTTGACTGCCAACATGGTCCGACGGAATGCCAAGCGAATACGTATCATGCATGCGCTGCAGAAGTCATTGATGATCCACTAATTCGCTTGGAAGTGGTGAACTGCATGATTCGAGACAATCGCATTCCCAAAGATGCAATGCAAAAGGTTCAGCTCGAATTATTTCAACTCAATATTATTTATGTATATATTCCCATATCCTTTGCAGTGTGCCGAGCAGTACAATGTTGAAAATATTGATCTTATACAGAAGTGTTTTGATAGCGATCACGGCTCCGAGTTAATGAAACTCAACGGAGATGCGACACATGCACTTCGGCCGCCAGTTAAATTTATTCCAACAATAACCATTGATGGTTCGCAAGGCAGACAAGAATCCATTTTAAAGGACTTACTTTCCGAAGTTTGCAAAGCAACTGGAGGCTCGGAAGCGGCTAAGAGTATTTGCAAAAAACCCTAGTTCAAAAATGTTAATGTCAGTAATGACAATTTTTTCATACAATTTATGTAATAAACATCAAAGTTTTATTTCAATAATAATAATTAAAAAACATCAAGATCATGTTATACACAAAATTTTACAATTTCTCCATTAAGATAAATACCCAATGGCAAATCCCCATCAAAATGTAATGTAATGATGGTCGATTTCCCTAATTAAAGTCTGTGCACAAAATCACAAAGATTATATTGGCTTTACGTAATGTTGGACTACATATAATTATGTATGTCAGACAAACTGTAAAGAAATCCATTCTAAGGTCAAGGAGACATAATACACTTGGTTCCAGTTTTTATACTTTTTTTTTAGAATTTACATTGTTACTTTACTTGTGAAACTAGACTATTTTTAGCTGTCTAATCAGGCACCTGTTTTTTTCATTAACACAAACTAATATTAGATTGATTTATATATATTCCAATATCCGCGTTAAGTGTATTATCACCACCAGTTGCACTGGGTGGAAGAGTCGAATCTTCTACGGGACGTTCACTTACAATAGAAACAGTGAATTTCTTCATAAGGCAGCTTTTTGCGTCACAAAGGCTCAACGCAAATTCAATTACCAAAACATTTTGATTAGCTTCGCTAACTGTTTCAGAACTAATATTTTCTAAATGCCTTAAATGCAAACTACACTTTCCCTCAGTTAATTTTCCACATGTTTGTTTCATTTCCAAAGCCGGATTTATAATTTTCATTGTCCACTTTTGTGGAGCATCGGTCGTAAACTTTAGGTCCGACGAAAGCCTCATTAAGAAGTTTATAGTGCTGCCTTTGTGCTGAAGCAAAGGAATTGCCTTTACCAGCTGTGCGCCAATTCCTCTTAATGAAGTTGGAGGTGCGTCTGTTTCGCTGGTGCTAGAAATTTGTTTAAAGTCCAGCAAAAATGGTTGGGCTGTGCACGTCGCCAAATCGATTATATGAATGGTGTGGTTATTTGTGTCGGCAACTAATAATCTATTTTCTTCGGCATCGACGCAAATTCCAGATGGCTCTCTAAGTGCCAGGATGCTGTTATCTTTGTTCCTGATGACCAACGTAGAAATTATATTTGTGTCAGTATCAATTACCTTTATTTTGTGATTATATGTGTCGGCTACATAAAGCTTGCGATCTATATGGTTAAACGCTACGCCCAATGGATGCTGAAGTTTTGCGTTGTAAAGTTTGCCATCTTCATCTCCAAAAGCAAATAGATTCTATTAATTTTAAATAATTAATTTACACGCTTTTTTTTTTAAATTTAAGGCCATTTAACTTACCAACGGGTTGCGATCTCCCCCAACCACGGGCATGACTTTACCGTCGACCATTGAAGCTTTTCGTATGCTAGAGCTTTCACTGTCGGCTATGAAGAGGTAGTCATTGGACATGGCCAAGCCTGAGGGCTGCGCAAATGCGGCGTTCTGCGGATAGGAGTTGTTTCGATTTTCCTCGAGACCGTTGCCTATTAATGACACGCAGCAGCGCGGCTCGAATTTGCGAAACTTCCACCAAATAATGCCTTCGGGAAAATAACCCCAAATCTGATGCGTGCCAGCCATGGCTATCAGTACAATTGGTTTCTCTGGCACATTAAGCTCGTCTACGTGGAAAGACATGTCCATGTCCCGAGTGCGGAATACGCTGACATCCCAGGGCGACGATATTGGCTGCAACGGTCCCTGTTTTCCTCCGGTCCGGTCATTGCCCTGATATCCTGTTCCAGCTAGTGTTTCTACAGCTCTACTTTTCAGGGAAATTTGCCGAAGTGCATGATTATCGGTATCAGCAACTATTAGTGTATCTTTATCAAGAAACGCCACTCCCTGAGGATTATTAAATCGTGCCGTATTTAAATTGCCGTCCACAAACCCGGCCTCGAGTCCGCCAATCTTGTACTCTACTACTCCAGAAGTTGTCACTACTAGCACGCGATTGTTGCCAGCATCAGCTATAGCATAGAAGTCGTTAAACATAGCAATTTTTGCCGGGAAACGCAAATTAGATGCCGGATGGAGATCTGTGGACAGTTGGAGCGGCAGACTGAATGTGTCGATCTTTTGTTGCCGCCCAAAAAAGGACAGAGCCGCGCCAACAAAGTCATGCAGAAACGCACCGTGGCCTTCGCCCATCAACAACAACATCGGCAAGCCGCTGGGACCTAAAACCAATAGCGAAGGCCAACATCGTATGCTCAGCGCCCGCCACAATGCGGATTTTGAGTCGTTGACTATAGGATGCTTTATGCCATATCGCTGCGCAGCAGAAAGAATGTTTGCCGCAGTACGCTCGTTTTCGAATTTGGGGCTATGTACGCCCACAACAACAAGTCCGCTCTCAACTGGGAACCTCTCCTCCAGAGCTCGCAGCTCGGGCAGCACATGCATACAGTTAATGCAGCAGTATGTAAAGAAGTCCAAAACAACTATTTTTCCGCGTAGTCCAGCAAGTGTCAACGGCCTGCTGACATTGAACCAATCCAAATCTAGATGCATGCATGCAAGCGTAAAAATAAATTATTGATATATTAAGTGATGTAATTTTTAAACGTACCTGGCTCGAATTCAAATTGTAAAGATTTCACCTTCGCAATGGAGCTGTCGTTCGCATCCCAACGCTCGAGAAATTCTTCAAAGACTTTTGTTTTGTTAGCATTGCTACTGCGGTAATTTTGCTGTAGCTCCTCGGTTACGAATGTAACAATGTCAATTGCAGAAAAATCCTCCAAATTTTCCATATTTGGCTCACTTTTGTTATTTTCATTCACTTTGATATATTTCCAGCAACAAAATAAAACAGTTCACATTAAGTTCAAATGAACAGATCATTGCAATGAACTTGTTCAGATGTGTTCCGGAAATCTTTAAATGTCTTCAGGTTTTGTGGATTTTGAAAGCAGTCAAACAAATTCAATCTCTTATTTATTTGTAATTCCTTTCAAAAGGGCACTCCTGATATTGGGGATTGATTTGAATAAATACAATGAAATAAACAAAAATAAATTTATATAACGCAGTTTCACTACTTTTAATTAGTTAAATAGAAAAAATAGTTATGATTATAAATGAATGACATGGAGAGTAGCTTAATAGATAAAACTGTTGGACCTGCCAATGTTCATCTGCAGCATGTACATTTGTGTTGGGAGATTTTAATTAATTTTGTTATTAATTTGTGACTAATTTTAATGAAATTTAAGACTATCAGTTATGAGTTCCCTTGATTGGATTTTTTTTTGGTATTTTCCTATTATATATTAAGTTTAATTGTGTATGCCGCTACGGTCACACTGCTGATTATTACATATGTACGTATATAGCGCATAGCACGAGCAGGTATATTGCTTCTTGGAGCTTTATTTGTGCCAACGTAGTATTGCGCGGACGGAAATTGTAATATTAATAGAATATAATTATTAAATACTACGTGCAAAAATCACAACAAATACGTATTATGGAAAAGAGTGAAAAGTGTTTGGAACAATGTCATAGGCGGACTAAAGTGTCAAAATCAAAAATAATTACCGACAACTCGATTTTGCGAATGCCGCGTGTGAGAGATGGAAAATCAATTGCACGGCCAAAATTATGTGTTACATTGGAAGGTCCACAAACAACAAACGTCATCTGTCTTGCTTTTATAATTACAATTCTAGCATTCGCAAATTGTTTAAATTTGGCCCTTGGCTCTTATGCAAATGATATTGATGGCGATGCTCCGTTCACAGTGTTAAAACCATTCAATTTAATTAATAATCTTCGCGAGGAGGACAACAAAAATAACTCGAACACAGACACAATACTGAAGGAATTGCAGTTGTCAGCAGCACAAACAAGGTAGGTCAGAATACAATAATATAATATACAAGCAAAATTGATAGAATTCAATATAATTACTCATTTATCCAGACGACCTTTTATGATTTTACTAAGTTTAGTGAGACGCTTGTTTGACATACATATGTACTTGTAGTTGTAGTTGTGTGAAAATGGAAATAACTAGCATACAAATTAAAGGTTCGGATTTACCTACAAATATAAGTACATATACTATGTACATTTCCATGTACGTAATCTGTATGCAGTCAGAGGGCAAGTTGGGTACACGCCTTATACATTAGATAGCTAGTAGTTTTTATCCTTCTATTAATGTTTCTCCTACAACTGGCAAACTGAAGGGAGTCTAAACAAAAGGATTGGGCCGTATTCCTACCTCTAGATTGTCAGAGTCCCTTGCAAGAGTACTACACACGTTTTCTGATTCAATTAGGGCGATTTGAGCTATATGATATTTTAGCAAAGTTTGCTACAAAAAAATGGGGTGTTTTTTTTTTAATTTTAATACAAATATGTTTAAAGTTGACAGAAAACTGATTTTTGTACATAACAAACGACGCCACAGTTTGACATATTCGAATTAAACAAATTTATGAAATAGTTAATAGAAAAGGAACATTACTTTATATTCATAAAATTATGATCTTAATTAAAATCCTGTCAATTAGCAAAAATGAGAATATAAACGTGGGTTTGGTCAAGTCTCGTCTATCTGTACTTATAATAACATTAGGCTGGACTTTTTCGGGCTTTGTTAAGAGTTGCACAACATCATTTTGAAAGCTATTTATAACGGATATATTGACATTTATACCGCATACCGACTGAAAAAAGATTTTACGAATTCATTCTCGACCTCATTTGGTTCATATATTGAGTTGATACTGGTTCGATCTAGAAATGTGCGTCGTGTGCTTGAACGAAACTTAATCAAAGACTATAAATTTGAGGCGCAAAATTTAAAATATAAGTTGGTGCATGCATACACAAATTATTTGAACTTAAGTTCATTTTCCACACTGCTTTTTAGTCACATCTCAGAGAATATGAAAGCTTCGTTTAGTATAGAAAAATCAAATGTTTTTCACTTTTTCATCCTTAGATGTGAAAACAAACATTTTTAGGGGCAATTATGAGAAATCTAACAATTTTCTTCTGTAAATACATTTTTATTGTAATATTCTTGTATACAAGTTTCTGCAGTCTAGAAATTTACTTTTTTAAATTTCACTGCTAGAAAAATAAATAAATAGATGATGATTAGCAATTACTAAAATTATAAACAAGTTTTCTATCAAATCTGCAATACAAAATATATATATGTATTTATATACATCAATATTCGTATGCTTGAGCATAAGTAGCCGAAAGACGAGCAAGAAATAATCATTTTTCTTCGCAGTTCCATGTTCGTTCATGCGATACCGATAACTATATATATTTCATTATTCTCTGAAGGCTGACTCAATTTCTTGGTGTTATCATTCATTGTTTATCAACGCACAACACACACACACACACACATACATATACATACTTTAGTGTACTTTGTTTGTCTTTAGATTTGTGCCTTAATGAGTTAACTTGTTGCCTTAATAAATCTCGCGAAACTAAAGTAAAATTTTAAAATATTAGGGTCACAGATACATACACATATATGATTATGATGTTTGTACATACATATACATACATATATATACACATGCATATCAATTTGAAGCATGGTATTGTATATACTCAAATTCATTACATAAATACATAACCGCATACATAAATATACATATAGAAATATGCTGGTGATGTTTTGGCTGCCAAATCTATTTACAGTATGTCAAGAAAATGTTTTGACAAAGCGAAAAATTCATATTTTCGAGATTAATATGCAATTTAAACCACATACTTTTAATACTTTTATTTTTTACATATTTTATATCGATATATTGTTTTTCTTAGAACTATTTAAAAAAAAAAAATATTGAGATCCATTACTCCAAACATTTTTTAAAAATCAAAATAAAGAAGTATCCATTTTTAATGGTGTCAAGAAATTGTTTTGACAAAACGTTTTTAGACCTATAATATTCATGGAAATAAGTAAAAACAAGACGCTAATACTTTGTATGACGGCCTTTGGCAGCACATACAGCCTGTAATCTCCGGTTCATAGACTTAACTAGGTTATCCATATTATAAGTTTCAGGAATCTTTATCCATTCTTCAAGAATAGCAGCTTTCAATTCTTCGCGAGATTTCGGACTCCTTTTTGCCACTTTTTTCTTTAAAAAGGACCAAACATTTTCAATAGGATTTATGTCAGGGCTCTGTGGAGGAGTGTCCAATACTTTTTTACAGTTGTATAGCAACCACATCTTTACCATATGAGCCTTATGCTTGGGGTCATTGTCTTGGTAAAATTTGAAATTTGGTCTGTTGCCATCAAAAAACCCAAATTTATGGGCGCTACTTATTAAATAAGTCTTTAGTATTTCCAAATATTTGGCAGCATCCATAGTGTTTTCAATAAAAGCCAAGTCACCAACGCCCTTGCTTGATATACAGCCCCATACCATCACGGAAAGTTTTCCAAACTTTACCGTCGGTATTATGTTCCGGGCTTCCAATGCCTTTAAGGGCTTCCGCCAGACTCTGGATGGTCCATCATTATAAAAAAGCATAATTTTAGTTTCGTCACAGAATATGACGTCATCCCAATACCCTGTTGGCTTCCCCAAGTGCATTTGCGCGAATGAAAGCCGCTTCTCAATATTAATATTTGAAAGCAGGGGCTTCTTACGTGCAACGCGCGATGTGTAGGCATTGGAATTCAGGATCTTTCTTATTGTTTCATGGGAAACATTGATACCACTTTCTTGCTCAAGATCCCGTGAAATGTTCCTGATAGAAATTTTGGGATTTTTTTCCACTTTTCTCAATATTTTCCGCTCATCTCGATCAGATAGTTTTCGCGGACGCCCATTTGAGACCTTTGTGTCTAGTCTATTTTCATTTTTTGCGCGGTCCAAGATGTTATATATTGTTTGTCTGGACAACGAAAACATCTCGGATAACTCTATCACTGTTTTGCCGATCTGGTGGTTATAGTAAACCAATTGGGCAATATCAAAAGAGGTTCGCTTTCCTGGCATTTTTGTTTGTCCACAAAGTTCAACACGCGCTCAAAATTTCTTCAGAAAATGCTAACAGAATTCATAGGCAAAGTAAGAGGCAAAATATGAAAACTGAATTCTAACGGGATCGCATCAAAAGCGAATTGCGAAATCGATGACAGTGGTTGTCAAAACAATTTCTTGACACCATTAAAAATGGATACTTCTTTATTTTGATTTTTAAAAAATGTTTGGAGTAATGGATCTCAATATTTTTTTTTTTTAAATAGTTCTAAGAAAAACAATATATCGATATAAAATATGTAAAAAATAAAAGTATTAAAAGTATGTGGTTTAAATTGCATATTAATCTCGAAAATATGAATTTTTCGCTTTGTCAAAACATTTTCTTGACATACTGTATATCAGTTTTTAAGTATGCAAAATCATCACCATTTCTTGTTCGCATTAATTAAACTATTGTATTTATGTGTAGAAGAAGAGTTCTGTATGTATGTACTTGATGTACTACATGTATGAAAATGAAAATGGTAAAACAAAGCTATGTCTTATTCGGCAACATCAGGCCAAAAGTGTTGCAATTCGGTTTTTTCCAATTTCAATTTTAAACTGAACTATTTTTTGGCTTCTCAATGCCAAGTTGATCTACCCGCCCCTCCTCCGCCTTTCTGTCTGTCTGTGTTGATCTCAGAGACTTTTCGATCTACACAACTTTGGAATTTAGTTATAAACATCTGATATTTTCAATTACCAAAAAATTTTGCTAAAAAAAAATATGAACAACATTTTTGTGTTTATAACATATTTTGACCAATCGGCATTTATAAGCTTCGATATGCTAAAAACATATGGATAGGCAAACTCTTATACAGATACAGTAGTAACGATCGGCTACCTAATAAAAACTCCGAACATTTGCCGGATATTCGTCGAGCCGAATTTATTTTATTTAACTTTTTGGTGTGTTATACAATTTTAATGAGCATATTAATTTCTACCGGTCACTGCAAATAACCGCAAACATTTATTTATTAATGAGTCACTGCGTTCTCATTCTCAGCCATTGCCACTCTCGGCGTGAGGCATGTTTGAGTGTGAGTTAGCAACTCAACTATACAGGCTCGTAGTACAGGTGTATGTAGACGCATGTATACAAATACAGATGCATAAGTGTGTAGAAGTGTGCGTGCGTTTAGCGAAGCCGCACGTAAATCAATATACTCTCTTATGCTTGTATATGTAAGTATAAGTGTACACACTCTTATAACATTTTGAAAGCCAGCAAACTCAAGAATAATGCGGGTAATTCTTATTTTTGTTTTACCGTAAAACCAAACAAATCTGGATTGCGTCGGTTGAAGCAAGTATTCTTCATTTCTTTTTTGTTCTGATGTTTGCGTTTGCGTTTCGATATCTGTACATGTACATAATTTATGTATGCACATAAGTATGTAAATGAAAGTATATTTATAACTATATACGTATATATTCAGATATCCATGAGTGTCTAATGTACAGTTGTACATATCCATGTAACGCTTAATTGGATTAAATCATCATATCAATAATATAATTGCAATTTTTTGTTGACATTTTTGTTTTGAGATTGATTTGATATTTTGATTTATATTTTTTTATATGAATATTCTGTGCGATTTATTTTGGTTAAAGCATGCCCTTCAAACGGTTTCACTCTTATAAACTCTTTAGACCTTTTGCAATATTTAATCTAAAACAAACTCGTTGTATCAGATACCCATTGCAATATATTTTTCGAATTTGAGATCAAAAGACCATTTGGCAATTTCCCATATTTATGATTGATCGACAAAGCGAGTGTCAAGCAAAGTATATAATACAAAAAATGAAAAGCTAAAAGCTTAAAAGGAACACCAAAATTATAATTTGCCCTTTCGGCCAGCTATCCACAATCGACAGCTGAAGTTGATTAGTTGGAAAATAAGTATTATTAAGGAAGAGGTGTTCTTACTTTTAACTAAACTAATATACCCTTTTTAGCCATTTTCAGTGGGTTTAGGGTGTAACACGTCGAGTGCGAGGGACCGCACGATTTTGTGCTTCTGCATTCTTTAATAACTTAAAATACTAAAAGCAGTCACCGAAACCACCTGCTAAAAAATAATATTAAAATATTCATTTAGTAAAAACATCAAGTCGCTGTGTGAGACTTAAAGATACCACGTAACTACATTAAGAAGGTCGCATAACATATACGTATTCATTTATAGTGTGCAATATGCATACATACATAAACCGAGGTCGGTCGGAAATGGAAATTCTTAAATTTATATATAGTTTATTTACTTGGAAACTGTCATAGTTCACAAACACGATTTTTTAGTTAGTATTAATCGGTATTAATCGTTATCCATGTCCTATATAGTCTTTACGTGGGAGGATGATGATGGTTTTCTTTTTTCTGTCTGCAAAATCGTGTCTTTGAATTATGTCAGTCTCCGACCAAATAGGCAATACGTATGTAAATGACGTATTTTCAGTGTCTGCCGACGGGCATCTAATTAATTTAGTATATGTATGTATGTATGTATGTATTCTGTTGAAAGCGCCTGCTTACGCATTTATCTATACAAATGCACAACACATACGCACATACATACAAATGTCCTCAAACGTACGTATGTATGTGTGAGCATGCAGTGTACATACATACATATGTATGTGTGAGCATGCAGTGTACATACATACATGTGTTCCGATTTCTTGTGAGAGAGGGCACACATAAAGTATACGAAATGAAACGAAATCTCTCCATCATAATCGAAATATGGTCAAAAAATTTGCGTCTTTTTATACGCTAATTTCATTATAGGAACGGTTGGCAATGCTTTACTCTATTCACAGCCTAATAGCATCTGGAAAGGGGGCAAAACAATTTTTTACTCTATGTTTGTAAACCCCAAGCAATTTAACTGTGACTACAAAATATCGTGGCCGCAAGTACGAGGTCAGTCTTAAAAATTTGTTGGCTCTAGTCTAGAAATGAGAGAGATATTTACTTCGAATTTCGATATCGATTTACCAACAAATTGGAACAGCTTGTCTGACGTGGATATACACAGGAATTCATTCAACAAAGATTTTATAAAATATTAAAAGCATTCTATAAAGTAGTTCCATGGTCTTATAAATGGAGCAACAATAATTTGTAAATAATATGTAGACTTCTGATTTGATTGCACATAAAGTATACATATCCTGACCAGGACGATCTTAGAAACAACAAGAGCGAGAGCTGAACTTTTAAATATGTTAAATTTCTTATATTTGGTCTGTGTATACTGGACGTGAAGCTTAAGGGAGTTTGTATTCCTTATAATCCCAGTTCTTTCTGCATTCTACTTTTTCTTATCCATTTGATTGGAGTACTGTGAAAAAAAAGATACGAAATATATTAAAAACTAGCACCCATTTATCATGGGCGCCCTTCAAACCTCGAAACGGCCCACGTCCACTTGAGCATACGTGAATGCTTGTGATGCGTTCTTGATCAAATGAGATATACGATTGTATAGTATTGCGTTGATAATAAAGTTATAAGCGATAAGGCCATGTCGGCTATGACGCAAGCTCAAATCTTGCGATCGCTTCAAAAAAGAGATTATATTTTTTTTGGATGCAGCTCTTGTCAGTATTTTCTGGTTGACTCGAGTTATTAGTATGTTGGAACCGTTTTATAAAATAACTCTACTGATATGATAATAAAAATGCTTACGCCTCTCAAAAAAATAGTCGATGCATAATAGTCAAGTGGTTGCTCATTTAGTCACAACTCTTTTGATCAGCGAAATCAGTCTAATAACAATTTATGACTATGCCAATTGGTCTTCTTGACGCTGTTCACTTTATCTACACATCTATGTCAATTCTAGAAAGGTCTCCCTTTAGGGGGTACTATAGATCTCTTCATCCCCTTGTATTGGGTATTACAATTTTATTTCAAAATATGTAACGAATGAAGGGAAACGTCTCCTGCCTCTTAAAATATAAATATTGCCAATCAGCAGAGTCGATATGTTCTTGTCCATTTGTATCATACTAGTCTCAAATTTAAAGCCACCTTCAGGAATGGGGGCCGCTTCTCTAGATCAGACACCTTATCGTAGAGCTGCCAAATTAACCATCGGTCGAAAACTAAGGCTCTTTGAAGATTCGTTAATTATAATAAATCTTACCTTTCCTTCCTTCATAACCCTTAAGAAATCTAATAAATATGGCATTTAAGAAAGTTACAATGCTTTAAATATGTGAGCTAAATCCAACCGACATCAGACCTCCGTCTTATAAAGCTGTGAAATATGAGTCATATCCTATTGAATGAATGAATGATCGATCGAAAATTAAATTCTAATATATATTCACCAAACACTGCAATTACGAACTTTACATTTCTCTGACAATTCTGCAAAATCATAACCAATATATTTTCTATTATAATTAAAACACAATTATTCTTTGGATTATTCTTTGCTCCATCAAAAACCAACTCAAAGCTAATAGCTCATTTTGGTACATTTCGTTTCAGAGTTCGGATACCTCGAGAAAGTAAAGTAAATAGCTCCGTTCGGATTATTGGATTGCGTTTGGAAGATGATAGCTCAGAGTCAAATGATGGCATACCGAGTGTATTGAGTAATAAGGAACAGACGATTCGCGTTTTCGGAATTGGCTTGGAGAAAAACACTGTAATCGCGTTTACAATTGAGGAAAATGAGTATCAGGGGCCATGTCTAAAGCCGACAACAGAAATCTTTAAGCCGCAAGAGGTGTCCGCTGACGGAACTACGGCTACATATACGGTCAAGTTTCCGTACTCAAGCAGCGTGATGTATGTTTGTGCAAAAACCGACGAAGGTACAACTGTAAGTTTTGCGCTTTTAATTGATAACTAATAAAAACAATAGCCAATTAATGAATTCCCCAACAGCACAGCAGCGCAGCACAGACTACGCCACTTGAACATCAGGGCAATGCCAAATGGATGAAAATCGAAACGCATCAACCTTTATTGCCCGTTTGGGTGGCAATTCTTGTCATTGTAACGTGCCTCTGTTTTTCGGCCCTATTCTCGGGCCTGAACTTGGGACTGATGGCCATGGATCGCACCGAATTAAAAGTATGCAGGTAGTGTACTTTAGGCTAGCAGACATTTGTCTAATAATTGTCTTTATCATAGATATTAAGAAATACTGGCACGGAAAAAGAAAGAAAGTATGCCGCGAAAATTGCACCTGTCAGAGATCAAGGTAATTATCTGTTGTGCAGTATTCTCTTGGGTAATGTGTTGGTTAACTCCACCTTTACCATTCTACTGGATGGTTTGACCTCTGGACTCTTTGCTGTCATATTTTCCACCCTGGCCATCGTGCTCTTTGGTGAAATAACACCTCAGGTAGGCTGTCGGTTTAACTATATTGGTTGGGTTCTGTAATAGTTACACGCTCAATGAAAGTAATTCATTTACAAAATACGTCTATTATAGACTCTCAAGCTCTGTCACTATATTTTTTGTAAATGCAACTCAACCACTTTATCAATATCTACCTAGTTTTAAAGAAGATAAAAGCCTTTACAATATTTTAAGTATAATATGCTTGACTTGAACATTTGCTGTGAAACAGTAAAAGTTGTGTCTAACGCAAAGAAGTCAAACTGGAGCTTTGGGTCGTAATAAAATAGAAAATGCTTTGTGTACACAAATTTAATTTTTAGAAGATTATTCTTATGAGCGAATGACGTTGTAAATTCATAACAAAAGATAATTTATACTTGAAAGCAATAATGTTGATTTTTTCCGTATATTAGCTATGTCCAATTCCGTCTATATTAACGTGTCGATCACGTAAACTACAAAAGCTAAAGACTTAAAATTTGAACTATACGAAGAACGGAACCCCTTGACTCATACAAAAGTAATACTTGTTAATTATTTATATCTGGATGTCTCTTGTTCTGTTGTTAAAAAATCAAAAATCATTTTACTTTACATTCACAAATATATCTTTCCACAAGCAAACACAGAAATTTTCTAACTGTGCATCCGTTTTCCCAATCTAATATCATAAAGTTAATAGCTTCTTTGTGATCTGAAAATACTTTTCGATAACATGTATAAAATTCAAAAAGTTTTTTAAGGGCTGCTCCCTAAGCGGCAGTTGAGAATCGATATTTATCGGTTGTTGAGAAACTGAGAGAGATATATTATGTTCTAATTTATTGTCTCTAAGTCTTGTCTATCTAGAGAGACTTTCATGCCCCGTTTCCAAGCTATAATTGACTAAACAAAATGCGATTCATATGCGTTATTCACGACATTTTTCTGTTTAACAACACAAAAGTTTTTATCTAACTTTAATAAAAGATCAATTTGAGCTGCATAACGCTGTTACATAACCTAATCATCTTTCAAATTAAAACCAAACTTTAAAAAAAATGCCCAGAAATAATTATTCATCGAAAAATTGATGTGCCCTACAGGCTGTTTGTTCAAGACACGGCTTGGCTATTGGAGCCAAAACTATATTGATTACCAAAACGGTAATGGCCATTACGGCCCCGCTGTCGTACCCAATTTCTCGTATCCTGGATGCTTTATTGGGTGAAGAGATTGGCAATGTATTTAATCGTGAACGCCTAAAGGAACTTGTTCGAGTAAGTACCAAACTACTTTTAGTAATAAACATTTTAGAAGCTGCTTCAAAAACTATGAATAACGATGATTATTGCGCAGGTCACAAACGATGTAAATGATTTGGATAAAAATGAAGTGAATATTATATCAGGCGCGTTGGAGCTGCGCAAAAAGACGGTTGCCGACATTATGACACACATTAATGACGCCTACATGCTCTCATTGGAAGCCGTGCTGGACTTTGAAACCGTGTCGGACATCATGAACTCGGGTTATTCGCGTATACCAGTATACGATGGGGATAGAAAGAACATTGTCACTTTGCTGTATATTAAAGATTTGGCATTCGTTGATACCGATGACAACACCCCGTTGAAGACACTTTGTGAATTTTACCAAAATCCAGTGCATTTTGTTTTCGAGGACTACACGCTAGATGTTATGTTCAATCAATTCAAGGAAGGTACAATCGGACATATAGCATTTGTGCATCGCGTCAACAGTGAAGGCGACGGCGATCCATTTTATGAAACCGTTGGCCTTGTTACATTGGAGGATGTAATTGAGGAGCTGATACAAGCGGAAATTGTTGATGAAACCGATGTGTTTGTCGACAACCGTACAAAAACTCGTCGCAGTCGTTATAAAAAAGCCGACTTTTCTGCGTTTGCCGAACGTCGCGAGGCTCAAACTGTGCATATATCTCCTCAATTAACGTTGGCAACATTTCAATACCTTAGTACAGGTAAAAATATATATTTTTTTCTTGTTTATACAAATACATAAAAACCGTACGATAATTTCTGTTTTTTTTTTTGCCTACAGCTGTTGAAGCGTTTAAGAAAGATGTTATATCAGAACCGATCTTGCGGCGTTTACTTAATCAAGACGTTTTCCACAACATTAAATCAAAGGGGAAAAATAAGGATGATCCCAGTCTGTTTATATTCACACAAGGAAAAGCTGTTGATTTTTTCGTACTTATATTAGAGGGTCGTGTAGAGGTGACGATTGGCAGGGAAGGTCTTCTTTTTGAAAGTGGGCCATTTACTTATTTTGGAACCCAAGCATTGGTACAGAATGTTGTTGTTGGTAAGTGCGACAGAATTATAATAAAATATGAATTAGCCTGTACTAATAAAGACGTTGCAGATTCTCCAACCCAGATGGGATCAATGCAGTCTTTGAATATGGATACGAAAATTCGGCAAACTTTCGTTCCTGATTACTCGGTTCGCGCTTCTGGGGATGTGATATATATTGCAATTAAACGAAACTTGTATCTTACTGCAAAAAAAGCAACATTGTTAGAAAAAAGTCGTAAATCGGGCACGTTCTCCAGTGAAACATTCGATGACGAAGTTGAACGTCTTCTGCATTCGATAAGTGAAGATGAGAAGCCCCGATTCCTGACAGCCTCTCAGGGTGCAAGACGCTCTTCTAAACCAAACAGAAGTACAACATCGTCACCTACAAATAATACGTTGTCCCATGATGATCGAAGTAATAGTGCTAGTGGCCAAATCCCAACAGGACCAAGAATTGGTCCAGGACATACTGCAGATGGTTCGTTCAGTAGTTTGGTTACTTCGGATGTGGCCGGTGATCTTCAGAATGGAGATAACGAGGACAGAGATGGAACAGCGGCGTCAACACCGCTCTTGCCAAAGCCAGAGGAAAATAACGAATCCAGGCAAAACAAGCCACAATAACGACAGTCTTCGCAGTACCCCAGACATTAAAACCTAGTTGCCGCAGATTAAATTTTCCCTAAGTATCACCCACAATTGTTCTAATGTAAAACAGAAATATTCTTGCTGTTTCCTTAAATATTATTAACATTACTATTGTTTATTTTTCAACTACAACTTGAGATTTGACTAGAATTTTGTTTCTTTACTTTGTAAAAGTGAGTTAGCGATTTATGTTTAGATACAAGAAATTAATGTAACAACCAATGATGTTTTATTTCGTTTGCGCTTCAGAGCGAGGCTTCGTCTGCAGAAGAGCATAATAATAATACTTTTGAGAATTTTCGAATCCTAAAATTACACACATTTACACACATAATAAATACCTCATTAATTACGTACTTAAGAAGAGAAATTAAGCTCCACTGCTTGCAATCCACCCCACATTTCTACTTCCAATTTAATGAATAAATATGTTTATGACCCCAGCATTAATAGGAATTTGTTGTTAAATCTGTTAATTGTTCAGTGTATATCACTAATAGTATAGTTTCCAAAATGAAGTCAGTCTAAATATGTTATTTAATCAACAATATTCCTATACACTATACCAATGTGCACAAGTTTTGTTTTAACTGTTGTATTTACGTTTGCGTTATCTAATCAAATGCATTCAACTACATTAATTATACCACTTCATGTAATAACGCAACTATATTACTTGGGAAGTTAAAAACTTCTTATTTGTTGTTCATATAAATGAATGCCTATTATGTCTTAAAATGAAAAGCATTACATACATAAACCTATGTTAACTTAGTATAAAAGAAAACTACAACATATACAATATGTACGTACATTTGTGTACAAGCAGAGTAAATTGGTTTTTATATGTCCATCGCATTTGTTAGTGAAGCCAATTGACTGTTCCGACCAGCGTTGGCCATAGGTAAAATATTTTGAAAGATTCTTGCAGAGAACCTAAATATAATGAAAAATGTGCTTGCAATAAATTATACATTTTATAGAATTCATATATTTACGATAAAAATATAAAACATTAATGTCAATAGAGATACTTTGTTACTTCCCTATATTTACAATATATATATATATATTCATATTTAAAAGGTATAAGTTTTACAAAACAATATTTATTGGGTTACTTTGGGTAACATTTAGACGCTAAAAATATGTCACAATATTAAAAAAAAAAAACAGTCGAGAATGCTCGGCAGCCTACATTTGTAATTATACACTGCGTTCTAGTTTTAGCTAAATATCGCAATAAAATTTTAAGTTTATTGTTGCAATTAGTTTAATTTATTTATAGTTCAAAAGTGTTCAATCTTCGCAACTCCTGTCTTTTGGATTAATTTACGGATATGAAGTGCACTGTTACTCAGGACTCACAGTCTTCTAAGAGATGGTGCCTATTTTCAGAGGTGTGATTAATAATTTTAGTTACTTTAAAGTGGAGTTCAGTAGCCAGTGAAACACTCCTCATATAAGGGAGATTCAAATGATAGATGACTTTTACGATTACATATTGCCCGTTACCGACAACGGACGCTTGCTAATGGAATTGCAGAATGTGAGAAATGTTAAGCATGGAATCAGGCGCTAACTAGAAACGTATTCTATTTTGATTTACAATTAGAAATAAAAATATACTTTACCTGTACTCTAGGGCACTACTTGGGAAAGGTTGAGAGACTTCACTGAGCCAATAATTAATAATAAATAATGCACCCGCTCAGACTAAAGCGCTGCAAAGTTATCCTTCCAAAGGACAAATAATACTGCCTCGTAGTAGGAGCTCCATTTAATGAATTTCTTGCGAGATTTTGCGATCTTAAAACATTAATATCTGTGATTTTGGTAAAATTTAAAATTTGAATTTAAAGTGACCGCGTACATTCGTTGCTCTTTCAGCTGTTTGTGGTAATGATACTTTCATATTTTTCAGAACATCGATACGAAATTCGATAAATCATCGCAAAAAAATGAATTAATCGGGGCGAATTCCAACATATTTTGCAAATGTGAAAAATGTGGTTGCTTAATTATTAACGCCAATATAAACATTCAGTCAGTCAGTTATTAGAAATTAAAAATTAATCCGAAGAATAAGAAATTTTAACAAGAGCTTTGCAGTTGTTTTTCTGTTTTCAAAAGAAATGTACGAATGTACGAATACTAATGAATCGGTAAGACTGAAAATGTGCTTTTAATTGGGTTCTTAAAGTGGTATCGGTCATGGAATTGAAATTTTGTTCTTACAGCCCTAATTTCTTCTTTCTTTTTACGCACTGTGCGCATTTACTTGGAGGTGGGAATGTGGCTTCATTTATAAAAGTAGTCAAAGTAAACGGGAGTACCACTTATTTAAATTACCAGGGGTGCAAAATAGTTATCGAATAAAATTTCTGGTTTGCTCAGTCTGTTATTTGGTTATTGTCGAACTATTTATTGTTTATTGTTTATAAAAAGAATGCAGAGGGGGGGAAGATCGCAGTCGCGGCGCAACGGTCGCCCGCCAGGACTAACTGGAAAGGAGATTGGCTTGTACTATAAAAACCTTTCGCGGCAACGTAAAAGCGAAGCCAAAAATGAGAACAAATTGAATCTGGGCTGCGATGTCAGCGTGCCGCCGGGTGTGCTTACGCGTGTCAAGGAATACATGGAACAGTTTAAAGCTGCACGCGCAACTGGGCAGGAACAGTTGGATGTCAAGTTCCAAGAACAGTTTCGCCATTTGCTAAGCGTCAATTTTGATGCATTCATTGAAGAGACCAAAAAACAGAACCAAGACCTGCACCTGCGGAACAGCAACCTAGATGCCCAACTTAAAGAGCAGCAAAGGGAACGCCTTCAACGTGCGGACTTTCAAGATCGCTACAAGGAGCGCATGAAGCTGCCTACAATGAATCATGCTGCAGAAATTATCGAGGCTGTGCAAAAAAATCAAGTTTTATTAATTGTGGGTAGCACCGGTTGCGGCAAGACAACCCAGGTGCCGCAGCTACTGCTGGACGATAGCATTTGCAAAGGAATGGGATCTGGCTGCCGCATTGTGTGCACGCAGCCGCGTCGCATCTCGGCCATAACTGTGGCGGAGCGAGTTAGCTATGAGCGTGCTGAAGCGCTTGGTCACTCTGTCGGCTACCAGATTCGCCTGGAAAGCTGCAAGCCACGTGAACGTGCCTCGATAACGTACTGCACTACAGGCATCCTTTTACAGCAGATGCAGGGCGACCCGCTGCTGCATAACGTCAGTGTTCTGCTCCTGGACGAGATTCATGAGCGTAGCGTTGAGACGGATCTGCTGATGGCATTGCTTAAGATTATACTGCCACATCGGCCTGCGTTGAAAGTTATATTGATGAGCGCGACGGTGCGGGAACAAGACTTCTGCAATTATTTTAATGCATGTCCAATGTTTCGCATTGAAGGCGTCATGCATCCCGTTGAGATGCTCTATCTTGAGGATGTGCTCGCATTGACCGGTTATCAGTTTGACTCTCGAAAGAATAGACGTGCCCGTTCGCGTAGCGATCAGTCAGATCATAGACCCATGATTGAGCCATATATAAGACGGCTGCGTGACAGCTACGACAGCAAAGTTCTGGACCAGCTTCGACTGCCCTGCTCCGAGGGTTGCGAGGACATTGAGTTTATTGCGAATCTCATTTATTATATATGCACAACGAAGTCAGACGGTGCTATATTGGTCTTTGTACCGGGATATTCTCAAATATCTGATTTGCACAACACACTGTTAAGGCCTCGCTCACCGTTGGGTCAGCGCTGGCGCGATCATCTATTAGTCTATCCACTGCATTCCATGCTGCCCTCGGTGGAACAGCAGTCGGTATTCAGACGAGCACCCAACGGCAAACGGAAGGTCATCATATCCACCATCATTGCCGAGACTTCGGTAACTATCGATGACGTTGTTTATGTCATCAACACTGGCCGCACAAAGGTTAGCAGCTATGACATTGAGACGAACATACAATCTCTGGAGGAGTGTTGGGTCACACATGCGAATACACAGCAGCGCAAGGGACGCGCAGGTCGCGTGCAGCCTGGCGTCTGTTTTAATCTGTTCAGTCGTGCACGTGAAGCGCTTATGTCGGAAGTGCCGACACCGGAGATATTACGCTGCAAGCTGGAATCCATCATACTCAGTCTCAAGTTGCTGCACATCGATGATCCCTACGCATTTTTTCCAACAATGATTGATGCACCTGCCCAGAAGGCCGTAAGCACTGCTATTAACTTACTGAACCGGTAAGTTGTGGTGATGTATTATTTTGGGAATTGGAAAATCGCAATAAATCTACTTAGGATTGAAGCACTTGATAATAATGGACAGCTGACGCCGCTGGGAATGCATCTGGCCAAGATGCCTATCGATCCCCAAATGGGTAAAATGATTCTGATATCAGCGCTATTTCGTTGTCTGGATCCCATCACCTCAGTTGCGGCTGCTCTCTCCTACAAGAGTCCTTTCTATACGCCCATGGATAAGGAGCGGCAGGTCGACGAGGCCAAACGCAGGCTATCCCAAAATATGCGCAGCGATCACATAATGCTACATAATACCATTTGCGGTTACCGCGAAAGTCTGCAAGCGCATCGGGACCGCGACTTTTGCTATAATAACTTTCTCAGCAAAATGACGCTTCAGCAGCTGGAACGCATGAAGCAACAATTTTCCGAGCTTCTGCATAACTCTAAGTAAGTAGACCTTTTTTTTGTTCGAATAATCATCAAAATAAACCAAAGATCTTGCTTTGGGTATGTATGAAGGAAAATTGTACAACTACTATAATATTCTTTGGTATAGAATCGAATTTACAGAAGGGCAACACAAAATAAACACATTATTATTTGATTCTTAATTAACTTTATTAAAATAAAAAGTTTAGAGTAGGTTTATTAATGCAAAATTTATGAATTAAAAAACAAGAAAAATTCAGTCTTTGCATACTAGAACTAATTAATATTTGATAGAGTATGCTCTATTTTTAATACAAGCCTTAGGTCGACTAAGGTTGGAGAAGTTTTTTCGCTTACGATCAATTTTCATCCACAGTTTATCCACGTTTCTTTCATCTTGTCTTGATGGCTTTTTTTGATTACATCCTTTTGCAGCTCCTCTACACACATTTGAAAACTCCCAATAAAAAACCTCAAAATATTATATGTTATATATAATTTAATCAAAGTCTTATTCCTTAACTCTTTTTCTGTTTACAGGTTTCTCACTTCAATCAATTGTATGGACGAATCATCTAACATGAATTCAGAGAAGATTCCGCTGCTTCGTGCCATTATCGGAGGCGGCCTCTATCCGAACATGGCACATTTGTGGTAAGCTCTAGGCATTCAAATCCTTATTCTTTCACAACAATTTTGATTTAATGTACTTTTTCACAGTAAATCACGTCAAATCAAAAATCGTGTTCGCGCCATACACAAGATGTTCACCGACGATGGGCGTCGCGTTAACTTTCATCCCTCATCGGTAAACAGCGGGGAGACTGGATTTGATTCAAACTATTTTGTTTACTTCCAGCGGCAAAAGTCGACAGACCTGTTTCTTCTCGACGCCACCATGGTTTTTCCCATGGCCCTAATAATTTTTGGTGATGGCGTCGAGTCTGGCGTTATGGACAAAACACATTATATATCTGTGGCTAAAGCCTACCAGTAAGCTGGCAATGTAACATACATTTTACAAATAATTTCATAAAAGAATCTCTTTTCTAGTTTTAAGTGCGATCCGGAAACAGCTTCTGTAGTTCTTGATTTACGCACAAGTTTGGGACTCTTGTTGCTTGAGAAGGCTTTGTACCCAGCGCCCATTGAGGAGAACAGTGATGCCTATAAACTTATCAGGTGGGTGTTTCTTTTTACAGAAACCAGCATTCCAGTCTTTTTATACCCTGGTTTTGTGCCAATGTATGTAACAGCCAGAAGAAAGCATCTGCGACCCTCTAAAGTATATAAGTTCTTGATCATAGCCATGTCCATCTGTCTGTTTGTCCGTTTGTATTACTAAATGCTTCGATCTCGGAAACAATAAGAGCTAGGCATGAAATTTTGAACGTAGGTTTTCCTAGTACTCGCGTATTACGAGTTTCTGTCAAATTATCGATAAATTAAGCCGTTTTCAAGCAATCAATAAAAATCTATTTCGAAACTGTTTTAAAGCATATTTTCGATAAACAATTTGTATAGATTCCGAAATATTTCACTTTCTGGATGCATAACCCGCTTATAGATATAGTCTTTGACTTTGGTATGTAAGCACTTGTGGATGCCATGTTTGTACCCTACAAATTTCATTCAGATCGATGGACACCGAAGGAGCGCAGCCGCAGCATTAACTGCGTGCGTATATGCGTGATTTGTCCATAAAATATTTGTAACGACAGCTCGGCGCAGGGCTCAGAGGTTCCTAGTTGTGCATTCCCAACAACATCACTTCTTTTTTTAATCTTCCATAGTTCCGGTCTGTCAGTTAATCTGTCAATAACTATGTTCTTTTTCGCTCGTAGCTTTTAATATAGTTTATTTCGTTTCAGCAAGTGACACTGAGCTAAACTTTTCTTTATACTATATGTCTACGACTCTATCTAATTTTTACAGAGCCATTGAGCTTCTCCTCTCAATTGATGATAAGATGGGCGAAGACTACGATTTGATGTCCGCGGATGAGATCGACGACATTTAGTTTGGCTATAATATATAGGTTTATTATGTAATCGATTAAATTAATGTTAAACATTCACAAATCGAAGTAGCTCAGTTCAAATTGATACCAAAATATATGTGTATATTTTACTGTATATTAAAAAGTATTTAAATTAAAGATGCCAAGTATTAGCTGTCATCTAACTTAATCACCCTCTAGAAGCTTAAAGGCGTTGTTTGACCGCGTTTGCGTGTCATCGCATTCATCCTCATCCGCGTTTGTTTCGTCATTAGAGCTGTCCTCGTCATCACTATCGGCGGCTGCAACATTAGCTGTTAGCATAATTGAATTTGTGAGGTTTCTGCTCTACTTACTGTCCGAACAAATGGAAGATGTGTCCTCATTGGTCTCGCTATCTGGCTCTTCGGCGTATACCTGTTGATATTTGTTAACCTCAGCGAAGTCAGGATGCTGCCGCCAGCTTTCCTGTTGGCCATGAAAGCCGGGTGGGTAAAACTGAAGCACTAATTGCTGCTGTCCGGCCAGACACATGCGCAAGATATGATTGGCGGCACGATAACGGTCTGGGCGTGCTGCCTTGGCGGTGAGAAAACCCCGCTTGTACGCCCAGGCATCCGCGAGCGCCACAGCCGACCACTCGTCATAGTCCTCGGGCAGATGCACGCGAAGAAGTTGCGGCAGATTCATGTGCTCAGCCAGCAACTTGAGCGAACGATAAGGCACTTGCAGCTGTGCGATCGGAAAACTGCCAAGCAGAACTTGCAAGCTCTTTGGCGTGCAAGAGGGAAAGACAACACCAGGACAGTCGCAAAGGCGCACATTCGGCAACAAGAATATGGTTTGGAAATGTTTGGTGTGGCCGGGCGTACGACTAACGCTGACAACTTTACGTCCTTTGATGGCATTGATAAGCGATGATTTTCCAACGTTTGGAAATCCAATGCAACCAACGGTTAAAATACCGCTGTTGTATTTCACGTGCTGATGTGGTGTGGTGTCGATGATATTGCTGATTTTAATCTCTCCTTCCACTTGAGTTTTGTTCGTGGCTTCGTCAACGTCCAACTGCTCAGTGCGCATATCGTCACGAATTTTTTGCTCCCATGCTGAGAGATCCACGTCGCTTTGAACGTAGCGTTGGCACTCGCGAAAGATATTATACACTCCCTCCATGCTTTGACGATGGGCACGCTGATAGCGACCACGCTGAGTACCTTTCTGGCTGCGCACTGCATACGATGCAAACAGCACAATAGGCAGCTCCGGGTAGTGCTCGTTGAAATAGTGTCGCCAGGCGACGACAGCCTCGGGTGCGACTAGATCCACTTTATTGAAGACAACAATCGCATGCTTCTTCAGCGTGCGAATAATATAGTCGTAAAGGGATGGTGGAAACATGAGTGACGCATACCGAACATCCACAATAATTAGCAAAATGTCTGAGAACTCAAGCACACGCCAAAGCTGACGCCAAGTCTCTAGGTTTAGTTCAAAGAGGGAAAGTTCTTTGCTATTGCTGCGCTGCCTTTTTTGTAGCAGCTCGTCGATATACTCCTAAAAAGGGTAGGCCATTTAGATAAACATGTGTATCCAACCTTAACAATTGACATACCTTGAAATACCTATTTTCGTTTCGATCCAAGAGCTCTTTGCTCTGGTCAAATGTCCAAGGTGGTCGCACAGGAAAATCATAGTTCTCAAAATAGCGTGCATCAATCTGCCTTTGTGCGTCGGTCAGGACATCCAGCGGTTTGAATCCCTCCTGCTTCATTAGCTCTATCTCCTTTTTGCTTTCTTGCATAAATTGGAGATTGTATCGGTTGACATTCTTGTTTCGCCCAGCACGCGTAAGCGGCTGCTCCATGAGCTTTCGATCCACGGCTGTCTCCGGCGCATCGCTGTCCTCGTAAGATTCTTGATTGCTGCGCCGCAAGTTGCTGGGCTGACCTGGGAACATCGTATTTTTTTAGAATTTTGCCAATGCCAATATTATTTTACTTATTGTACCTTTTGCGCTACGCTTTTGCAGCAATTGGTCCTTCTTCTTTTTGCCGCTAAAAGGAAGTTTGCGACGTTGTTGCGGCATCTTTTTTTGTTTTATATGATGGCTTAATTTTTTCAATTTGTCAATTATGCTCTTCTGTTTCGCATTCGTTGTTGACGCAAAAACTGGATGGGTTAACGCAAAAATGAGCCGATTGACGCAATAATTGTGATAAGTTGTGCACAGAATAACATTTTTAATTTAAAACTTTTTTTGTATTCTTATTTTGAATACTAAATACTTGCTCACTTGATTACTGAATACTTGAGCAATATTTATTTGCCACAAAGTGCAATGTATCGCTTAAATGATAATAATAAATAAATAGTAAATGATAAAGCAGTAGCAGTAGCAGTAGCAGTAGCAGTTGCAGTTGAATGATGGCTGAAGTTGCGGTAATTGAACAGCTGATTGGTACTTTAGATACTAACGGAATTCCTCAAACCTATTTAGACTGCGTCGATCAGCTGTTCACAGCTGCTTCATAAACATGGAGCCAAGTAGGAACTAAGGTCACACGCAGCTCCGGCGCTGATTTGGATCTGATTTCATTTTGCTTGCTGATTTTTCGCTTCAAAGAAAATATGGAGAACGTTGTGTGTTTTCTGCATTACAAGTTTTAACATTTAAATAGTTATTGATTTAATAAAGATAGAGATATATTTAAGGATTTTCAAAGATCTTTGAGAGTATTTATTTTGAACGTGCCACGGGCAAGGCATATGTCAAAATTTCCCACCTTCATAACTCGATCAAATCTCATCAGATTTTCATGAGGTTTGGCTCTTTGTTCACGGTTTGGCCTCTTGATCAATTTGGCATCCAAATCTGGCAACATTAATATTTTTTAGATTTTATCCGATTTGCATCAAACTAATTTCTCGGCCAAATAATGTCCGATTTGGGAATTTAATACCATTTTGGACTCGTTAGGATCACTAAAAAATTTTGACCTAAATCGGCAAAATGGCAAGGGGTTACATCACGTTTTTTCTAAAAATCGGTGTCGGTTCGAAAATCAAGACTTCTTTGATGATTTTTTTTAAATCTCGGAAAAATTGCCTGATTTTTAAATGTTATACCTTTTGAATTCGTACGGATCCCTACTAACAATTGGCATTCAAACATTTAACAATCCATGGGTTCAAAAAACTTGTAGACCAAAAACCGATTCGTTCGTAAAGTCAACCTATTTTGATGCTTTTTAGGAATATCTCGGCCAAATAATGTCCGATTTTGGAGTTTTATACCATTTTGGACTCGTAAGGATCAGTACTATCGATTGGCATCAAAAAAATGAAAATCTAAATGTTGACCAAAATTGGCCAAATGGCAAGGGGTTACATCACGTTTTTTCTAAAAATCGGTGTCGGTTCGAAAATCATAACTTTTTTGATGATTTTTTTTTAATATCTCGGGTAAATATTGTCAGATTTTGAAATGTTAACCTTTTCGAATTCGTACGGATCCCTACTATCAATTGGCATTCAAACAATTCAAAATTCGATGGGTTAAAAAAAGTGGTTGACCAAAAACCGATTCGTTTGTAAAGTCAACCTTTTTTTTTGATAATTTGGAATATCTCGGCCAAATAATGTCCGATTTGGGAATTTTATACCATTTTGGACTCGTGAGGATCACTACTATCGATTGGCATCAAAAAATTGAAAATCTAAATTTTCACCAAAATCGGCAAAATGGCAAGGGGTTACATCACGTTTTTTCTAAAAATCGGTGTCGGTTCGAAAATCAGAACTTTTTTGATGATTTTTTTTTAATATCTCGGTTAAATATTAGCAGATTTTGAAATGTTATACCTTTTCGAATGCGTACGGATCCCTACTATCAATTGGCATTCAAACAATTCAAAATTCGATGGGTTAAAAAAAGTGGTTGACCAAAAACCGATTCGTTTGTAAAGTCAACCTTTTTTTGATAATTTGGAATATCTCGGCCAAATAACATGCGATTTGGGAATTTTATACCATTTTGGACTCGTAAGGATCACTACTATCGATTGGCATCAAAAAATTGAAAATCTAAATTTTCACCAAAATCGGCCAAATGGCAAGGGGTTACATCACGTTTTTTCTAAAAATCGGTGTCGGTTCGAAAATCAGAACTTTTTTGATGATTTTTTTTTAATATCTCGGGTAAACATTGTCAGATTTTGAAATGTTATACCTTTTTGAATTCGTACGGATCCCTACTATCAATTGGCATTCCAACAATTCAAAATTCGATGGGTTAAAAAAAGTGGTTGACCAAAAACCGATTCGTTTGTAAAGTCAACCTTTTTTTTTTATAATTTGGAATATCTCGGCCAAATAATGTCCGATTTGGGAATTTTATACCATTTTGAACTCGTAAGGATCACTACTATCGATTGGCATTCAAACAATTCAAAATTCGATGGGTTAAAAAAGTTTACAAAAACGATCGTTTGTAAAGTCAACCTTTTTTTTTGATAATTTGGAATATCTCGGCCAAATAATGTCCGATTTGGGAATTTTATACCATTTCGGACTCGTAAGGATGAGTACTATCGATTGGCATCAAAAAAATGAAAATCTAAATTTTGACCAAAATTGGCCAAATGGCAAGAATTACATCACGTTTTTTTCTAAAAATCGGGATCGTTTCGAAAATCAAGGCTTTTTTGATTATTTTTTTTTTAATATCTCGGGTAAATATTGCCTGATTTTTAAATGTTATACCTTTTTGAATTCGAACGGATCCCTACTATCAATTGGCATTCAAACAATTCAAAATTCGATGGGTTTAAAAAAGTGGTTGACCAAAAACCGATTCGTTTGTAAAGTCAACCTTTTTTTTTTTTGATTATTTTGAATATCTCGGCCAAATAATGTCCGATTTGGGAATTTTATACCATTTTGGACTCGTAAGGATCACTACTATCGATTGGCATCAAAAAATTGAAAATCTAAATTTTCACCAAAATCGGCACAATGGCAAGGGGTTGATTATTTTTTTTTTAATATCTCGGGTAAATATTGCCTGATTTTTAAATGTTATACCTTTTTGAATTCGTACGGATCCCTTCTAACAATTGGCATTCAAACATTTTAAAAATCGATGGGTTCAAAAAAGTTGTGGACCAAAAACCGATTCGTTTGTAAAGTCAACCTATTTTGATGCTTTCTTGGAATATCTCGGCCAAATAATGTCCGATTTGGGAATTTTATACCATTTTGGACTCGTAAGGATCACTACTATCGATTGGCATCAAAAAATTGAAAATCTAAATTTTCACCAAAATCGGCAAAATGGCAAGGGGTTCTTTTTTCTAAAAATCGTTTTTGAGATTTTTTTAATATCTCGGTAAAATTGATTTTGAAATGTTAACCTTTTGAATTGTACGGATCCCTACTATCAATTGATTCAAACAATTAAAATCGAGGGGGACAAAAACCGATTCGTTTGTAAAGTCAACCTTTTTTTGATATTGGAATATCTCGGCCAAATAATGTCGATTTGGGAATTTTATACCATTTTGGACTCGTAAGGATCACTACTATCGATTGGCATCAAAAAATTGAAAATCTAAATTTTCACCAAAATCGGCAAAATGGCAAGGGGTTGCATCACGTTTTTTCTAAAAATCGGTGTCGGTTCAAAAATCAGAACTTTTTTGATGATTTTTTTTTAATATCTCGGTAAATATTTCAGATTTTGAAATGTTATACCTTTTCGAATTCGTACGGATCCCTACTATCAATTGGATTCAAAAATTAAAATCGATGGTTAAAAATTAAAAATTTTTGGATATTGCATAATGTCATTGGGAATTCCTTTTTCTGATCCTACTATCATTGGCATTCAAACAATTCAAAATTCGATGGGTTAAAAAAGTGGTTGACCAAAAACCGATTCGTTTGTAAAGTCAACCTTTTTTTTTGATAATTTGAATATCTCGCAAATAATGTCCATTTGGGAATTTTATACCATTTGACTCGTAAGGATCAGTACTATCGATTGGCATCAAAAAAATGAAAATCTAAATTTTGACCAAAATTGGCCAAATGGCAAGAATTACATCACGTTTTTTCTAAAAATCGGTCGTTTCGAAAATCAAGCTTTTTTGATTATTTTTTTTAATATCTCGGGTAAATATTCTGATTTTTAAATGTTATACCTTTTTAATTATCCTACTATCAATTGGATTCAAACAATTCAAAATTCGATGGGTTTAAAAAGTGGTTGACCAAAAACCGATTCGTTTGTAAAGTCAACCTTTTTTTTTTGATTATTTTGAATATCTCGGCCAAATAATGTCCGATTTGGGAATTTTATACCATTTTGGACTCGTAAGATCACTACTATCGATTGGCATCAAAAAATTAAAATCTAAATTTTCACAAAATCATAATGAATTTTTTTTTAATATCTCTAAATATTCTGATTTTTAAATTTATACTTTTTGAATTCTACATCCCTTCTAACAATTCATTCAAACATTTTAAAATCTTTTGCTCTACATAAGAACTTAATGAGTACGTGTTTCTGCAATTTGGGAAATTCTACCCATAACAGTGGTTGATTAGCGAAAACGGTTGTTTGAAAGTTTTTTCTTATCATCCGATCGGCTTCAAAAACATTTTCAAAGATCTTCGTAAAAAATTATCGGCTGGGTGTTTCGAAAATCTTGCATTCCAACTGGTTCTTTATTCGATGCACTTAAAACATATTTTGAAATGGGAGTGCAGACCAAGATGGAGAGATTTAAATTTTCCACGGGCATGTACCTAGGAGAAAGGTAATATCTTAAATGTTTAGCAGAAAACGTTCCACTGGCAAGGCCCATTAGAAATGGATAAAATGGGTATGTTCAAGGCAGAAGGCAGCATCTCCGACCCCATAAAGTATAAAGTCTTAGCAAATCTCGTAAGTTATAAGAGCTAGAGTCACCAAACTTGATATTTAGTTTCTTATGATTTTATTTCTAGAACAGTATATATAGTATATCAAGAGTCTTTGATTTTATAACTATAGCCACCTCTCCGCTCCCACCTTTAAGATCAATTTAAATCGATGGGTTCAAAAAGTTGTGACCAAAAACCGATTCGTTTGTAAAGTCAACCTTTTTGATGCTTTTTTGGAATATCTCGGCCAAATAATGTTCGATTTTGGAATTTTATACCATTTTGGACTCGTAAGGATCAGTACTATCGATTGGCATCAAAAAAATGAAAACAAATTACAAAATTGGCCAAATGGCAAGGGGTTAACACGTTTTTTCGAAAAATCTCGTTTCGAAAATCAAGACTTTTTTGATGATTTTTTTTGAATATCTCGGGTAAATATTGCCTGATTTTTAAATGTTATACCTTTTTGAATTCGTACGGATCCCTACTAACAATTGGCATTCAAACATTTTAAAAATCGATGGGTTCAAAAAAGTTGTGGACCAAAAACCGATTCGTTTGTAAAGTCAACCTTTTTGATGCTTTTTGGAATATCTCGGCCAAATAATGTTCGATTTTGGAATTTTATACCATTTTGGACTCGTAAGGATCAGTACTATCGATTGGCATCAAAAAAATGAAAATCTAAATTTTGACCAAAATTGGCCAAATGGCAAGGGGTTACATCACGTTTTTTCGAAAAATCGGGGTCGTTTCGAAAATCAAGACTTTTTTGATGATTTTTTTTTGAATATCTCGGGTAAATATTCCTGATTTTTAAATGTTAACCTTTTTGAATTCGTACGGATCCCTACTAACAATTGGCATTCAAACATTTTAAAAACGATGGGTTCAAAAAAGTTGTGACCAAAAACCACCAAAACCGAAAATCAAGACTTTTTGATGATTTTTTTGAATATCTCGGGTAAATATTCCTGATTTTTAAATGTTATACCTTTTTGAATTGTACGGATCCCTACTAACAATTGGCATTCAAACATTTTAAAAATCGATGGGTTCAAAAAAGTTGTGACCAAAAACCGATTCGTTTGTAAAGTCAACCTTTTTGATGCTTTTTTGAATATCTCGGCCAAATAATGTTCGATTTTGGAATTTTATACCATTTTGGACTCGTAAGGATCAGTACTATCGATTGGCATCAAAAAAATGAAAATCTAAATTTTGACCAAAATTGGCCAAATGGCCATCACGTTTTTCGAAAAATCGGGGTCGTTTCGAAAATCAAGTCTTTTTTTATGATTTTTTTTGAATATCTCGGGTAAATATTCCCTGATTTTTAAATGTTATACCTTTTTGAATTCGTACGGATCCCTACTATCAATTGGCATTCAAACATTTTAAAAATCGATGCGTTCAAAAAAGTTGTGACCAAAAACCGATTCGTTTGTAAAGTCAACCTTTTTGATGCTTTTTTGGAATATCTCGGCCAAATAATGTTCGATTTTGGAATTTTATACCATTTTGACTCGTAAGGATCAGTACTATCGATTGGCATCAAAAAAATGAAAATCTAAATTTTGACCAAAATTGGCCAAATGGCAAGGGGTTACATCACGTTTTTTCGAAAAATCGGGGTCGTTTCGAAAATCAAGACTTTTTTGATGATTTTTTTTGAATATCTCGGGTAAATATTGCCTGATTTTTAAATGTTATACCTTTTTGAATTCGTACGGATCCCTACTAACAATTGGCATTCAAACATTTTAAAAATCGATGGGTTCAAAAAAGTTGTGGACCAAAAACCGATTCGTTTGTAAAGTCAACCTATTTTGATGCTTTTTTGGAATATCTCGGCCAAATAATGTTCGATTTTGGAATTTTATACCATTTTGGACTCGTAAGGATCAGTACTATC
This sequence comes from Drosophila lacicola, assembly GCA_035045355.1. Classification (NCBI taxonomy): domain Eukaryota; kingdom Metazoa; phylum Arthropoda; class Insecta; order Diptera; family Drosophilidae; genus Drosophila; species Drosophila lacicola. The sequence continues at coordinate 199,760 of JAWNPB010000012.1, read as the reverse complement.
GATTGGCATCAAAAAAATGAAAATCTAAATTTTGACCAAAATTGGCCAAATGGCAAGGGGTTACATCACGTTTTTTCGAAAAATCGGGGTCGTTTCGAAAATCAAGACTTTTTTGATGATTTTTTTTTGAATATCTCGGGTAAATATTCCCTGATTTTTAAATGTTATACCTTTTTGAATTCGTACGGATCCCTACTAACAATTGGCATTCAAACATTTTAAAAATCGATGGGTTCAAAAAAGTTGTGGACCAAAAACCGATTCGTTTGTAAAGTCAACCTATTTTGATGCTTTTTTGGAATATCTCGGCCAAATAATGTTCGATTTTGGAATTTTATACCATTTTGGACTCGTAAGGATCAGTACTATCGATTGGCATCAAAAAAATGAAAATCTAAATTTTGACCAAAATTGGCCAAATGGCAAGGGGTTACATCACGTTTTTTTCGAAAAATCGGGGTCGTTTCGAAAATCAAGACTTTTTTGATGATTTTTTTTGAATATCTCGGGTAAATATTCCTGATTTTTAAATGTTATACCTTTTTGAATTCGTACGGATCCCTACTAACAATTGGCATTCAAACATTTTAAAAATCGATGGGTTAAAAAAAGTTGTTGACCAAAAACCGATTCGTTTGTAAAGTCAACCTTTTTTGATGCTTTTTTGGAATATCTCGGCCAAATAATGTCCGATTTTGGAATTTTATACCATTTTGGACTCGTAAGGATCACTACTATCGATTGGCATCAAAAAAATGAAAATCTAAATTTTGACCAAAATTGGCCAAATGGCAAGGGGTTACATCACGTTTTTTCGAAAAATCGGGGTCGTTTCGAAAATCAAGACTTTTTATGATTTTTTTGAATATCTCGGGTAAATATTTCCTGATTTTTAAATGTTATACCTTTTTGAATTTGTACGGATCCCTACTAACAATTGGCATTCAAACATTTTAAAACATGGTTCAAAAAGTTGTGACCAAAACCACAAAAAATAAGACTTTTTTGATGATTTTTTTGAATATCTCGGGAAATATTTCCTGATTTTTAAATGTTATACCTTTTTGAATTTGTACGGATCCCTACTAACAATTGGCATTCAAACATTTTAAAAATCGATGGGTTCAAAAAAGTTGTGACCAAAAACCGATTCGTTTGTAAAGTCAACCTTTTTTGATGCTTTTTTGGAATATCTCGGCCAAATAATGTTCGATTTTGGAATTTTAACCATTTTGGACTCGTAAGGATAGTACTATCGATTGGCATCAAAAAAATGAAAATCTAAATTTTGACCAAAATTGGCCAAATGGCAAGGGGTTACATCACGTTTTTTCGAAAAATCGGGGTCGTTTCGAAAATCAAGACTTTTTTGATGATTTTTTTGAATATCTCGGGAAATATTGCCTGATTTTAAATGTTATACCTTTTTGAATTCGACGGATCCCTACTAACAATTGGCATTCAAAATTTTAAAAATCGATGGGTTCAAAAAAGTTGTGACCAAAAACCGATTCGTTTGTAAAGTCAACCTATTTTGATGCTTTTTTGGAATATCTCGGCCAAATAATGTTCGATTTTGGAATTTTATACCATTTTGGACTCGTAAGGATCAGTACTATCGATTGGCATCAAAAAAATGAAAATCTAAATTTTGACCAAAATTGGCCAAATGGCAAGGGGTTACATCACGTTTTTTCGAAAAATCGGGGTCGTTTCGAAAATCAAGACTTTTGATGATTTTTTTGAATATCTCGGGTAAATATTGCCTGATTTTTAAATGTTAACCTTTTTGAATTCGTACGGATCCCTACTAACAATTGGCATTCAAACATTTTAAAAATCGATGGGTTCAAAAAAGTTGTGGACCAAAAACCGATTCGTTTGTAAAGTCAACCTCTTTTGATGCTTGGAATATCTCGGCCAAATAATGTTCGATTTTGGAATTTTAACCATTTTGACTCGAAGGATCAGTACTATCGATTGGCATCAAAAAAATGAAAATCTAAAGACCAAAATTGGCCAAATGGCAAGGGGTTACATCACGTTTTTTCGAAAAATCGGGGTCGTTTCGAAAATCAAGACTTTTTTGATGATTTTTTTGAATATCTCGGGTAAATATTGCCTGATTTTAAATGTTAACCTTTTTGAATTCGTACGGATCCCTACTAACAATTGGCATTCAAACATTAAAAATCGATGGGTTCAAAAAAGTTGTGACCAAAAACCGATTCGTTTGTAAAGTCAACCTTTTTGATGCTTTTTTGGAATATCTCGGCCAAATAATGTTCGATTTTGGAATTTTATACCATTTTGGACTCGTAAGGATCAGTACTATCGATTGGCATCAAAAAAATGAAAATCTAAATTTTACCAAAATTGGCCAAATGGCAAGGGGTTACATCACGTTTTTTCGAAAAATCGGGGTCGTTTCGAAAATCAAGACTTTTTTGATGATTTTTTTTGAATATCTCGGGTAAATATTCCTGATTTTTAAATGTTAACCTTTTTGAATTCGTACGGATCCCTACTAACAATTGGCATTCAAACATTAAAAATCGATGGGTTCAAAAAAGTTGTGGACCAAAAACCGATTCGTTTGAAAGTCAACCTATTTTGATGCTTTTTTGGAATATCTCGGCCAAATAATGTTCGATTTTGGAATTTTATACCATTTTGGACTCGAAGGATCAGTACTATCGATTGGCATCAAAAAAATGAAAATCTAAATTTTGACCAAAATTGGCCAAATGGCAAGGGGTTACATCACGTTTTTTCGAAAAATCGGGGTCGTTTCGAAAATCAAGACTTTTTGATGATTTTTTTTGAATATCTCGGGTAAATATTCCCTGATTTTTAAATGTTATACCTTTTTGAATTCGTACGGATCCCTACTAACAATTGGCATTCAAACATTTTAAAAATCGATGGGTTCAAAAAAGTTGTGGACCAAAAACCGATTCGTTTGTAAAGTCAACCTCTTTTGATGCTTTTTTGGAATATCTCGGCCAAATAATGTTCGATTTTGGAATTTTATACCATTTTGGACTCGTAAGGATCAGTACTATCGATTGGCATCAAAAAATGAAAATCTAAATTTTGACCAAAATTGGCCAAATGGCAAGGGGTTACATCACGTTTTTTCGAAAAATCGGGGTCGTTTCGAAAATCAAGACTTTTTTGATGATTTTTTAAATCTCGGGTAAATATTCCTGATTTTTAAATGTTATACCTTTTTGAATTCGTACGGATCCCTACTAACAATTGGCATTCAAACATTTTAAAAATCGATGGGTTCAAAAAAGTTGTGGACCAAAAACCGATTCGTTTGTAAAGTCAACCTCTTTTGATGCTTTTTTGGAATATCTCGGCCAAATAATGTTCGATTTTGGAATTTTAACCATTTTGGACTCGTAAGGATCAGTACTATCGATTGGCATCAAAAAAATGAAAATCTAAATTTTGACCAAAATTGGCCAAATGGCAAGGGGTTACATCCCGTTTTTCGAAAAATCGGGGTCGTTTCGAAAATCAAGACTTTTTTGATGATTTTTTTTGAATATCTCGGGTAAATATTTCCTGATTTTTAAATGTTATACCTTTTTGAATTTGTACGGATCCCTACTAACAATTGGCATTCAAACAAAAAACCGATGGGTTCAAAAAAGTTGTGACCAAAAACCGGACCAAAACCGAAAATCAAGACTTTTTGATGATTTTTTTGAATATCTCGGTAAATATTTCCTGATTTTTAAATGTTATACCTTTTTGAATTTGTACGGATCCCTACTAACAATTGGCATTCAAACATTTTAAAAACCGATGGGTTCAAAAAAGTTGTGGACCAAAAACCGGACCAAAACCGAAAATCAAGACTTTTTTGATGATTTTTTTTGAATATCTCGGGTAAATATTTCCTGATTTTTAAATGTTATACCTTTTTGAATTTGTACGGATCCCTACTAACAATTGGCATTCAAACATTTTAAAAATCGATGGGTTCAAAAAAGTTGTGGACCAAAAACCGATTCGTTTGTAAAGTCAACCTTTTTTGATGCTTTTTTGGAATATCTCGGCCAAATAATGTTCGATTTTGGAATTTTATACCATTTTGGACTCGTAAGGATCAGTACTATCGATTGGCATCAAAAAAATGAAAATCTAAATTTTGACCAAAATTGGCCAAATGGCAAGGGGTTACATCACGTTTTTTTCGAAAAATCGGGGTCGTTTCGAAAATCAAGACTTTTTTGATGATTTTTTTTGAATATCTCGGGTAAATATTGCCTGATTTTTAAATGTTATACCTTTTTGAATTCGTACGGATCCCTACTAACAATTGGCATTCAAACATTTTAAAAATCGATGGGTTAAAAAAAGTTGCAGATCAAAAACCGACTCGTTTGTAGATTGAACCCTTTTTGATGTTTTTTGGAATATCTCGGCCAAATAATGTTCGATTTTGGAATTTTATACCATTTTGGACTCGTAAGGATCAGTACTATCGATTGGCATCAAAAAATGAAAATCTAAATTTTGACCAAAATTGGCCAAATGGCAAGGGGTTACATCACGTTTTTTCGAAAAATCGGGGTCGTTTCGAAAATCAAGACTTTTTTGATGATTTTTTTGGAATATCTCGGGTAAATATTTCCTGATTTTTAAATGTTATACCTTTTTGAATTTGTACGGATCCCTACTAACAATTGGCATTCAAACATTTTAAAAATCGATGGGTTCAAAAAGTTTACAAAAACCCCTCTCTCAAAAGTTTACCAAAAACCGATTCGTTTGTAAAGTCAACCTTTTTGATGCTTTTTTGGAATATCTCGGCCAAATAATGTTCGATTTTGGAATTTTATACCATTTTGGACTCGTAAGGATCAGTACTATCGATTGGCATCAAAAAAATGAAAATCTAAATTTTGACCAAAATTGGCCAAATGGCAAGGGGTTACATCACGTTTTTTCTAAAAATCGGGGTCGGTTCGAAAATCAGAACTTTTTTGATGATTTTTTTTGAATATCTCGGGTAAATATTGTCAGATTTTGAAATGTTATACCTTTTTGAATTCGTACGGATCCCTACTATCAATTGGCATTCAAACAATTCAAAATTCGATGGGTTAAAAAAAGTGGTTGACCAAAAACCGATTCGTTTGTAAAGTCAACCTTTTTTTTTGATAATTTGGAATATCTCGCCAAATAATGTCCGATTTGGGAATTTTATACCATTTTGACTCGTAAGGATCATACTATCGATTGGCATCAAAAAATGAAAATCTAAATTTTGACCAAAATTGCAAAATGGCAAGGGGTTACAACACGTTTTTTCTAAAAATATTGCCTGATTTTTAAATGTTATACCTTTTTGAATTCGTAAGGATCCCTACTAAAAATTGGCATTCAAACATTTTAAAAATCGAGGGGTTCAAAAAAGTTGTGGACCAAAAACCGATTCGTTTGTAAAGTCAACCTTTTTTTTGATAATTTGGAATATCTCGGCCAAATAATGTCCGATTTGGGAATTTTATACCATTTTAGACTCGTAAGGATCACTACTATCGATTGGATCAAAAAATTTAAACTATTTAAATTTTGACCAAAATCGGCAAAATGGCAAGGGGTTACAGCACGTTTTTTCTTAAAATCGGTGTCGGTTCGAAAATCAGAACTTTTTTGATGATTTTTTTTGAATATCTCGGGTAAATAATATCAGATTGAAATGTTAGACCTTTCTGAATTCGGACGGATCCCTACTATCAATTGGCATTCAAACATTTCAAAATTCGATGGGTTAAAAAAAGTGGTTGACCAAAAACCGATTCGTTTGTAAAGTCAACCTTTTTTTTTGATAATTTAGAATATCTCGGCCAAATAACATGCGATTTGGGAATTTTATACCATTTTGGACTCGTAAGGATCACTACTATCGATTGGCATCAAAAAAATGAAAATCTAAATTTTGACCAAAACCGGCAAAAGGGGTTACATCACGTTTTTTCTCAAATTAGGGGTCGGCTCGAAAATCAAACCTATTTGAATGATTTTATTTTGAATATCTCGGGTAAATATCGTATGATTTTAAAAAGTTATACCTTTTTGAATTCGTACGGATCCCTTCTATCAGGTGGCATTATGGAATTTTATAGCATTTTGGGATCAGTGCTATCAATTGGCCCAAATTCGAAATTTATTACTAAATTCAACAAAAAAAAAAAAGGGGGTTAGATCACTTACATAAGTGGCGACCAAATATTTGTAAAAAGTTTGAAATCTAATAAATAAGAAATCAATTCCAAAATTCGATAATTCTGCTGATGTGCGCTATATAAAGGGGAATGACCAGTCACAAAACCGTCCACTGCGGCCCGATCTCTTTTTATTAATCGAGGAAGGACAGAATGGGTCCGAGCGGCGGACATCTCTCTTTCGTGTTCCTCAAAATATAGACAACAAACACACATTTACAAAAAAAATTTCCACATAGAAGAAATAAGACCCGAGAACAATCAATTATTCAGATATTCAGCATCTTATGAACATGCATTTACGATTCCCATAAAAAAGTGTTTCAATTGGCTTACGCCGGATTATGCCGAACCAACTGGGTTAATGAAAACAAACCCGAATTTAAATATGTTATTGGGCTCTGTTGTTGGCGTGGGTCGGGAAAGAATACAATGTTATCTGGTGTTTGGACTTTTGCCTGGTAAGCCCTAAGTCAACAGAGCTGAAGCTCCACACTTGATAGCTTGTAGCGCTATAAAAGTTAAAGACAAGCGACATTATCCGATCGTTCCCTTTTGCGACGTGCCCGTGAACAAAGTTTTCATTCATCGCGTAAAAATTGAAACAACAAACACGTACGCAGCCCACAGGTGTGTGTGTGTGTGTGTGTGTGTGTGTGTGTGAGTGCAGATCAAGTCTAGGCCGAGGTCTTTGTGTTGGTCTCTCTTCGGTTGTAATTCACAATTAGCTAATCCTCCCATTCTCAATGTTTTCACTTTTTAATACCCAGCGAAAATTGATAAAAGTGGGTATACTGTGTTTGTGGCAATATATGTAACAGCTGGAAGGAAGAAACTCTGACACCATAAAGTATTCCTGTTTCAATTTGAAATATATGTTCTTGTTCCAAGAAGGGTTTCCATTTCCATAACATTGATAAGCATCAATTTATTAACAGGCTAGTAACAAGAGCTAAAAACAATAAATTAAGACAAGTTACATGAATTTATTCCAAGTTATATTTATCGGAAAATTCGAATTTTTGTAACGGCAGCTCGTCTCTGGGCCTGGGGCATCTCCTAGTCGATTTATTAACAGGGTAGTAACAAGAGCTAAAATCAATAAATTAAGACAAGTTACATGAATTTATTCCAAGTTATATTTATCGGAAAATTCGAAATTTTTGTAACGGGCCTGGGCATCTCCTAGTCGATTTATTAACAGGCTAGTAACAAGAGCTAAAATCAATAAATTAAGACAATTTACATGAATTTATTCCAAGTTATATTTATCGGAAAATTCGAATTTTTGTAACGGGCCTGGGCATCTCCTAGTCGTTCCCTCCCGAAAAGGGCACTCGTACTGGTTTCTTTCGCAACTCTCACTTTATAATAAAAAAAAAAAACAAACACTCGCATTCGACTGCGTAGTACTTACTACTACTTTGGCCAAAATGGTCAACGGCTTGAGGGCCGGCATTCAGTTTCTCCAATATTTCCGGACAATGCACAGCTTGTGCCGCTGTAATTCAAAAGCGTTAATTGCAATTGCATTCAAAATCAAGAGCTCAAGATGACTCACAGGCTGCTGGCGGTAGCTGGCCTGCTCTTGGGTAAGTGACTGTCCGATCTTAGAAACCAATCCCGAAATCAGACCAACTCTTCCGATAGCCTGCAGCTGCCGTGGCGCGTCTGTCTTTGATTTTATAACCCAATCCGCGCCGCATTTGGATAATCTTACGGAACAAACAACGGCTGCCCCGGTGACAGCGAAGCCCTTTAGCAATCGTGATATTACCGTCGGACCCTGCAAATGGGCGATAGGACGAAGTTGTCCCGATCCGGATGTTAAGTATTATATTTACACGCGTCACAATGTCATGGATCGTCAGAGTCTGCACATTGATGAGACGGCGGAACAGTCCAATCTCACCGACTCCCATTTCAATCCACGACATCCCACCAAGATTCTTATACATGGCTACAACTCCGACATGTTTCTCAACCCGCTGCAACAAATGCGAAATGGTAAGCAAATAATTCTACCAAAAATCAATTAGTAAACTTCGCAGAACCGGATTTAGTTGTATTTAGTTTCCAGTTATTTGAAGATGATTTCTCTCAGTTTAAAAATAGTTTTGGGCAGAAGAAGTAAAAGAAAGCAATAAAAAATTAACTGCATGTCATGATTATTTCTCACATTTTATAAAAATTTACTGGCACTTTCTCAAATTCTGAAAAATTCTTATTAGCGTTGAATATACTTAGTTAGAAATTAGACCATGTCACAAATCTAGCTGCAACCTAAAAAAGGTTATATTGGCATAATATAAAAAACAAATATACATATTCTTGATCAGCTATGGGCAAATAAAGCTACAGACTTGAAATTTGAAATAAATATTCTCCGTCGATACTTCGTCACATTTATAAATAATTTGTTGGTTTTAAGGGATAACTTAAAAACTATAATTTAGGTTCATCATATTTCGTATGCAGGCTTTCAGAGAATACACACTGATCAAGAATATTTTACTTTTTTTTACCTTCTCACACTACCTTCAAAATATAAGAATATACATCTACTTTTTGGAGTCGGTCATGCCTCCTTCTGCTACCCTCTAAAGGGTATACAAAATCATACTCGACCTCCCAAAATATGCTCCATATAAATATGTAGGTCGAATGTTTATCACCTATCATGTTATTTTTCCTTCCGTTGACCCCCCCCCCTATTATTAACGGCCCAAACCGGGGTAAAAAAACAGCCCCCCCCGTGGAGGGGGGGCCCCCCCCGGGGGTTAAAACCCCCCGAATTTTCCCCTTAAATTCCATTTTTTTTTATAACACCCCGCGCCGTTATCCCCTATGATCTTATATTTAAATCGGAATTCTATTAGTCGCCAAACCAATTTAAGATACCTCTTCGAATCTGGAGCTTTGGTAGCGACTCCTTCTATAGCATTATCAAACAAACGATAAAAAGGTTCCGATTATTAATCTGCTTGAAATTCTCCTTAGAATATTTGGCCAAATCGGACCACAACATAATCTATGTGGACTGGAGCGTGCTGGCGCCCGGGCCTTGCTACATAAGCGCCGTGCACAACACGCGGCAAGCGGGAGCCTGTGCTGCGCAGCTGGTGGAGCGTCTGGTGGAGGCGGGCAACACGGATATACACATTATTGGTTTCTCGCTGGGCGCCCAGGTGCCCAACTATATGGCGCGCCAGTTGAAATCCTTTAAGCTGCCCCGCGTCACTGGCCTGGACCCAGCGATGCCACTTTTTATTAGCGCCGGTCTCGACGACAAGCTGGATCCCAGCGATGCCGACTTTGTCGATGTCATACACACAAATGCCCTGGTCCAGGGCAAGCTGGAGCGCTGCGGTCACGCTGATTTCTACATGAACGGTGGCATCTCACAGCCTGGCTGCACGGGACTGCAGTGGATGAGTGGGTGCAACTGCTAAAGATGAGATGAGAAAAATTGATTAATTCACGAACGTCTCTCGCAGATTCATTTGCATGCAGCCATCAGCGGGCGATGGCTTATTACCTGGAGTCCATACGCTCACCCAAAGGCTTCTGGGGCTGGGCCTGCAGTGGCTACATCCCCTACCTGTTGGGCATGTGTCCGCCCACAAACTATCTGCTGGAGGCCGGTGACAACATACGCCACAGCACGCGTGGCATGTTTCTGATAGACACTAACGACACCTCACCCTATGCGCTGGGCAAGTGGACGGATTTGCCTACGCTTGGCGTGAAACGTCCGAGCACACCCACGCTGACACTCAAAATACCTGCCCAGAGCGTTGATCCTTTGCTACAGCAAATCGATCAGTTTGGCAAGCTGGCTACAAATTTTAACAATCTGCCTGCGGCGCCTTATGCCCACGAGAATATCTATGAGAATTGGACCAGCTACAGTCCTCCGCCGCCTAAGGACAGCGAAAGCGACGATTCTGTCGAGGAGCAGGAACAGTATTCAACGGAATCTGTTGACTTGGACGATCGTCAATTGAATAAGCCACTCGACTGGTGGGCCTATAGGCGCAATCTTACCTTTGGCCATATAGACAATAACGTATTCAGCATTCCAAAGGTGAACTAGCTTTCATCTATATTTAGCATCCTTCCTTGCCAGCAAGCCATATATTATTATATATTTTAATATTATTATATATTTTAATATTATTATATATTTTAATATTATTATATATTTTAATATTATTATATATTTTAATATTATTATATATTTTAATATTATTATATATTTTATATATTTATTTATTTTTTTTTTTTTTTTTTTTTTTTTTTTTTTTTTTTTTTTTTTTTTTTTTTTTTTTTTATTATTATTATATAGCGACATGTTAGTATCTATTTAGGCTTGTATCCCTTAAACTCTCAAAAAGACCATATTTTCCTTTTGGATACAAAAACTGACATTTTTTTTTAAGATTTCGTTGTTCGTTTCGTAGGTTTTCCGAAATTATTTTAAAGTCGCTGCTTATCCCTCCCTTTATCTTTTATCAAATATATATTAACAAAGTTAAAACCAAGCAAGTTAACGGTTCACCTGGTTTTCCACACCTATGTAACCAAGCCACATTTCCTACAATTTTAAGTAGAGCAAATCAATTTATTATTTTTTTCAAATTCCACAATGTTTTTATTTATTGGAATTCTTTTTTTTTTTTCATATATCGGCAGTGCAGTGTGCAAATTTTTTTCAAATATTGTCAAATAGAAAAATTACTTTTTTTAAAAATATGTTCTGCATTTCTATTCAAACAAATCTAGTTTAAGGTATGGCTTATGATAAATAGAAAATTGGGTGTTTGCAGCCTTGGCTAAAACCAAACCTATGTCACAAGCGGATTAGTAATATGCGTTAGTTAAACAGTTTTGCCCGGTTCTGGACCGAGTACCCCTACGAGAATGTAATACAAGTAAATGCGCACACCTTATTAATGGAGTTATTGTATTTTAAAACAAATCGCAATACAATAGCAGTTCGTAAATAATTATATTGTAAATTGTAATAAATCGCCATAGAATTAAAAAATGGACTTACGAATGTTGGTGGGCGGGCGCGCGAAGAGCATCCGCTTAGGAGAGGGGGGTTATAAGGATAGATGGGCAATTGAACCATTGAGCACAAAATTGAGCCAATGGCATTTACAATACAATTTAATAGGGTCCGCCCTCCGGCGCCACACTGCATTGGTTTGACTGACTTTAGGCATTAGAGCGGTGACATCTTGGTTGGTTGTTGACTTTCTGTCGGCATCCTGAACATGCCGTTACATGCGTTATTTGAGCTTATGGATAAATTGCTAAGTCGTATCTTTATCTCCGCTATTGCTCGTTTTGCGAAATGGGGCGTCCTACACTTTTTTTTTGATTACGCGTTTGGCACGCGTCACTGGTGTCGCGGTTGTTGAAGCCGCCGCCGCCGCCGCTGCTGGCGCTGCTGCACCTGCTGTTGGTGCTGGTGCTGGTGTTGGGGTTGGGGTTGGGGTTGGTGATTCATCTGTGGCCGTTTTGGCTGGCTCTTCCTTTATGGCTGTTGGCGAGAGTGGTGGAGCTTGCGCCGCAGTCTCAAGTTTATCGTCGATATTTATTGCTTCTGGTGCTGGCACTTCGTCGACAGGCTCGCTCTTGACATCGACATCCATGCTGGCTTGCTCCGTGTCGCTGGTGCCCGACATGGGCGATGGTGGAGCGCGCACTGCGTCTGGATCATCATCCTCCTGAGCATGTGCTGTATCATTGGTGCTAGCACCGTCCTCCTCCGCGTCAGCCTGTTGCACGCTGAGGTGGTAGAGTTTCATCTCGTCCTCAGAAATGGGCACTGGTGCATTAGAGAGTGGATCCCGTCCGTTTAATGACTTGGGGAATGCAATCACATCGCGTATGGAACGCGCACGGCATAGTATAGCTATAAGACGATCCAGGCCCAAAGCAATGCCACCATGAGGGGGGCAACCAGATTCCAGGGCGCTCAACAAATGCGACAGATGATCGTGGGGAATCTTAAGCACTTGCTCCAATATGAACTGCTGCATATCGCGATCGTGTATGCGCATTGAGCCACCGCCCACCTCCTGTCCATTTAGCACCAGATCATAGGCTTCAGAACGAATAGTTTCAAGATTGTCGCAACTGGTTGCAAACTTATCCAAATCCTCGACAAGCGGCGCCGTGAACGGATGATGCACACTCTCCAGCTGATTTGTGGCAGTGTTGCGCTCAAATAGTGGAAAATCGACAACCCATAGAAAACGATAGTCGTTGGATTTCTTGGTCTTTACATTCTCCACGAGAAACTCGTGATAGTCCAGACGAATGCGACCCAGAATATTGCGCTGTGAAGAATACAAAAACGAAGCTAAAGATGGCATCAAAATAACACTAATTGTTTCGCGTTACTAACCGTCTCCACCTTGGGTCCAATGCACAGGAAAAGCAAATCGTTCTCTTCCAAATCAAATTTCTCAATAATCTCGGTTGCCACATCAGTTCCCAGTAATTTTGTGAGTCTATCCTGCACGTCATTGGCAAAGTTAAATTTGCGCACAAAAAGTGTGCCCGAGAACGCTTTGCTCAGGCTTTCGTAATGCTTGCGGGCGGCACCATTCCAAAAGGCCTCGCTGGCACGTACAACAATGGCATAGGCGCCAAAGTCATCGTATTTTCCCTTGAAATTCTCGCTCTTCTCGACGATGTCCGAGACGTTATTAAGCAGAAAACCAAACCGTGTGTCCGGCTTATCGGTGCCATATTTCTCTAAGGCCTCCTCATAAGTGATGCGCCGGAATGGCGTCTGAAGCTTGGGCAAATGCTTGGGCCACGAATAGCGCAGCGTCTCTTCGATCAGTTGCATTATGTCATCGCGACTGGTGAACGACAATTCAATGTCCAGCTGTGTAAACTCCGGCTGACGATCCGGGCGTGTGGCCTCATCGCGATAGCATCTGGCCACCTGAAAATAGCGATCGATGCCACCGGACATCAGCATCTGCTTGAACTGCTGTGGACTCTGAACGAGTGAATAAAAGTGGCCCGCCTTGCGTGTGGGCACCACAAACTCTTGGGCACCGCCGGGCGTGCGACGGAACAGCGTTGGCGTCTCCACCTCCACAAAGCCCAAGTAGTTAATCAAATATTCGCGCATGCGCATTATAACCGCCGAGCGCAAACGCAAATTATGCTGCATGTCATTAAAGCGCAAGTCCAAATAACGATGCGTGAGGCGCAAGCGTTCGCCGGCCCGATTAAATTTGCGTATCTCAAAGGGGAGATTCTTCTTGGCCGCATTGAGTACGTCGACTTTATCGGCCTCGATTTCAACATGTCCTGTGGTCATTTTTGGATTTATGGTGGCCGCTGGGCGTGGTATGACTGTGCCCTCCACGCGCACAATCGATTCAATGGGCACGCCAGATTCGGCATACTCTTCAAGGCCCTTTGTCCTGGCCAAGATGAGCACTTGCGTTTGGCCGTACGCATCACGCAGTATGAAGAATTTGTTCATGCGCTGAAACTCCAGCCAGCCGCATATTACCACCTTTTCGTTAATTTCATTGGATGTCAGTTCGCCGCAGTTGTGTGTGCGGTCTGCAAATTTGTTGGTGTCTGCCACCTTTACACGCTGTTGCTCGGCAGTCGTCTGGACTGCGCCAGGAGCAGCCGATTCGCTGCCATGCGCATCGCCATCGCCATTATTGGCGCTGCTAGGATTCCCTGAAACAGCAGCAGCCTCATCGGCATCGAGATCATCAATTGACATCTTCTGCAGTTTCTCTTTAACCTTGATGGGACCCTCATAGGGGTCGTCGGGATTTAACACCTTGACATTGGTAACACTGACTTCCACTTCGCCAGTGTCGTATTTCTAGCGAAAAAAAGATGATCAGAAATCAAGCGCTTTCGGAATGACTATAAAAAAAACCCATCCACCTACCAAGTTTATGTTTGCCTTTGGCCGGCCCAGCACTTTGCCGACGATTTGCAGCACCGTTTGCTCGGGTGTGGACAGAAATGTGTCCATTAGCTGTAAAATAAAAAAATTATATATTAGCAAATGTCTAAAATAAAGAACAGCAATAATTATATCAAAAGAACGTGAAAGGACTTTAATAATATTTTTGGTAGATGATTGAAACTTCCTACAAATTATTTCCTCAAGGAGTTCTGAGAGTTTGATGCTCGGGTAGATCCCAGGGCATATTAAAATTCACTCTTATCAAATTGCAGCCAAACAATCTCTTCCTTCTGAAAGCATTCTGTAGGCTCGATTAGATGACCATCAAAGCCAAGGAACATAGACTAAGCTATGGACAATAAACTATTGGGTGCTCGCCATGGAACTTACATGAAAGTAAGGCATTTCTGCTTCGGTTTAACTTCAATGCATGCATTTTTTTCTTAAGAGTGATTAGTAAACACCGACAGCTTAAGGTTATGATGCCACTAAAACACTAGATATCAACTAATATTGTTAAGCGCTACTATTCATTAAATAAATATAATACAAATGCAAAATACAAGACCGAAAGGTGGTTTAAAAATAAAAGAATTAAAAAAAAAAGTGATTTAATTTAGTTGCACATTTAGGAGATGTAGTTGAGGCAATTAATATTTCCTTATTTCCAATCATTATTTAGCCAAAATTATATATTTACTCACAGATTGATCTTCGATCATAAGCTGAGTCTGACCGTAGCCATCCTTCAGCTGCAAGAACTTGTTGTTTTTGGTCGAGGGTATCCAGCCCACCAAAGTGACTGTTTTACCGACATCATCGCGTCGCAAATCATTACAGGTGAGATCGCGATTCTCAAAGTACTTTAAAATGTTCTCATTCTCTGCAAAGAACACAAATTATTGTCATGTTATACATGTTATACGTTTCACCGCTACTCACTGGCAATTTTGTACTCGGTGCTAGTGATGCCCAGGCTGCTCTGTTGCTGGGCCATGGTGCTGTAGGTGCGCTTGTCGCCAGCACGTTTCGTGCCGCTGGCTGGGAAATGTATGCTGAGTATGTCCTGCACCTCCACCTCAATTTCGCCGGTGGGCATTGTCTGGTTGCACGAGTTGTGTGGCCTTCTCATTACTTGGCCCACAATGGTCAAAGTTGTGTTCTCGGGCATATTGTTCATGCGACGAGCCACACGAGGATGCTTGTCTTCCAACACGACCAGCTGACAGGCGCCACCATTGCGATCGCGTAACTCAGCAAAACGGTTGACGCGCTTTTTAAACAGGCGCCCCGACAGCTCTACAAACATACCGCAGTGATGATTCCGAAGCTCTCCACAACTCTGGCGCATGGGCTGTGGGGGCTGCGAGTTCATGCTAAAATTGCTGGCCATCGCGCTCATCAGATGCATCAGATCATTGCCTGAGATGTTGGGTCCCACTTAAAAAAAGAGAGAAGCAATTTAATTGAAAATAGTTTAGTTTAGTCGAGGATTTCTCTTCCTATAGAAGAGTATAATTAAAGAATCCTCTGAAAGGCTATACAAACCTTTTGAAAATCTATACATTCTTTTAATTAGGCGGAAAACTAATTTTGTTAAATTGTTTGCTATAATAGAAACTTAATAATGTCTGACGAAGCTCTTATAATTTACTTGAGCAATGACATATTTTTCAAAGAAACCTCGATAGTTTTTTTCGATAACGATATCATTGTTGACATTTTTGTCAAATGTGCAGGCATTAATTGCTGTTGAAATTCACAATATTTCAATGAAATAGATTACTTACTATTGAAAGGATTCGGACCAGGGCCGAAATTGTCGTTGTAACCGCCTCCTCCACAGCCTCCACCGCCACGATAGTTATCAAAATCGTTGTATCCGCCACCATAGCCACCACCCCCGCCGCCATAGCGGCCACCTCCTCCTCCTCCTCCTCCTCCGCCTCCGCCCCCACCACGATACCGACCGCTCATGATCTGTTGTAAAAAGAAAACATGAGATTGGATGCTAAGCTAGCGGTGCGCAGCACTTACGTGACTAAAATTCGCTGCCTCTGCCGGGTCGTCGCTGCTGGTGGTGTATTTCAAATTAGTTTGATGTTGCGTTGGTTTTGCACTAACGCAGACCGCTGATTGTTTACAGAGTTGGAGTAGTCGGTGCTGCTGACAACGCCAAACGTTTCTGTAAATTAATAGCATTTTAATTTAAAGCAGCTTTGCTTTTCACTCACACGGATTGCGCCTTTTGCAAGCCGATATAAATTTTCTTTCAAAGCACGAGAACCACACACACACACATTTGAAGATAACCTATGTGTGCGTGTACGTATGTCTTGTACATACATATGCATGTTTGTGTCTGTGCCGGGCGTCGCGAAAACGCCGACGAGCTATTGACCAATTTGCAATTAGGATTCGCGCTTACCTTAGCAATGTAACGGTTATTAAGATCTCAATTTTTAGTAACAAATTAAATGCACATAACAAGTTCAACACGCGTACTTAAAATTGTAGATTACACTACAAATAAATTGCTTTTCTTATGAGAAAAAATAGAATATGTTTTGGCTTGGCTCTGGTGGAGGAGAGAAAAGTTGTTACCACTAAGTAGAGCAGGCACTTATCGATACTGTTGTATATACATCGATAAGACTAAACACGGTAGTGATGAACTATCGCCAAAAGGCAACTGCTGTTGCGGAGCGCCAAATGTGATCTAGTCTAATAGAACTAGTTACAAAACGAAGGCAAATATAATTTGAAGACTAATGCAACTCAATATCCATTCTCTTTATTTACATAATGCCTAAAATCATTAACAAATGCATTAAATAACAATCGATTTATGTTACTCAGTACTTCTCGTTCAAAACTACAAAATTGACTTGTATGTGGCATCAAGTTTCCTCAACTTGCATTTGGCTTATCATTAAAAAAGTACAGACCAGATTATATTACCCAAAGTCTAACTATGGTCAGTGCTATTAAGCGCATTCTGGAAATGTGTTACGACGTAGTCATGATAATACGCCATGATGCACAGTGGTTGACCCAAGATAATGGACGCCCAAACGATAATGTTGCCCATGCGTGGACCCAATCGACGCTCAGTATACCTCGATATAGCTGATAGCGGTATTTGGCCCATCATACCAAGGAATGCCCAAATTTTGTAGGTCTGTAAGGGTACCGATACCTACAACACAAGGAAAATGTATAAATATAAGATGTAATGCAGAAAAAGTTTTACGGGAAGCCTACCAGGTACTCGTGGAAAAAGGCGCTGAATAAGAACACTATCGTGGATGCTTGACGAGACGAATAACCCATTTGTACGACGGGAATGTACAGGTGACGCACACACCACCTGTGCACCGGCATGTTCCAAGTACGCCAAAATGTATCAATATTATTGGCGTTCCACCAGTCACAGTAAAAATTGCGGTCGGCAAAGTTTAGTACTTCGCCGATGGCATTCAGAAATGAATGGAATAACAGATAGAAAAAGCACAGCCAGACCAAGTGATTAGGAAGCTGAAAGTAAAATGGTATATTTTAAATAAAATCAGATATATATCTAGTAAAAGATAATTATACTAACCGCAAGTTTTAGCAGACGTTCAGTGGCTAATGCCATGTCCATGTTAGAAAAGGGTATCAAAGAATTGCGCACCGAAGGTATAATCCACTGTTGGAACAAGGCCATTAACACATTCACACCAATAAGCACTTCTAACAGACGTTTTAGTAAGAAACGCTTGCGAACGCGCGAAGTGCGGGGAAAATTGAGCTCATAGCAAAGAGTTGGTGCGCATAAAAAGTACAGAATGTCTTTGTAACTCAAATTTTCTGGATATTGTACCAGCTTGGTTATATCTTCGTCCTCGTCGCCACCATTGGGATGTTTTCTTTCTAAATTTCAAAATAATCAGAAAATAACGTTTTGAATAAGAAAAACACTTACTGAGCTCCGCTAGACTGATGCTTGGTCGTCGCTCACGCGGCTGCTGCCGCTGGTAGTAGGTCTTCCGACACCACATATTAGTCTGCACGTAACTCCAGAGTTTCAGGAACAGCACAGAATAATAGAAACACACAGTTGTTGCACCCACTATAAGCGATAATCATTTTCAACAGACAATTCTCAAAAAGTAGTCAAGCTGCATACTTACTTATGCTAAAGGCGGAGCCTTTAAAATGTATAATCACCACAGGCAAACAAACCGATACAATTATATTTATAGTCTGAATAACCATGCCAAGGCCCTCGGATATTATTTCCTGGAAAAAAAAAATTATATATGATTTCAAAATTATTGCCACCTATTAATCGCTATTAAATGAACCAATATTATTGCGCGCTCGATGTATCGTTAATGCCAGAGGCGATAGCTTCATTTATCGATCATCGCTTAAACACCCATCACCGCCGTTGGCACATTCGTCATTCCATCGTTTCGCACGACGCTTGCTCGTATTTGCTTTGTGTGCGCAATTTCGTTATATGTTGTAAAATAGTGTTCAATCAGCCCAATCAAAATCGCAACAGCGAACGTGATATACAAATTTAAATAAATAAATAGTCATAGCAACGAAATGGAAGTCACCGAAGCCAATTTGCAATTGCTTGCCGGTTATTTGCAACAGACGCTCAGCGCGGACCCAAATGTCCGCAGACCCGGTGAGTATGAGAGAACATGTGTGTGTGTGTGTGTGTGAGTTGAAAGGGAGCATAAGGTGGTTGAGCGCGCGCGGGAAAACGGCGGCACCTTAGCGGTTTACAAAATCAACGGCAAAAAAGTGAGAGTTGATTGGTGGGCAACACTCTTTCGCTCTCTTTCTCATTCGCAAGCAAGCCTTTGCCTAATACATTTAACATTTATTTACCATGCAGCGGAAAAGTTGCTGGAATCAACGGAATTGCAACAGAACTATCCGGTGCTGCTGCTTAACCTGATCGACAAAACCACCGTGGACATGACCATTCGGGTGGCGGGCGCCATTGCATTTAAGAACTACGTGAAACGAAACTGGGCGGCGCACGAGGACAGCGACGAACCCGATCGCATACACGCGAGCGATCGCAACACGATCAAGACGCTGATTGTCACATTGATGCTGCACTCACCGACGGCGCTGCAGAAGCAACTGAGCGATGCGGTGAGCATCATCGGGAAACATGATTTTCCCAAGAAGTGGCCGCAGCTAATCGACGAAATGGTGGAGAAGTTCGCCTCTGGCGATTTCAATGTTATCAACGGCATATTGCAAACGGCGCATTCGCTCTTCAAGCGTTATCGCTACGAGTTTAAATCGCAAACCTTGTGGGAAGAAATCAAGTTCGTACTGGACCGTATGGCCAAGCCATTGACAGATCTGTTGCAGGCGACCATGCAGCTAAGCACTTTGCACGAGGGCAACGCTGAGGCTTTAAAAGTCATTTATAGCTCTCTGGTGCTGGTCAACAAGGTTTTCTTTTCGCTCAACTCGCAAGATCTGCCCGAGTTCTTCGAGGACAACATGAGCACATGGATGGGCGCATTCCTGCAACAGCTGGCAGTCGATGTGGCCATTCTGCACACCGATGACGACGAGGATGCCGGCGTATTGGAGCATCTGCGCTCCCAGGTCTGTGAGAACATCTGTCTCTATGCGCGCAAATACGACGAGGAGTTCAAGCCGTATATGGAACAGTTTGTAACTGCGGTGTGGGAGTTGCTGGTGAAGACCAGTCTGCACACAAAATACGATTCGGTAAGTCAATTGTCAACGTTGTAATGGCATGGTTAATATTATTTTCCTGATTATTTAGCTCGTATCCAATGCGCTGCAATTTCTTTCGGTTGTCGCTGAGCGCAAGCATTACCACGGCATATTTGAGAATCCAGAGATATTGGCGCGCATATGTGAGAAAGTGGTCATACCCAATTTGGACATCAGGCCTTCCGACGAGGAACTGTTCGAGGACAGTCCGGATGAGTACATACGTCGTGACATTGAGGGCTCCGACATTGATACGCGAAGACGCGCTGCCTGTGATTTGGTCAAGACACTCTCCATCAATTTCGAGCAAAAGATTTTTGGTATATTTGGCCAGTATCTGGAAATCTTGCTGGGCAAGTACAAGCAGGACTCTAGGTCTAATTGGCGTGCCAAGGATACGGCCATTTATTTGGTCACCTCATGGGCATCGCGCGGCGGCACCCAAAAACATGGCATCACACAAAGCTCGGAGCTGGTGCCGTTGCCACAGTTCTGCGCCGAGCACATTGTGCCCGAACTGGAGCGACCCAATGGTAATTATACTTTAATTTCAATTTAATTTAATAATATTTTAAGCTTTAGACGGGGTTAATTGTGTGTTATCAGAAAGTTTAGTTTATGTGGGACAATTTGATCAACCTATTCATTTTCTTTATCCTACGACACTTTATCTTCCACAGTTAATGAGCTTCCAGTGCTCAAAGCAGCTGCCATTAAATATGTAATGGTCTTTCGTAGTCTGTTGGGACCACAGACGCTGGCTGGCTGTTTGCCGCATCTCATACGCCATCTGCCCGCGGAGAGCATTGTGGTGCACAGCTATGCGGCGTGCTCGCTGGAGAAGATACTGACCATGCGTGATGGGAGCAATGCGCTTTTGTTCGGGCCACAAGTTATTGCTCCACACGCGAATCAACTGGTTAGCGGACTGTTTGCAACGCTCGCGCTGACTGGTTCGGCGGAGAATGAATATGTCATGAAAGGTGAGCTTAGAGTCACAAATGTATGCATAGGACCATTAAATAATCTGGTTATTTCATTGCTTAGCCATCATGCGGAGCTTCCATGTGCTGCAGGCGGGCGCTATGCCCTACATGGCCGTGGCTCTGCCGCGCCTCACCGAAATTCTCACATTTGTCGCCAAGAATCCGTCTCGCCCGCTATTTAATCACTATCTCTTCGAAACGTTGTCGCTTTCCATTAAGTAAGTTTGCAACAATTTTATCGGAAAAGGAATTAACCTTTGCGTTCTATCTAGAATCGTTTGCCAGGCAGATCCCTCAGCGGTCAGTTCGTTTGAGGAAGCGCTATTTCCCGTTTTCCAGGGCATCTTGCAACAGGACATCACCGAGTTTATGCCTTATGTATTTCAAATGCTATCGGTTCTGCTCGAGGTGCGCGAGAACACTGGACCCATACCGGAACCCTATTGGGCACTGTTCCCTTGCCTGCTGGCACCGCCTCTGTGGGATCGGCGGGGCAATGTGACGCCATTGATACGCCTGCTGTCGATCTTCATCAAACAAGGCTCCGCACAGATTCAAGCGCTTGGCAAATTGGTAAACAACGTGCAGAAGCACAAACGAATCGCACCCATTAAATAATCTGCCTTTTTTTTAGAATGGCATTCTGGGCATATTTCAAAAAATGATCGCATCCAAGGCGAATGATCACGAAGGCTTTTATCTGCTACAAAATCTATTGCTCTATTATAACGCCGACGAGTTGCAGTCAAGCATGCGTCAAATCTTTGGCTTACTATTTCAGCGGCTGTCGCTGTCAAAGACCGCCAAGTATCTGAATGGCATCATTGTGTTCTTCAGCTTCTACGTGGTCAAAATTGGAGGTAGTCCTCTGGTGCAACTTATCGAGGATATTCAGCCGGGCATGTTCGGCATGCTGCTGGAACGCGTCTTTATCACGGATATGGCCAAGGTCAGCAAAGAACTGGAGCGTAAATTGGTCGCTGTGGGCGTTAGCAAACTGCTCACCGAATGTCCCGAATTAGTGTCCGGTCAATACGCAGCGTACTGGCCACGTTTACTTCACGCACTAATCGATCTGTTCGAACGGCCTCCAGAGAAGCTGCCCTACTTGGACGGCGATGCAGCTGCCGCTGAGGCAGATATTGTAGTAGATGCCGAACCGGGCTATCAGGCAGCTTTCTCTCAGCTCACATTTGCTCAACCCAAGCAGGTGGATCACCTAGCCGAGGTAACTGATGCCCGCCAACTCTTGGCCAGCTCGTTGTCCAGTTTGTCGCAAAGGCGTCCACCAGGAGAACTGACCACATTGCTGGCACCACTTGATCCCGAATACAAGCAAATGCTGCAGAAATATTGCGATCAGGCGGGCGTACGCATTGCCTAAGTTTTTACATAACACACAGCTGCGGGTGCGTCTGCCACACGCACACACACCATACTTTACTCATATACACACAAAGCACGAATTATTAATTGTCATACAAGATTTGTTTATAAGTGTAACAATTGTAATATTGTAATCAATATATAGTTATGTTTGAAACGTACAAAGAAAACTTTGTTGGGTTTAGGGAATCTCCGGGTCAAACAAAAAGAAGGGTTTAGAAGAGCCCAAAGGACGGGACTAGGATCGAACCGTATATTGAACCACCAAGAATTTTCTTTGTCGATTTGCAGCCGTGATTCTAATATGATTTATATCGACCATATTATATGGATTCATTTTTTAAAGATATAGCGATGCTTGCTTTAATTTTCGAGCGTTATCTGTATTTGAGGATCTGCGCCTAGAACTCTCTACTGGAAAGGGACTTTCGGAACAAGTTAAGACTGTATCCGCTCTGCTGTGAGTTGGCTGTCTAAAGCGGTTAAATTTTTGTTTGTGAAACAACCAAATTAGAAGTAGGATCTTTTGGCATCTTTTTGGATATTTTTAAAAACGCGCCGAAGCAAAATGTGGAGGTTAATGAACATGTTCGGACGCCCTTTGGCACAGCTGCGCAGTAGGAAGCTTCAAAGTGAGTAAAGCCCGAGGCGAGTGTCTACTTACCAGGGCCAAGCCTTTTTCGACAGCCAGACACAGCGATATGTGAACCAAAGAGTCTGTAAAGAAACGAATGGGTTTTAAATGTAGCTCGTCTGGGGTTTTCTAGGCACACCTACAGATGATTAGGAGCAGGGCATTGTGACCTTCGCCCTCGTTGCGACCGCTCACAAAGAAATACCAGTCAATGGGATTAATGCGTACGCCGTATCTGCAAAGCATTCACAAGCTATTAGTAGAAGCCACCTTAATCCTTGTATACCTGGCACTCACTTGAGCAGGTTCTCCAAGCCCAGGCGCAGCCCACCTATGCAGAGCAGCAGGAAACCCCAGTTGACCAGGCCCGTGAAATTGGTGAAGCCCGAGCTCCAGGAGAAGAGCGAGTCGCGGGGCCGATGTATACTGCAAAATGACAGTTAGATAGTTGCCCCCAAAAAGGGTTTATAAACCGGTTCACTTACGGTTTGTCGGGCTGAGCCTTGCGCTGTTTGGCCTCCTTGTTGGTAATCTCCTCGGCGCGTGTCACGCTCTGGGTGCGTCTATAGCGTAGCTTCTTTTCGCTGGTGCCATTGCCGTTCTCGTCCCTGTCCAGCACCTTGCGATACTGCCGTAGATCAATGGGATTGCCGTGCTGATCGAACAGATTCTGCGTAGACTTGCGATCCCGCAGGCTGCTCAGATTGTGCTCCGTCACCGAGGCGGAACGTCGCAGACGCTTCATTAGGCCGCCGGCTGAGCCATTCTTCTGGTCCGGCTGCGTTCTTGTCGCTGTTGCTGTCGTCGGGCCCTGCTCCTTGGGATCTTTAGTCGCTGTCATGGCTCTCAGTTGCCGCCCGGCTGTTTGTTAAGAGAAACCTCGATTAGATTCCATTTCAATTTAATTTTCTTTTTTTATCAAATCTTATCGCGCACATTTTTTTCGGCACTAAAAATGCAATAATTTGATAAGAAAAATTGGCGATTTGCTTTAAAAGTTGCTTGTAAAACTATTCGCAATCAGGGGGCACGCTTCCATAAAAAGAAAAGAAAAGAATCAACAATCGAAACAATCGAAATTTTTGCTTTCGAAATTAGTTTCACAGTTGTTTTACTTGGGAGCTATTCACCACATCTGCTTCGCAATAGTTAAAGTTTAACTGGAGTGAAAGAGAGAGAAGAGAGAGAGAGAGGAAACAGATATTTGCCAATACAATATATTTACTGGAAGCTGTTAACTGGCTTTCAAGCTGAACTGTGATAAGCGCTTGCCTCAGTTTCTAGAATTACGCGATGGGGGAGATTAGGTACAGTTCGTAGTTTAACACACAAGGTGATCACACACACACACACACACACACACACACACACACAATTTGCATTGCAAATTCTAATTAAGCAAACGACTTCTAATGCCTGCCAAGTATTGCTCAATGACATGGCCTTAAAGTGAAAGCCATGGATTAATCCAGCAGAAAAGTTTATGCGGAAGAAATTCAAATGAAAAACTGAGCTTTCCAATTGCAAATTTATTTCAAGCGCTTTTAAAGTTAATTTTTTGCTAGTGTTACTTTTTAAACTCAACTTACATTAGAATTAGAATCCTTAATCTCTGGCGCTTTCAGCAACTTTTAAGCCTCGGTTGCAAATGTATTCAATTAAGTTTATGTTGACTAAACATTGGATTAGTTATTAAAAGAACGCTGCGAAGCTTTTTCATTTAAATTTCTAATTTACTCAAAAGCTTTTTAAGCATATTTTCAGTAGCTTTATGTCTAATTTGAATCGGCCCAAGCCGTTTCCAAGATTTGTCGTCCTTTTAGCTAAAAGCTAATTGGATTTATATTAAAACTTTAGCTGCTTTTGAAGCTTCATTTAAATTGTTTTGCTGTTTAACACTATTCACAGCAATTCAGGCAAACAAAACAATTTTGGACATTCTTTTAAATTGAATGACTTTGTGCCAGCTGGTTTAAAGTATTAATCTAATGCACTTAAATAAATTCCAACTGATTGCCGGCTCTTTTTGTTATACATTCACATTCAAACATACACACACACACACACACACACACAGACACACACACACATGCCTACGCCTATGCTTAAGTTGTATACTAAGCATTCTATGGTATTAGAAAAAATGTATTTTAGTTTTGATACGAAATGCGTCCGCATTCACGTAACTTGTTTATTATTTATGACGCCTTCTCTAAACAAGATTTGATTAGAAATTTGTTTAAACAATTATTGAATATATATATTCATGATCTGGTTTATTTTTAAAGAAATCTAGCATTGAATCACAGTTCGGTTGGGTTATCACAGAATGCTTGAATGCTTGAGTAACAATGTTCTACGTCATTTGTAGACCAAAAATAAATTAGACAAAATTTTAATTGAATAAAAATACTTTTGATTATTTAAATTTATAGTACGTAAACAATGATAAGGACCGTCGATTAATATCGCAGCTTTTCACACCTTGTGAACACTTCCTCCTCCTACATACATCAGATAAAACGCTCTGTTACTTTGTCTTGTTGGGAAAGCATTGAACTGGTCTTATATACATACATACATATGCATATACTAAATGCAATTCGTATTCATGTGCTCGACGTGCATTATTCAATGCGTGCATGTGCGTGCGTGTGTGTGTATTAAGTCGAGTCATCGTGACGCGACTTCATTAAGTAGGCTTCATGGCTCATCAGAGACAAGAAGAAACATGAGACTGCGGTGTAATTGTACGGGCAGCAGCACATGTGCAGTTACAACTTACATACACATGCGTCTATATGTATGAGTGTATATGTATTTATATGCGTGCTGCGGTTTGGCTGAACGCTATGTTCATATTTACTTATAATATAAAGCGGGGCATTGACATTTTGATATCTTATATCAGTAGTCTTATACAGTCCAATAAGAGGTGCCTGTTAAGGGCATGGGGCCTGCAATTGGAAATATGTATATGCTCATATTACGTAATTGTTGACTAAAATGCACTGGAAAATTGATTGTGCATTGAATGAGGCACTTTTTATATATGTACATTTTATTTTTTTCTGTGTTTACTAGCAATTAAACGAAACACATGGCCAGCTAATTACAGTCGCAAACCGGTCGCCGAATCCGTCTTTCGGCGAGAACTGAGCCCCACAGGTAAAGTAGGTCAGTAATGCAGGTCAATTTCGCTGCCTAGACAAGTGAGATGCAGCGATAAGCTTGAATTGCTTTACATTTCCTTAGTTCCGTTAGACATTGTGTGAATTCAAATTGGACATATTTGTAGAAAATCTAGTTAGACATATGTATGCACATGCGTGGGCGCTCTGACGAGCGGCTATGTCCGCTTATTACATTAATACAATGTTAACGGATGCTCAGCGACGCAATCGAAAAATATATGAATTTGGCGGCTTATCAACCGGCGTCTGCTGTCTGCTCGCACCGACGCGCTATCAGCAATGTCTGACATTTGGCTGATAAACTCTCGTAACAAGCATATCAGCGTTTTTTTACATAGTTCAAATTGACTTTTCTAGTTGGATTTGCTGTGGCCAAAAAGGTTCGTTTTATGCATTATGCCTCTCTCCTCTCTTTCGCTCGTTATCTGTGCTCTCTTTGTGTTTTTGCACGCCCGATCGCCGAACCTGTTTGTTGTCTTTTGGCTTAGAAGTTTGCTTGGTTGTTTTTTTCTTTTTCTTTTTTGTTGTGTTTTGACGAGACCAACAACTAACAGCCAGCAACCAAAAACATTTTATTTCGTATGTTTAACAAGACGCTAGCAGACAAATCAAGGTTATTCAAGCACGCACGCATACATTTGTATTTGTACGTACAGAGTCTGATCAGAATTTTATGCGGCGCTGACACTTTTAGTCACACTTTCAAAGTCCAAATGTGCGGGTGAGTTGCATAGTTGCTGGCTGTTTTTTTTTTACTGACTCAGAAAACAGCGACAATTGTTACACGTGTTTTGGGCAATTTTTGTAGCTGCTTATAGGCAAATATATTCCGATTGGAAAGAGTGGAGAGAAAACCGCAACACTTCAATGCATGGGTCTTTCAACTTTTGCTTTCTTGTTTGTCTCTCCCTCTCTTGCTCGCTCTTTTATATGCAAACAAAAGCGAAAGCGAAGTCAAAAACAAAATAAAACGCCAGCACCGCTTTAAGCGGTAAGTTTTGCTTTGTAAATAGCAAACAAATAAAACGCACAAAATCATCGGCTAAATGCGATGCTTTGCACTCACAAATTTTAGTACATCAAATTTGACTGGAATTTACACTCTCAAGTTAATTTAAGCACTTGACGTACAATTTAGCTGTGTTTTTGTTGTTGATATTTGTCACCCACGACGCGCATGGAGCTTCTTCCAGAGAACGTTGGAAGCGGTCTGTTTTACCGTTCGCTTCGACGTCAAATTCTCAACTGCTGCATGGAAAATCGAAACAGAAATAAACAAAGCAAAATTGCAGAGCGGCAATCTACATGTACATGTGG
Source organism: Drosophila lacicola (assembly GCA_035045355.1). NCBI lineage: Eukaryota > Metazoa > Arthropoda > Insecta > Diptera > Drosophilidae > Drosophila > Drosophila lacicola. The sequence goes on along the minus strand of JAWNPB010000012.1, from coordinate 172,257 downwards.
GTACGGGTACAAGCGGCGCGATAGTGAAAGAGAGCTAACGCAGTGAGCACGCAACAATATCCAGTTGGCTTGATATTTTGCAGTTGCCAAAAGTGAAGAGAGCAGAGCACTGTAAAAGAGTAGATTGTAAGCAATGGTTTCGATCTGTGTGAGGTCCGAGTCTTTGCTAAAGCAACTTTTGATTTTTCGAACTGGTGGATGTATTCGCTGCAACTGCTTTCTACGTTAGCAATGACATGCACCATTTGAATAGCTTACGCGAATCTAAAAAATAATCCTAACATAAATTATATTTTTATTGTCAATTATTGCACACTTAACAACTAAAAAAACGATCAACTCCTTTAAAGCTTAGTTATTTACATTTAAATATAATAATAAAAATAAGAAAATTTTCTGATAGATTTGGTATAGAGCGCAGTTTTAAGAGAAATATTATTATAATGATGTTAATGGTGCTGCTGCTGCTGCTGCTGCTGTCTGCTCTCCTCTGCCTGCTGCTGCTCACCATCATCAGCATCATCATCATCATCAGCATCATCATCATTATTATCATCAATCAAATCGTCCAAATCATCGTCTCCATCATCCACATCATCGACGAATCTATCGATGCGTTTGAGTAAATTATGTTGACTATCTTCACTCACATCCTCCAGATTGTCCCCATCAACATTATCATTATCGTTATCATTAGCTTCATCAGCATCGTCATCGTCCTCATAATCGGCTTCGTAGTCAAGTTCGTCGGGGGCCTCGGCCTTAATGCGCGACTCGGGCAATTGATCATAGTCAAAGATCTGGCGGGTGGCGCGCGGCGGCTGTTCGGGCTCCGTGCTGGTCGCGAGCTGTGATCCGTCTGTGACCTCCGTCTCCAGCTGGCTCTCGATGCTGCCCGCCTGGCTGCCGATGCGCGGCTCCGGCAGCTGCGGCTGCAGATTTGTTTTCGTTGTTGTTGTCACCGGTCTTAAGACGGTGCTCGCCGAGGGCGTGGCCAGGGAGGAGCTGCCCGCATCGGCAAACATGTTGTCCAGCAAGCTGAGCAGATCATGCACGCCGCCAACGGGCGGCATTTCTGTGCTGGGACTCATCGAACTCCCCTCGGTGGTGCTTGGTCTCGCCGTCGTCGTCGTCGTCGTCGTCGTCGTGGAGGTTGTTGTTGTAGTCGTTAGCGGCGTCGTCTTGGTATGCAAATGCTTGACCTGGTAGGTCTCGACGGTGCCGCGCTGCTCGTTGGGATCGGCAATGCGCACCACCGGCTCCCGCTTCGAGATGACGGGCACAATCTTGGGACTGTGCGGATCCAGCTCGTTCTGGCCATAGGTCTTGACCTTGGAGTGGCCCTCGATGATCAGGTACATCGGTCCCAGCAGCGGCTTCGGCGGCTGTTTGTAGTGCGAGAAGAGCGCATCGGTGGTTAGTTCCGGGGCAGGTGCCACTGTGGGTCGCTGCGCCAGGTTGCTCGTCTGCGGTATCATCAGCCGGGAGCTGCTCGCCGTTGACGTCGTTGACGTCGTCTCCGGACGCTGATAAATGGGCGTCGCGGTCGTCGTCGACCCGACGACCATGGGTCGAAAACCGGAGCTGCCGGTGGACATCAGCGTGCTTGGCGTGATATAGATCTCTGGCTGCGTGCTGCTTGTGGTGGGCGTGGCTACAGTGGGCGGCCCGGGAACAAAGGTCACCGGCGAATAGGTCAAGGGAGCGTGGGTGGTGGGGCTGGCGGGAGCTGGCAGCTGCGGCCTGGTGGTGCCCATCAGATACTTGGTGGCCGGCATGGTGGGCTTCATGCGCTGCTTCATGCTGGACTTCACCACCAGCTCCTTCTGCAGCAGCTCGTGCAGCCAGGGCTTGCGGGCTCCCGTCGTCGAGTGCGCATGAATCGAGTTGGGCGCATAGCTGACGGCCTGCGGCCTGGAGAGGGAATAGTGCTGCATGGACTCCTGGTGATGTGCGTCCATGTAGCTCATGCGATGCGGCGGCATCTCGGACATGCTCGGCGAGTGGCTGAACCAGGACGTCGTCGCCGCCGCCGCCGCCGACGGACTGCTGTAGTAATGCGTGGAGCCGGACTGTTTGCCGGGCGAGCTATAGACGCCTCCGGCCATGTTCATGCTCATGTAGGAGGAGCTGCTCGGCGAATGGCGATACTCCACATGACCCATGCCCTTCATCAGCATTGGCGGCGGCATCAGGTGCGTGTGCGGCATGTGCTGCACCTGCTGCACCTGTTGCTGCACCTGTTGCTGCTGCTGCACCTGTTGCTGCTGCTGGGGAGGAGCATAGTAGCTTCTGCGGATGGGCGCGTACTTGGCCGGCGGCTGCTTCGGCCGGGAGCGCTCCCTTTCGCCGGGCACGCCCAGCAATAGGATTTCACTTTTGGTTTTGTTGCGCAGCACCTCCGCCGGCAGCTGCTTCTGTCTGGCATCCGAGCTGCTCGCATTGCTCTCCGCCCAGTAGCGCACACGATCCAGCGCGGGCGGACTGTAATCATAGGTGGGATCCTTTTGCAGCGGATCCCCGTGGCCCAAAGGTCGCCACTCGTTGTTGTTATTGGGATCCAGCCGTGGTGCTGAAATGAATGAAGAGCTTCGTCAATCCACCTTCCACTTTTATAATCCCCTCCCATCATATGGCTTGTAGGTGGCTTTCCCACCTGGCTAAGATCTTCCGCTGAGAACTGTTTTTTTTTAGGAGTCTCTTGCTCCCCTTTAATCGTTCATATTTACGCATATAATCCTCCAGTCTTTGTCTCTATATATAAACCTGATATAGAAACCTGATCGAACTGAATTTTATACTAACAATAAATTGCACATCATAAAAGCATTCATATACTTCATATTCATATTCATACTTGCGATGAAAAATGTGCTTTGCTCTTGAGAAAAAACTGCGCAAAATTTGGGTAGGGAACTTATTGCTTAAATTTAACTAGAATAGAATCTGCAGCCTGGTCTTACATGCTAGCTATTGTTTCAGTTGGAGAATAACATCAGGTTTGCTCTGCTAGCTGACCCCTTGATTCGTGGGGCTCATCTTCCTCCTGCAGCTAACTTGGAATCCATGCAAAGTGTGGGCAGGCCAAAGTCACACAGAGTTCAAGAGACATAACTTTGCGAACCTGGCAACCAGCTGGAAGATCACAGCCAGATGACTGGAGGGCATCGGCCTTAGCCAGGCAATCAGGAGAGCCACAAACAAACAACTTGGCGTCGCTTGATTGACTGAGTCCAAGCCGAGAGACCGACTGCAAGTCTTGGAGTTGGTCGTATAAGTTATTAGCCAAAACCAGACAAATCGCTTTCCATTTGAATGCGACGTCGATCAAGGTGAGGACCTCGCGACTGGCAGCTGAGCGCTTGGCGGAAATGATCTGCTGGCCATGCGCTGGCAATTTTCGATTTGTTTTGGCTCAATTGGTTTTGTCAGCTGGGCTGGACGCATATAAATTGGCAGAGATTAAATGCAGCTGGAAGCCACGACAAATATGTTTTTTTTTGGCCATTTATCCTTGCATAATTGCCGGCACTATTCAAGTCGTTTTCACTTTCATTTGGCTGCACCACATTAAAATAGCGCGCATGATTGCGTTAAAATTGTTTCGATCTCCTAATGCTGGCCATTAAAATAGCCAATAGTCAGCCACCAGCCCCTGATCCTCCAAACGCAGCAAAAAGCTGGACAGGTGCTGATTGCGTTCCGTCTCGTTTCGTCTCGTCTCGTCTCGCGATCTTGTGGCCGTGTCAATTATGTCGGCATTTGGCGGTTAAAACAAAATCAAAGTGCAAATCTTTCATATTTGCGGCATGCGGCATTTCATGCGGTTCATTGGCAGCTCTTCAGCAGCAGCCCGCACCCCGCAAACCCCGCACCCCGCACCCCGCACCCATATTCCCGCTCACCTGTTGTCGCATTGGGCGTTACAAACGCCAAGCCATTCACTTCATCCTGTTGGCTGCCACTCTTGCCCGTCGCCGTTGCTGTTGCTGTTGCTGCCGCCGATTGTGGCAAGACCTCGAACACCTCGTCAGCCGCACAGGGGGCGGGGCATGCGGCGTACAGGCAGCAAAGCCAGCAAGAAATTATTGTTACCAAATTGAGGGTTTTGTGGCGTTCGCTAATCATCATGGAACGGCGCGGGTTATCTGCAAATGTAAATGCGAATTATGTTTTGTTATGCATTCCTGATGATTCAATCGATCGATTACAAGCCAAAGACTCGGGCAACAAACTCGCTTTGCAGTCGATAAAATGGTTTTTTTTTCTTTCCTGACATTATCTATCTATGTTCTACAATTTATGACGATTTTATTAAGAAGTGAGAAATAAAAGACTTAGACAACAAACTTGCTATATGTTATGTAATACTGTGTTCAAAAATCATTTCATTCCAAGTGTTTTACAATTTATGAAGAATTTTTGAAGAACTGAGAACTGAAGATGAAAATAAACAAAAGACTTAGACAACAAACTTGGTATTCATTTCGAAAACTTATCAATATCGAAGACTCAGACTATCTAAAATGTTCTTCTAATTACATTTTAATTGACCACATCTTCAATAGTCTTTTGTAGGGTTCAAATTACGATGTCTACTCTCCCATTATATATCATTATTTTCTCCCGTTATATAGTTATATATTAGTCTAATAACTAACTAACAAATGACAAATCAACTCTCGAATTGGAAATCTGTATCAGCCTGTAGCTGTATTAGATATTTGCTTCAAAATGTTTTGTTTATTAAATTGAAACTTCAATTAGAAATTCTAATAAGATGCAAATAAATTAGAAATCTTATAAATAAATGTGCTCCAGGCGTGATAAAAACAAAACAAGAGTGTTTCACTATAGTAATACCCCTTTTTTTAATGGGTATCATTATTAATGAGTTATTGATTTGTTGTGTGCTTCACAATATTTTCTTGTTTGAATTGAAACTACAATTAGAAATCCTAATAAGATAAAAATGAATTAGACATCCTTAATGTGTTCCAGAAGTGTTCCATTACGCGGACTCCGGACTGCCCGATTAATGAATTTCCTTTTTTAATGGGTATTTGGGTCCTTGGAAGGAAGCTAGAATAATTGGACCAGCAGCTCGACGCTGGGTTCAGTCGGTTCAGTCTCGCGACTAGTTCACTCTTCCTCGTTTTTTAATAAGACTCTGTGCTCTCAAAGTTGTGTCAAGTTTTGATTACAGGCTGTTCCAATGTGTCAGAGATTGTCTGCCGAGAGAAAGAGGATCGACCAACTCATAACTGACAACTTTATTAAAAAACATATCGCACGAGACATCAGCTTTGGCGCTCTTCGTGCTTTTTTTTATTTTTTTTTTGGGTGGTCCCCTTGAAATGGACTCAACGATAGCTGCTCTTTTGTTGCTGTTCCTTTTTTTTGTTTTGGGACATGTCCTTAGGGTTACGTTCAGCTCTCGACGATCTCGTTCCGCTTTTCCGCGCTGTCATCGGACGCGTTCCCGTTGAAAGTGAAACTTTTGCACAGTGTTTCGATTTTGAAACATTAAACAAAAAATTTGCATTTATTTTGCAGCTCCACAGGTTGTTGTTGTCGTTGTTGTTGTTGTTGTTTGATGTTGTTGCACGGCGGCAATCGTAAAAATTAAGTTGATTACTACACGCATAAATAAAGCCATTAAATGGCAAACATCTCAGCACGGCCGGCAATTAAAATCAAATAAAATTCACCGACGGCCAAACCGAGCGAGGATGGCTGATTATTATTTTGGGGCCGAAGCATGCACCGAATTGGCGGTAATTACTTTTATTTTAATGCCAAATAAAAAAGCTGCGTAAAAAGCTGTACTACAAATTTTTAGGATTATTGAACACCAGAAAAAAAATAGATCCGCGAGAGTTATTAAGTAGCTGCCACATCTCTCTAAATAAAAACTTTGCATTAAAAACTAAATAATAAACTAAACTAAAATTGAATTTTAAACAAACACTTTAAATAACGAACAGAGAAGTTTCCTGAGAAGAAAAAGAGGCCTAAGATAATCCAAAAGTCGAGAATATTTTGTGTCAGCTTCGCTTTTTGTTCTGTTATTTTACGAATATTTGAATTGTTTGCATTATCTTCGTTTACTCCTTTGGTATAATAACTTGTCTATATAAGAAAAGTTTTTATCCTGACAAACGGAAGAGCTGCTCTAGGAACCTTATGGACGAATGGAATAGATGGAATAGATGCTATCAAATTTTGTTCCATGATAAGAATCTAACGAATGCGTTTTTCTGCAATTTCGTAAACACCTCCAACTGGGAAAACTTGATGTGTTATATGTTTATATGGAGTTTGTAGTGAAAACCTGGCCCGTGCAAAGCCGGGTAGTACTCGCTTGTAATACTTAAATTGGGCCTAGTCTAGTGCCAGTAAAAAGACTAATTGGAGTAATAGGCAGTCTTCACACTATCGTCGTGTTATTTAACCGCACTTGCAATTTGTTTTGCATAATACATTTAATTATGCACAGCTTTTGTGTTATTTAATTGACTTTTATTATATTTACATGAATGCGCTGCGAGTTGGTCGTTAAACGAGTTTCTTTTTTAAAAGCCAGCACGAATTGCAGGAAGTGTCTCTCGAGTCTTCCAGCTGCCGACTCTCAGCTGCTGTTGTAGCTGTCGATGATCTAACGTATATTATTTAGACCAAGTTAAGACCAGGTTAAGACCAAGTGCAAGTCAAATAATAGACACCAATATTTTTGTAAGTCACCCTAAGGCATAATTCTTACAAAGCAAAGCCGAAAATGTTGAATATTATTTGTGAGATATTGCTAAAAATTTTACATAGATAATGTAAAGAAGCTCAACTCTTGCTTTACTTAACTTTGTGTTGATTTTTCTAATTGAATCTTATTTATTGGGGTTACATATAAGATCCTATAACTGAAGATAAACCTTTTTTAAAATATCTTTGCAGTATAAGCCAATTATTATTATTATTATTTCTACTATTTTTTATCATTATTTGTATTAATTTTGGTATTTCAATTGTATAAAGTAATCCAGCTAATCCATTTTTTAGCTTCTGAATTATATTTATTTTCGTTAATTTGTAACCTGCATCCAAGTATATACGTTCGCAAAGTGAAAAGATTTCATTAGTTTTGAAAATATCTGTCGGGGAATTAAAACAAAGGTACGGTAAAGTGTTTAGAATATGTGTTTACGCCTGTCGAAATCTTCCTCAGCTTTAGAGCTAAAATAACCAAATTTGCACTGCATAGAATGTTAAAGATTTATCCCAAAAATATTTTGGGGGATGATGTATATTAATGCTTGTCCAATATGAAATAACTGGGGAATACTTTTCTTCACTGGGTGTTATCTGAACCTTAAAGTAGACATTTTGGAATGTGGTATAATATTAATATCAATAAACATGTTTGGTAATCTTTGCAAGTAGAGTTAGCTTTTCACCCAGTGAAAATATATTGTATCACATTTTCGCTTAGGATCGTGAATCGGATGCAAAAGCGACTTATCAATGCGGTAGATCGACTTAAATATGTTATGTGTGTGTGTGTGGCTACGTGTGGGGTATTTGGTTTGCCAGTGTTGGGTATGGGCAATGTTTTCATATGTGTTTAATGTACTTTCGATACTTCAAACTATCTGCAACTTCATCTTTGAGCGCTGCAAAGTGCAGCGGAGCCAGGCAATGGCCCAACCCAAAAACCAATCGAATCCGCGGGATGCATGCAAAGTGACGGCTGCTGTTAAGTGAACGCTTAAGCCAATGAGGCGGGCTGTAAATGCTTGAATAAAAAACGAACCAACAAGCAAACAAACAGAGCAATAAACATACAAAGACGACGACTAAGTGACAAGCAAAGCCATAGCCAAAAGATTCATTCAAGTGTGCGACACTTTTTATGCGTGACATAAAAAGCGACCACAACAACAGCAACTGGTCAACAACAAAACAACAACAACAACAACAAAACGGGGGATGCATACCAACATGGCAGCGTATTAGCAAAGACAAATACTAATTGCAGCCAAAGCAGCAGCAACATTTGCAGTAGCAGCGGCAGCAGCAGCAGCAACAGCAGCAGCAACAGTTATTGTTGTTGTTGTTGTTTTTGCTGCTAGCAGTTAATTTCATTTAAAGAATGTCATCTTCGCTTTAAGTGAAAGATAAATACACACAACAGCATACTCACACACACACACACACACACACGGACACACGGACACACGTACGCACACAGAGGCGGACAAATCGACAGTTGCAAGTGTTTGTCATTGTCTCCTTTTCCTTCAACTTGAACGCGAACATTTGGCGCTTTGCGCTGTCAACGCTGCGTATTAGCGATGTGTGTGCGTATTTTGTGTTCGTTGTAATTGTTGCAATCGACGCAGCTGCAGCAGCGTCTTAATTCTTTGCGCATTCGATTTCGCTGAAAGTGCAACATCCGTCGCTAAAACTGAGAGTTAGCTCAAAAGTCAACACGAAAGAACCGAACCGATAGTTGTTCGTGAGCTGGGAAGCATATATCGAACACAATCGATAGAACTAATTATCGATAAGAGTTTGTGGAAGCAAGTCGTTTTCCTAATTCTTTGCTTTAGCTGCTTTATATGAATGCACATTTGGTCATTGTTATTTATATTTACAATTATGAAAGAAATAAGTAAAGCAACTTTTTACTATGGAAACATTTACATTAATCATAGGCCAATGAGTTTTCGAACCGCAAAAATATAAAACCAAACCAATTTAAATCGTGAACGTTTTTTTTTTGCTATAAATTCGAACAAACAACTAGGTATATAAAGAACCTGACTTTGCCTTGTTTCTTGTTGAGAGTTGTAAGCGTCAAGAAAAATTAGTAAATAAAGCAAAACCAAAGTTCACTTTCTTCCATTAAAATTCTTAAACTTTATTATTACTTTTATGGAAAGTCAAACGGATCCAAGAAAAAATATGTTCTATTAATTTGTAATAAAAAGAAACTGACGACATGTAAGAAATAAAAAGTTACATTACTTTAGATCTGTACAGCTTACTATTCGAAATGTTAACCAACACTATTAATTGGTAAACTTCTAGAAATGTTGCCCTTTAAGCTTTGATTCATTTTTTTATATTTTAATTGAAGAGTTGATTTTCTTTAATCTTAAATATCTCACTCATAAAGTAAAGTAATAGCAGACTTATTCTATTTACCTTGACATTCTTAGTAAACTTTGATAACAATTTTTGAACTGACTAATCTATGCCAGAAGTTATAATCTTGTAATTCAATATTTACCTGAGAAATGAACACAATAACAAAATTGATGGGTTGTAGATCTATAGAGCCTACTTAATCGTATAATCCTTCTCTTTTGGTTTCGGATTTAACACTCGGCGTTTAAAAAATGTGCAGTCATTTCCTTGACTGGCTGATATAGTCACAAGCGAATTATTAAACTTTGGCTTTAACGCTATCCCATTCCCATTCCCAATTCCGTTGGCAATTGCTTGGGGCTAGCGAACATTTCATTTCAATTCATTCAGTAAATTTCACTTTTAAGCGAGGCAACCAACACACACACACTTTTGGGCCCGGGACCGAAGAGTCATTCGCACCGTTTCGAGGAGCAGGAAACTCGCTTCGTTCAAGATCTGCGTGTCGTTGCTGCGGCGCATCCGTTTCAAAACGCGTCCGTTTGTTAACTGATTTCGCGTTGTCTTGGCCAAAACTCAAATTCGAAACTGCCCAAGAAGCGTCTGTGCAGCGCAGCGCAGCGCAGTCAGCGTCGCTGCCGCAGTACAACGAACCAGACAAGCGGCCGAGACAGAGACTCAGACACCAGACCCCCGCCACCTCCCTCCCCCCCCCCCCCTTCCCTCAACCCAAGCCGCAGACGACAAGCCGAGCGGCGTTTACTTTGCAATTGCCAGCTGCACTTGTCGCTGCCGCTGCCGCTGCCGCAGCCGCTGCCACTGCCTGCTGACCAAAACGAATCAATATAAATGCGTCGCCGTCGTCGTCGCTGCTTGCCGGCAACGTCGACGTCGTCAGCAGACGCCAAAGTTGTCGTCTTTTCGCGTTTGTTGCCGCTGTCTTTGGCTTTGGCTTTGGCATTGCTTTTGGTTAGTTGCTTCGCTCCTTCCACATCTCCTTCTCATGCAAACAGACTCACTTTTCACTGCAACATGTTGCTGACTAACTGACTGACTGACTGACTGACTGACTAACTGACTGACTAACTGACTGACTGAGTGCATGGACTGACCATGAAGTTGTCTACTTGGGGATTATCAAATACAACAAGCCGGAGACAATTTTACGCTTGATACGATTTTAAAGATAGCTTAATTGTATTCCTCATGCATTCCAATGCTAATTAGTGCAACAGGTAAAACATTCAAAAGAGTCTGTCAAGCACTTAGCCAAGAAGAACTCAAGTAGCTTAGACTCAAAAATCTCTCAAAAACTTTTAATTTCAATTAGACGCTAAAAAGCCAAAACAGATTACGAAAAAATCAGATAACTTCGCTTACAAGATGGGTATCTTTTATTTTTCCCGTCCAGCCAGATATTCACAGAAGAGGAAGGCGATAATAAAAAAAAAGATAAATAACAAATAATATTAAAGAACTATTTAAAGTAAAGTTAAATGTAAAATTATATCGGATAATTGGAACCAAATAGGATCAAGTTAAATAAAAATAGGAGAATTAATAATGAAAGAGAATCGAATAGAGCGACAGCGAGAGAGAAAGAAAGAGAGAGAGTGAGAGAGAAAGAGAGAGGTTAGCTCTCAATAGGCATTTCAAAATGTATTGAATAATATTGAGCAGCTAAGGGTAAAGGAAAAAAATGAGAAACCCTCCCCATGTGGGCAGATCTTTTAGACTACCCGGCATGCTATGTCCCTATTCAGAGCGGGATCTATAAGTTCTTAAAGGTATCTTGAGAGCACAGATTTTTAAGAGTGAAAGAGAGTTCAGTGGAGAACCAAATAGTCAGGAAAAAAGGGGCGACAGGGCATAAAATAATCTTTGTCGCCGGTAATCAACTTATGTGGAAAGACAATGTTGAGGATCATTCTACAGTTCTTTAAAGACCGAAGATTAAGATGAAGATGCCTGCTGGGATGCGAAGACAACCGAAGATTGGAGTCCCACCTGAAGTCTCGTAAGAACATAAACATTAATCCATTCTGAACAGACCCATTCGATTCTGGCTCTGTTGATGATTGAGACCAGATAGATGCATAAGCAGTACAGGAGTTTCGTTCTCAAGGATTGGTTAGGCTTCTTAGACCCACGTTTAATGAATTCAAGGATACCTTTGGCCTCCTTGACATATGTTGCTCTATCTTTGCAGTCTGAATAATAAGTAAGACCGAAAAACATTTTCTAAGCTAGTGTACAACTTACTCCGTTTTCGACGTTATCTTTCCTTTTAGATTGTTAAATTTTAAATTTGTTATCATTGCTTTAAATTGTTTACTAAAATCAATATGTCCAAGCTTTCAAAAGATGTACAGATTTAAGTAAAATACAAATATTTATATATATTCTAAATAGTATATATATATATATTTAATACTCTGAACCCAAGCACCTGAAAATTGGACTAAGAGTTATGAAGCAGTCGCAACTTATTCAACTTAGTTGGCAAGAAGTTTGTTGTTGTTGTTGCTGTTAGTGTTTCTTCTTCCTCTGCGAACTGGGCGGTCAACGTCTGATCAGCTTTCGCTTTTGTTGCATGGACAGCGCACAATAACAATTGGCATGTCTTGTGTGTGTTGCATAAAAAACAATCTTTGGCATTTGACTGAATAAACATTTCTTTTTGGCGCTGAAATTGAAAAATATGTTAAAAGCTTAAGGCAAATAACAGCAGCAACAGCACCAACAACAACAACAACAACTGTGACAGTCCAGTCATGAGGCCAATGCCAGGGCTATGACTATTGTCGATCTCTTCTTGTTGGGTGTGTGCCTTGCAAATGCAAAGAGTTTTGTAGACGTCGAGGCTTGAGACAAGCATAAAACTTGTAAAGCCATTAAAAGCGCTTACGCTGACAACAACAACAACAACAACAACAACAGCAACAGCAACAACAACAGCAACAAGAAATCACGGATAAAATATAAGAAAAACAATCATTCAATATTGTTGGCGGTTCCCCTCTTTTTGGGGGCAGCTCATTAGCTTGATGTGTTAATTAAAGCGAAATGTTGCAAAAATGTCACAAAAATTGCAGCCAGAGAAAGCAAAAAAAAAAACAAAAGACTTAGGCAACGAACTTGACAAACCATGACTTTCACAAAAGAATGCAAGCTGTAAGCGCAAATATGAGTTTGACTCCCAACTTGGCACGCCCACAAAAAATGAGCATCGACTGCCTCCCTCTAACTATAGCACCAACCAACCCCACCCCCCCCCTTTCCCCCCCTCCATCTCGCCCATCTTTTGTCGGCTTTGCTTTGCATGAGAAATTGATGCATGCAGCCAAGTTGAGCACTTGCTTAGTTTTCTTACAACCTCCTGCCCAGCGTATTGGGGGTTAGGGGGGCGGGTGCTGCCCCTCTAATTAGCGGAGTGTTGCGTGTTGCATGCTGCCGTCCTCGCTGCGTATAAATTGTATCAATAAATTTATTGATTTCAACTGTTGCCGCTGACTTGTCAAATATTTTGCGAAACGATTTATGTTGTCAGCATGCAAATTTGCTTTTCCTTCTTTTTTCTTTCTGCTGCGCTGTGCGGCTTTAATGGATATGTCGCTGTGCAAAAAAAAAAAAACTCATCACAGCAGAAGAAGCACAAGAAATTTGTTTGGCTTTGCCGTCTGGGTCCAGGCCAGGCCAGGCCGAAGCCGAGCCGAGCGGAGCGCACGTTTAACGACCAGAAATTAGGCAACCTTTCACTGGCCATAATAACAATTTCACCCACAACTTCCGGGCGCAGTGCGTAGAACACTTTCATTTGGTTTTGCTTTGCATTTGGGTTAGGGCAGTTTCGATTTGTACACCTGCCCTGCCCAGCCCTGCCGTGATGTGCATGCTAATGCTGGCGAAAACCGATCCACAATAAGACGGAGTGAAATGTTGTTGTCGCCCGGTGCATAGCTAATTAGATAAACAAATTTTTGTTTCATGCGCTTGGCTTGCCTACGGCCGCCGTCAGACTGCGCTCTCTGGCCACATTGTTGCACGCATTCGAAATTCGAATTATTGAAAAGTGAAAAAAAACAACAACAAACAACAAACAACAGCAGCAGCAACTGCCGTTCAGTTTCTAAAAGAAAGTGAAAATCCAGCGACGACAGAACGCACTGTACAAGCGTAAGGCGTAAGGCGTGGAGCGTGGAGCGTAAAGTGCGCCGCCTAATGGTCGTCAACGTGGAGCGCCTTAGTTGGCCAGGACCAGCCAGATACGCACAGCCAATCGAGCTGGGCTCGTGTCGTGCTCTGTCGTGCTCCGCCAACAGCCAAGCACGCACGACTTCTAGACAACAATTAATAAATACTCGATCCATAGTAGATGCTGTTTCCGGCAAAGATCTAGAAATTCCTTATGTAAAAGAAGAAATAAATCAAATTAGTACAAAATACATACACCAATATAAACTAGCCTTAAATCTAACAGATAATAGTCGAGAAGTAAGACAACTTGAAAGAGTGCATATTCTCGATCTACCGGATAGATAAATTAAATAAATACAACTTCAAGCTAACATACAAATTAAGTCAAATATAATAATAATATAATAATAATTATAGCTTACTAAATCTACTTATTGTCTTAAGACAAATAAATAAGAAAGGAACAAAATCAACCTGAAGGGAAATCCATTGTCGAAAACTCGAATCGAGTTCTTGTAATTTGTCAATTTATCTAATTAGCTAAACATTATTCTGAGTTAAGAGTCCTATTCTTTATAGATATTTTATGCTGTTTTTGGCGAACTTTCCATATTTTAAATATTCTTTTTTGGCTAGCTCGAATAAAAATAAAAATTGGAAAGCAATTTAATTTAATATTTCGCTTCCAATATATCACACTAGATATATCGAAAGAAGCTGTGATTTTCGCTGATTACCTGTAACTTTGCGAAACTTAATTTGCTAACAAAATGTGATTTTTATTACACAAAAAACTTGGTTTTGGTTCTGCTCCGATTTCCTGATTGGTCATAAACAATTTCCTATAAACTATAATGAATTCAATAATTAATAACATTTGTGGAATATTTAATAAAATATTTTATATATATCAATTTAGATTAGATAAATTATATTTGTGGGAAGAGCCAATTACTTTATGCCTTGTTGCTGGATATCGCTCAAATATGTCCAAATATTATTATTTTATTTATTATGGCTCTTATTATAATTTTATGGCTCTTTTGGGCTTAAGATGCGATTCACAGTAAACAATAAATTGGAATTCCGGGTTCAGGTCTTAAATTTAATTTAATTTAACAAGAAGCTATAAATATATCTATATATATGGATTTAAACTGAGTTCAGCCTGGCGACAGCGAACCTTTTTGAAGGCAGCATCAAGTTGAATCAGCTGTACAGAATCCGATACAAGTAGACCACATTTAGCTTTAATCGATGTCATTTTGATTGGACTCTTGGTAATCTAGTGAGGCTATGGGATTAAATGTTTAATCGCGTGTTGGCTGGCACGTGCTCATCTCTGTGAGGCAAGTCTCGCTGATCCGCAGTCATTCACAAGTTTTGATGCTAAACAAATATGACTAATTATGGAGGAACTGAGACTGGCGCGCACTAAACAGCGCCACATAATGCGATCGTCGTCTTCGTTTCGACGTAGATGGGCAGTCCGACACACATCGTCTCCCGGCCCGACCGACTGCGCCGGCTGGTAACCAGTTGGGGATAAACAACAAACAACAAACAACATACACACACATACAAACATACAACTAGCAACATACAACAGACACCAACACCCGCAATTTCGCCAATTCGTGGAAAAAAGAAATATATAAAAATAAAACAAACCATGCAATTGCAATTGTATGAATGAAATGAGTTTTACGCGACGCTCCTCCTCCTCCTCCTCCTCCTTCGTCTCCTCCTACTCCATAGTTTTCGCTGTATAAGGCGCTGCTCCGCTAATCTGGCTCCCTGCCTCGCCCGCAGCTCTGGTGGCACCTAGACAGTTGGATGGCATCAGGCCACGCCCACATCGCATGCAGAGCACAGGCGCCGAGGAGGAGCCGCCACGGACCTTACGCTGGGGCATTGCGCCCGTCAATCTCATGGCCGAAGACTTTGCCACAGCCCTGAGCGTCCTGCCCGCGCACCGGCACAGCATCACCTCCTGCATGGACGCGTATCGATCGCAGGCGCTCTCCTTCTCCAACAAGCACCGTGTGCGCAAGGTTTACACCAGCTTTGAGGATCTGGCACGTTGCCCAGATGTGGGTGAGTAAACCGAATACGGATGGAGCTAACGAACACATTTTAAACCTAGAACATTTTATTATTAAATATTTTATTATAAGATATATAGATGGAAATCGGTTCAGTTCAAGTAGTCAGTTGTCTTTCCATTTTACTTTAAATAAATAAATATAAAACAATCTTCTATAAAAAGAAGCTATCTCTCTAAATTATTATTATTATTATTATTATTATTATTGATATTGTTCTTATTATTATTATTATTATTATTATTATTATTATTATTATTATTATTATTATTATTATTATTATTATTATTATTATTATTATTATTATTATTATTATTATTATTATTATTATTATTATTATTATTATTATTATTATTATTTTTATTTTTATTATTATCATTATTTTTATTATTATTATTATTATTATTATCATTATTATAATTATTATTATTATTATTATTATTATTATTATTATTATTATTATTATTATTATTATTATTATTATTATTATTATTATTATTATTATTATTATTATTATTATTATTATTATTATTATTATTATTATTATTATTATTATTATTTATTATTATTATTATTATTATTATTATTATTATTATTATTATTATTATTATTATTATTATTTTTATTATTATTATTATTATTATTATTATTATTATTATTATTATTATTATTATTATTATTATTATTATTATTATTATTATTGATATTATTATTGATATTATTCTTATTATTATTAAAAGTAATCTATTAAAACACCATTAAAATATATTAAAATTGAAGGCATAGAGTTTATCTATTGGAACGATGAGAGTAGCTATATTTGTAATTTTTCAGACGCCGTTTACATATCACCGCTGAATGCAATGCACTGTGAACTGTGTCACCTGATGCTCAACCATGACAAGCACGTGCTGTGCGAGCAGCCGCTGGGCATGACTGAGCAGCAGGTGGTGGAGCTGGTGGGGAAGGCGAGGGCCCGCGGCTTGTTTCTAATGGAGGGTATTTGGCCGCGCTGCATACCCGCCTACCATATTCTGCGTAATGAGATCATGCGCTGTAAGCTGGGCAGGATCTTCGCAGTGGAGTGCACATTGGGTTGGCCGCTGCCCATCGCTTCGCCGAAGGCGGCGGCATACGCAGGTGTCGCCAAGGATTTGGCACCTTACGGCATACAACTGGCGCTGTGGGTCTATCGAGAGGTGCCGCAGCGTCTGAAGGTATCGGGCAAGCTCAATCGCGAGGGCATTGATGTGGCAGCCAACATTGATCTGATCTTTGAGGGCAATCGGAGAGCTCGGCTGGTGCTCAGCGCCGAGCAGGAGCTCCAGAACACGGCCACCATACGTGGCACCAAAGGCAGCGCGACCGTAAGTTGGTCGGATTAACGATGTAAAAATAAAGCAAATTCTTACCTTAATCCTTGCAGCTGAACAGCCTGTGGTGTCCCACGGAATTGACATTCGAGAATAGGGACTTCGAGTTCGAATTGCCCGTTGCGGAACGGTCGACGCACTTTAACAATCGCATTGCCTTGTGCTACGAGGCGGAGGAGATGCGCAGCTGCATACTGGACGGTCTTACGGAGAGCAACCTCTTCAATCACAACGAGAGTCGCCTGATGGTCCACTTGACCAGCCAAATAAAGGAGATGCTTCAGACAGATGACCAGGACGCAGCGGTCCAGCAACAGCAGGCAGTTAACTAAGGCCCGATTTGAAGCTCAATAGGGTTAAGGCTGTGCACAAATCTTGGGCGCCAACCTAGTCCCATTTTCAGTTCTTTTGGAAAATAAATAAATATTAACTTAAATTAGTATTTCATCCAGCGTTATTCCCACTTTAGCCAAGACACGCACACCAGATAGAAAAAACCAGCTTAAGACTTAGCACAGACAACAATCAAGCTACAATTGCACAGCTTTTTTCCAACACTGCACCGCTTGAGGCTAGTACGCTGAGCAGGCCACATAAGCTTCATTCGCTTATCTTGGAAAGCTTCGTGAATCTTCCATTGCGATGTTTCTCGAATTTTGGTAAGCACATTGAACTTTTTTATTTGTCTTTGCTTAGTTCGAGAAAGCCCGAAGTGTTGAATGACTAACATGTCTGGCATTGTTGGCCCGTCGGTTGATAAGATTGAACAAATCTTATCACCGGCATGTTCGATTCGTAAATAATTGAATGTATATAAACAAATGGGCAAACAATTAAATTAAAAGCTTTTTCCTAAATTTAAACCAATGGCGATTGGGGGGAACTGGGTCGGCGGACAGAGGAGCGCAAACTGACGCATAGACAGGCCTTCATTCTTAAATACATACACAATATGTATGTATGTATGTATGTACATATCTATTAACAGAAACACATACACACTCACATACGTGCACATATACACGTCTGCCCAGCTGTTCGAGGAGGACAAGTATTCATTTTGTTTTCGTCTATGTTGACACTTTATTTGTAACGGAAAATTTGTGGCAATGAGCCGGCCAATGACTTGAAAATTCAACATGTGTTCGCTACCTGATGGTGATGCAACATAAGGTGCACTCTCCGAGCCATTGACAACGTGGCCTTATGTAAGAACAATTGCATGCATTCGCATTTAAATACATATATGGAAAAACAAAACGTGTGTATTATGAAAGCCATTTAAAATAATTTAAATAGCCGGGGCAAATATACATATGTATATGAACATACATGTTTGCCGTTGTCATTGCTTTTTTGTTTTTGTTTACCGCGCATTTTGTAAACACAACAAAAATTTAATTGCGCAGCAAAATTTGTTAAAAGCTTTCCCAAAGAACTTTTCGCTCACACATTTTGCGCTGCGAGAGAGAAAAATGGGAAGAGCAGAAAAACAGACAGCCCAATGGTGAATGGCATCGAAACTTCCAGACTACAACTAACCTTTTTAAATCTAAGTAGGCTTTTTGTGGTGAACTTCACTTTTGGTACAACCGTTTGGAAATCGATTCATTATTAGCCAAATATACAAACTATAAACAGTTCATTTGGAGCTAAATAACAGAAAAAGTCGACCCAAATTAAAATACCGTATTTTATGTGTAAATCGTGGTAGATCAAAAACTGCTTTTCTGAAACACAAAACAGGTAAAACTATAATAAAATGTGGGAATAATAATAAGTTTTCTTATACATACATAGTAATAAATGGGCTATCAATTTTCCCGCAGGGTTGACATTTGTGAGAGAAGCAACGAATAAGAGAGAGAGAGACAGAGACAGAGAGCAAGTCTGCAAGCTTCTCGCCAACTGTGCGAGAAAAAGCTCTGGCCGGGTATAAAACCAGGTGTTTGAAAGCAAGAAAAAGTTTAATTTCCATTTGGATTTTGCTGCGACAACATCGAGAACCTGCGGAAGTAAAGCGTATACCAAAACAATAACTTCCAGCCAAAAACAACCTGCAAAGAGAAAAAAGTCAATAAGAAGCCCTTTAAACTCTTCAAAAGCAAGATCTCAATTATATACATATAAGAAACATAAACATCATGTCTGAGGCACACTTTGACGAATACGAGCACTACAACTACGACCATGGCAAACACATCTTTTCGGGCCACAGCGGCAAGCAGCGCTCCAAGAAGGAGGCCAGCGAGCACACCAACCACTTCGACCCGTCTGGCCACTCGCGCAAGCTTTTGACCAAACTGATGAACACCAACAACAACAAGAAAACGGTGAAGAACTGATATTACAGGCACGCCAAGGCAGAGACACAACAACAACAGCACAGAAAAAAATAAAAAACTGAATTTAAGCTGCAAAAGAAAAGAAAAAGGTAGAAATTGAAAATTAAAGCAACTGAAAAGGCAGCCTAAAGGAGAGGAAGGGAAGAAGGAGAACAAAAGCTGCTTCGGCGGCAGCTGGCACTGTCGGCTGACGCTGGAAAAGAACGCTGGAATTACGTATTGAATAGTTCTAGTTTTTAACACTTTCCTAAATTTAATACATATACTTACAGACTTATAATTTTAGTGTTAAGCTTAGTGCGTTTCAAATTATGAAGTTTGCTTTAGCTATAACTTATAAAATAAAAACAAAACAAAAACTAAAACAACCAAATGGCATTTTATTGCGAATACTAAAAACGCTTGCATTAGAGTTGGAGTTCAGATAACTCACACACACACTCACAAAAGAGCTTTTCATGTATTTGTTGCATCGCGCATTAAGTGTGTTAGTGCATATTTATAGCCTTTCAGTTGAACTCATTTGCACTAAGCTCAACGCCTTGCGATCATCGCCAACCACATGTTTTCCTTTGTTCTTGTAATCAATAAACTTCAATGTAAAATGCGCACCTATTATATGTATGTACTATGTTACGAATGATCGTATATGCAGTTAAAGCGGAAATCGTGGCCTGACCTTATATAAAAAGTTTAACTACCCGTACACGCTTTTATCAACATATTTATTTTCCGGTTAGTGCAAATTATAAATAAAGCTAACTTATTTATTCGAAATCAATTAAAATTCATTATATATCATCTACATACATATATTATACTGTAGCCATTATGTCAAATCATATGCAAATGGAATACGGTATATTCTAGTAATGATTATCTGTTAACTCTAATAAGACAAACTGTTGATGCCATACACATTCTGTTAAGTGGTGAGTTTTTCAAATGCATGGTTCTTATAGCAGCGAGCTTTTTGTGCACGCCCTGCCAGCTGTCACATGTGGATAACAGTCGTTCAGCAGCTCAACGGTTACACAGCTGTTCGTTCGGTGTGTTCTATTTCTAAGGAGGCTAGTTGTATTCCATAATATTAATTTTTATTTACTTTTCACTAAAAAGCATTCAAGTAACAGTTCATATTTGCAAAATTCATTGCAGTGTTAAATTACAAGACAAACGTGAGTAGCCAACGGTCGCCGAACTCGAACCATGCTAAAAATCAATAAGGGGAAGGGCAACGCTTAGGCGACAAATGGCTCCCCCCGGCATTTAGCGATTCGGCGTTCGCGCTCTGAACTCTGCGTGTGATAAGGCCGGCCGACTATTACACAATGTTCTCTCTATTTGCAGTTTTTACAAGCTGCACACATTAGGAAGGCCCACAAATGGCAACGTTCCTCAACATGAACTCAGTTAAGCTAAACAAATGGCAAGTGGCGCTTCTATTGGGCACTCCCCTGGCCATTGGCCTGGGCATGTATGTTCTCAACAGAAGTTCACGCGATGAGGCCAAGCGCGGCAAGGCTCAAAACAAGGATGCCGGCAAGACGCGCCAGAAGGGCAAAATAGAGGAATCGCTGTCCATAGATGGCACCGCTCCGGATTCGGAACTGGAGCGCAAAAAGAAGTCGGCAGAGTTGGGCGAGCAGCTGTCGCCGCTGAAAGAGGCCAACAATTACAAAACGGAGGGCAACAATTGCTACCGAAACGGCAAGTACGATGAGGCCATCATCTTTTACGACAAGGCCATAGACAAGTGTCCCACCGAGCATCGCACGGACATGGCAATCTTTTATCAGAACCGTGCTGCCTCCTACGAGATGCTGAAGAAGTGGAATAAGGTCAAGGAGGATTGTTCCCTCTCGCTGGAGTACAATCCGCGCTATGCCAAGGCCTATTACAGGCGAGCACGCGCCCACGAGGCCACCAAGGATATGATTGAGTGCTTGGACGATGTGACCGCCACCTGCATTCTGGAGATGTTCCAGAACAACAATACCATCATGTTCGCCGATCGAGTGCTCAAGGAAACGGGCCGCCTGGATGCCGAAAGGGGTCTGCGCGACCGTGTGCCTGTCGTGCCCTCGGCTAGCTTCATCAACACCTATATGCGATCCTTTATAGCCGATCCGCTGCAGACAATAAACGTGCCGCCTTCGGCTGTGGCAGATACACCGGCACGCGGCTTTCTGCGCGCCCGACAAGCATTCGAGGAGCAGAAATATGATGAAATTATTGCGGCATGCACCGAGGAAATTGAATCTTCCGAGGCGGAATCACAATACAAGGTGGAGGCGTTGCTAATGCGCGGCACATTCCACTTACTCTGCGGCTCCTTCGCCGACAGCAAGGTCGACTTCGATGCCATTCTAGCCAACGGTAAGAGGGGGCAACTACACTATGTTTTTGGGAAGAAGTGACAGTTTAAATATTTTAGATGATGCGGACACAACGCTGCGCGCCTACGCGTACATCAAGCGGGCCGCGCTTTTCATTCAGACGGAGGAGCGCGAAAAGGGACTGGCCGACTTTGCGGAAGCCGAGAAGCTGACGCCCGACAATCCGGATGTGTATCACCAGCGTGCACAGATCCTGCTGCTGCTGGAGCAGATCGAGGCAGCGCTGTTGGAGTTCGACAAGGCGGTTCGCCTGGCCCCACATCATGCGATTGCCAATGTGCAGAAGTGCTATGCTGAGTATCGTCTCTCGCTGATGTCCGGCGATCAGGAGCGCCTGGAGCGCGTTATCCAAGACTTTGAAAAGTCAATTGAAAAGTTCCCCGACTGCGTCGAGTGCTACAGCCTGATGGCCCAGGTACTGGCCGATCAGCAACAGTTCCCCCAGGCGCAGCAGTTCTACGAGATGGCCATGAAGAGGGCGCCCACAAATCCGGCACTGCTCGTCCATCAGGCCATCATGATGCTGCAGTGGCGCGGCGACATTGAGGCCGCCGTCACGCTGCTAAATCGCGCCATCGATGTCGATCCGAAATGCGAGCTGGCCTACGAGACGCTCGGCACCGTGGAGGTGCAGCGCGCCCAGCTGCAGCGTGCCGTTGATCTGTTTGAGAAGGCGCTGCTCTATGCCAAGAGCCAGGCGGAGCTGGTGCATGTCTACTCGTTGCGTAATGCGGCGCTAGCTCAAATCAATGTCACCCGCAAGCTGGGCATCGACATGAATTCCGTGTCGGCCATGGCCCAGTCTGGCTTTCTTTCACAAGCGCCCATGTAGAGGGCAGCACGAAGGGCAGACGCAGCTTGAAGCCACAGTCACAGCATTTACGCGTTCGTTGTGCTACCTATGTTAATACAGTTAACCGCTCCCCCACCCCCAAAAACTAATCAAACAAATCAACCGATAAGCCCTGTTATATATACATATAAAAATATGGAAAATCCCGTTTTAGTTATTGTGCTCCTAGTTTTAGCAATGAAAGTCGACGATAATGAAACTAACGTCTCTTAAGTATCCTTTCCTGTATTACGATATACATATATACATAGATATATATATAAGTCAAAACTATGCCTAGATTTAAAGCAATATAAACACTTGTAATTAACCATTGAGAGCTCCGGATAGGTTCGGTGGCCGATTTCGCAACCGATTATAGGACTGGACATCGCCCGATATGTAACCGGCACAGACTAGCCATAGCGCCGCACGGATGCTGCTCACGATGGCATACTCGGATTCCAGTTGCTCCAACAGCGGCATCAGCAGGCCGGGCAGAGCGCCCAGACCGTTCGAGATGCCCATCAGGGTGCCAGCGAAATTCGGACTCATGTCCAGGGGCAGCAGCTTGATGCCCGCGTAATAGGCCCCAAAGGCCATAATGCTCCAGGCACTCGACCAGGTCTCTTTGTCATGGAGCATGTACATGGAGGCGCTGACAAAGACCAGCCACGACATGAGGCGTCGCGTCTGCGTCCGGCTCAGTATCCCCTCGGCAATCAGATAGTCACTGAGCGTGCCGGACGTCAGCGATGCCAGCCAGCTGCAGAGATGCGGTGCCGCCAGCTGCACGCTGGCCTCCAGTTCCATCCAAAATGATTTGCCCTTGGCTTCGAGTTCTTGCAGCAGCTGCTCCAGCTCCTTGGCCAGCTCGTGCTGATTCCAGTCATGCTGCATATTGGCCGCTATCAGCGCCCAAATGGGCGCATTCATGAGCATGCGGCTCCAGGGTACAACCTCATTGGCGTCCGCATCATCCGTCACGAGTTCCTCGCTCACCTGACTCTTGATATATTCGCGCTCGGTGCTTTGTATATACGGCGAGGCGTCCGGCTTGCTGTAGCAGACCAAGACCTGCAGGAAAGGGCAATCAGTTCGCAATCCTTGTTTCCTGCTCGAAAGCAACCTATAAAATTTTGTTACTCTCAGGATATTATAGTATTACATGGACTAGGTTTTCCATCATATTTCATGCCTGGGAGAAATTTAATCCTTCCTTATTTCCTTGATTTTGATTTCGATTTCGATCGGATAAACTATTCATAATAACAAGCTTTGAATGTGAATTTTAATCGGACCGAAAGGAAAATAACTCTGATAATTGATTATCATCAAGAACGGACACTCAACATGCTGAAGTATTATATATAATATAAGTATAAGTTGTTAAACAATATTAAAAAAAAAAAACAAGAAATAAAGGCAATCCTCGGCCCGCCGCAAATTAAATAGCCTCGATATTTGGTTTACGGCTTTTCGAAAATGTGAAAAATGCCGAGTTTGTTGGGGAAATATCTTGGAAATATCCATAAACCAATAGATCTATATAATCTCTATATATAAAACTGTTTGTCCTGACGGACTTGCTGATTGACTGATTGATGATCAACGCACAGCCCAAACCGCAAGAGCTAGGAAGCTGAAATTTGCACTGTAGTTACCTTATGTGATGAAGGTGCACGTTAGGGCGGGGTATCGGGAAATTCCACCCGGAAGTGTGGAAAAAACGCGAAAAACGTTTGTATGAAACTTTTTTTTTACCATCCGATCGGCATCAAACTCATTTTTAAAGATATTTGTTTCAATTCATTTGTGGGGTGTTTCACACTTTTCAAAAAATCCATTCCTCCCTGTCGAAAATGGGGGTCAAAGATTTGATGGGTGACGTTTCGCGTTTTCGCTCAAATTCACTTCCAAAGAACTTGGAAATCAAATGATTTCTCATACATAATCTCATAATCGCAGCTTAAGGGTGAATCTAAAAATATTGCTGAAACTCGTGCTCCCTAATTTTGTATGAAACCCATTTTTTTTGGGCTTGGGTTGGGATTTTATAAAAAAAAAAGGTCAGCTGAGGAAAAACAAAGGTGAAACTTGCCGCAACAGACCGAATACTTTAAAACCTAAGAACGATCAGTCATGGGAGCAAAGGAAAACTTCTGAAGCCATACTCACAAAGCCCACAAACCAGAGCACCGCTCCGGAGCCGACCACATAGAAGGCAATGTCCCAGTTGTGCTCCTCGAGCGCCAGCCCACTGACCAGATGCATGAATATGATGCCGATTTCGCCGCCGCTCAGCACACAGCTGCAGAGCAGGCCGCGCTCCGTCTCTGGCACCCATTGGGCCAGCAGAGCGCTCACGGCCGGAAAGGTGGGTCCCTCGCAAAAGCCAATCAGCAGGCGGAGGAGCACGAGTGCATTGGGGCCACCGTTGCGAACAATTGTGGGCGTGAGAAGCGTTAGAAGGGCGGAGCATAATATTGCAGAGCCCAAGATCCATTTGCCGCCGTAACGCTCCGCCAAGCGTCCGCCCGGAATGTGGGTGATCATGTAGCCGGTGTAGAAGGATATTGTGACCAGAACCTGTACCTCCTTGGTCCAGACATCGGCGCTGTTCGACATTGTGATCGTCGCATTGTTGGGCAACTTTATTTCGAATTTCTCTTGTGGCACAGTTTCACGTGCCCGGGTTGTCCTCCTCACCGTATGAAGACTGACTCCCAAAAGTGGCTTTGCATTCGTGTGGACTTTAGCGGGATTCACTGCAGCCAACTCATTGCAGTCCCGCACAATGCGATCCAGTGAGAAGTCCAAGCACAGGCGTATGGTAGAGGCATTGACAATGGCCAACAAGGTAAATCCGCAAAGGACTAAGCGCTGCTGCACCTGCAGATCTGTTCCGATCAGTTGTCATAACTTTCATATAGGTGACCTTCTGCTACTTACAGTCAAAGAGCCCTCGCAATTTACGCTGCATTGGCAACATTATAAATGAAAAATCTGCTTATAAAATATATAATAAAATTAACAAAAACATGTGAGTTATTTCACATCCATACAATGATTTCTATTCAACAAACAATTGTGAAGCTGGGAGATCTGGTTAGCTGTACTAATCGGAAAACCCAATCCCCTGGAAAATATAGATTGGTAAAAAGATTTTGTTTGTCAACTTTTATAGTTGAGGGTAGGAATTGATGAAATTCAGTTGGTTGGGACGTAGCCGGGTAATATTAGTTTAACTTTTATATATACATACGTACATACATACATACATACATACATACATGCATACATACATACATACATACATACATACATATGTACATATGTACATATGTACATACATACATGCATACATACATACATACATCCATACATACATACGTACATACATACATACATACATACATACATACATACATATATACATACATACATACATACATACATACATACATACATACATACATACATACATACATACATACATACATACATACATACATATGTACATACATACATACATACATACATACATACATACATACATACATACATACATACATACATACATACATACATACATATATACATACATACATACATACATACATACATACATACATACATACATACATACATACATACATACATACATACATACATACATACATACATACATACATACATACATACATACATACATACATACATACATACATACATACATACATACATACATACATACATATATACATACATACATACATACATACATACATACATACATACATACATACATACATACATACATACATACATACATACATACATACATACATACATACATACATACATACATACATACATACATACATACATACATACATACATACATACATACATACATACATACATACATACATACATACATACATACATACATACATACATACATACATACATACATACATACATACATACATACATACATACATACATACATACATACATACATACATACCTGGCACAACACAAAAAAAATCACCAAAAAAAATCACTACACTACACTACTAGCTAAGCATGAAAAACTGCAGAGCCTACTTGAATTCTTGAGAATCGAAGAGGAGAGCACTTGGTGGAAATTCGTTTTATTTAAACTGCCAGCACAGCGCCAAATAAGCTTGGTCTGCGTTTGGTATTAGAAAACAAACACAAAATAAATACATACATACATGCAAGCATACACCAATACACACACTTCCACACACACTCACACACTCACACACACACACACACACACACACACACACACAATAGAATAGAGGGGCACACTCAAAGTCTTAATTGGTTTATGCACTTTATTTGGACTAACATTATAAAAACAATTATGTTTTAACGATAACGTTACACATTGATCAACAATTAAAAAATGTCGTACAATAATTAAATTGGGTTGTTTTTACATTTCGCAATACAAATTAGATACAATCTATAATCTTATTTTTTGTTAATAATTTTCTTCTTTTACTAGCCTAAAATTGAATTTCTTTTCGATTAAATACTAAATAATAATTAAGAGAGTAAATGGCTGCAGAGGGCCGAGGGAGAGGAGTGGGAGGCGGGGATAACGGTTTAACAGGCAAATACACAAGGTACATATATATATATAAAGTAAATTCGCTTAATCGGAGCTGAGGAGAGCGGGGCAGTTGGGCTAGGGATCTGCAGCTGAAGGCTTAAGGATTATAGATACTATATATACTTAGTTAGACAGCGCACTGGGGGCCGACAATTTGGCATACTATAAAACTAGCAATTGCAATTAGTAGTTGATCGCAAGATGTACGTTGTACATTAACAATGTCTTCGGGAGCTTCCATGACGAATGCATCAAAAGTGATGTACCATATACAGCCACATATATGTATATAGATGTATATGAGCTGGAGCACAGCACGGTTATGGCACTTTGGTTACGAGGACTCTAGGAGCTGTGCTGCATGGCGGCCTTCAGCTTGGGCTCCGGCTTGCGCTCCTCGGCCTCGAAGTCGACGCTGCGCGGCTCGATGGGCGCATCGTTGAAGGGCTGCACCTCGCCGGATGCCCAAATGCAGTAGATAATGGCCGTGATGAAGAGCACGCCAAAGGCCACCCAGAAGACGGTGCGCCACTCGAGCAGCGAGGCGTTCGGCGTCATGACTCCAACCAGATAGGGCGTGATCACGCCCGTGATGGCTCCAATGCCGTTCGTAATGGCCATCAGAGTGCCGGCATAGTTGGGACTCATGTCCAGCGGACTGAGCTTCATGCCCGCATAGTAGGCGCCCATCAGGCCCATGCAAATGGTGAAGAGCACCACGACAAGGACGCGATCGCAGCCGGCATATGAGGCGCCCACCATGAAAATAGCCGGTCCAAAGGCAGCGAGTCCCGTCATCAGCTTACGGGTGTTTGTTGTGTTCATGATGCCGCGACGGATCATCCAGTCGGCCACAAAGCCGCTGCCCACCGACACGATCCACATCATCACGTAGGGCAGAGAGGAGTACAGACCGTTTGCCTTAATCGAGAACTGCAGCACATCGGCCATATATTTGGGCAGATCCGTGACCATGATATAGAAGCCCCAATCGTGTCCGATTTGGGCACTGACAAGTGCGAACATGGGCAAACTGGTTAGGATGGCCTTCCAGGGTGTCGGTGGCAGGTTCTCGTTGCGTCCAATTGTGCCGATCTCCTTGACGAGGTACTCGCGTTCGCTGGGCTTGATGAAAGGATGGCTGCTGGGGTCGCTGAAGCACAGGAAGATCTGCAATTTAAAGTACAGTTGTGTATGAGTTAACAGCACAAATATCACCTTGAACAGAACTGTTAAGTTGAACTAGTAAAATAACAGATTGAACTACAAAAGACTTAAAGCATTTCAGCCTAAGTCCAGCTTAAAGTGAACTTAATTAGTTCACTGCAGAGTAAATTCGGAACTAGTGAACTATTTAAATACCAAATTAATTTGATTGGTTAAATACTAGTTTCATTTTCACAACTATGGAATTGATTTAGCTCGTATGATGCTAATTGAATTATTCAAATACTAGATTGATTTCACGCAGCTTAAAATCAGTTAAGCTTCCAGATTGAACTACATTGGCTAATTAATTAGTTCACTGCAGAATAAATACTGAATGGGACTAACAAAATGAACTAGTTAAATAGTGAATTATTTAAATACCAAATTAATTGGTATTGGTTAAATACTAGTTTCATTTACACAACTATGGAATTGATTTAGCTCGTATGATGCTAATTGAATTATTTAAATACTAGATTGAGTTCACGCAGATTAAAATCAGTTAACTGCAGAGTAAATACTGAATGGGACTAACAAAATGAACTAGTTAAATAGTGAATTATTTAAATACCAAATTAATTTGATTGGTAAAGCTAGTTTCATTTACAAGAAAATGAATTTGAATTATTCAAACTAAATTGAGCTTATAGAGATTAAAATTAGCTAATCTTTTGGACTTAATTTGTTTAATTTTACTTTAATTTAATATTTGCAAAGTCTACTTAACGCTTAGATGGACTAAATACCAGATGTAAATACTTACAAATATGACAAACCAAATAACGCCGAGACCGCCAAAGAAGTAGAACACAAATGACCAATCGTAGGAGTCGAGAAACACGCCCGACAACATGTTGCCCATAATGGTGCCCACTTGACCGCCACCGAGGACCAAGGCGCCCAATTTGCCACGTTCATTAGCCGGCACCCAGGCAGCGAGCAGGACACTCAATGCCGGGAATGTGGTGCCTTCGCCGAGGCCCATCAGGACGCGGGTGACAATCAGCCAGTCGGAGCCGCCCAGGTTGATGGCCAGTGGGGTGAGCATGGTGAAGACTGCCGTCGAGAGTATGCCCAGGCCCAGGGTCCATTTGCCGCCGAATTTCTCGGCTAGCAGGCCGCCGGGCACGTGCGTGACAATGTAACCAATGTAAAACGAGGATAGAATCAGGCCCTGCAGCTCCTCGGACCACTCAAATTCGCCACCGCTGGCAGCGGAGCCTTCGTCCAAGTCATCCGGCTCACAAATCGCATGGCTGTCATCCCCATCATCCGTATTGTTCTTCTTCATGACGAGCACGGTGATCGCCTGCGAGAGACAGACGCGCATCGTGTACGCATTCAGGATGGCCAGGAAGCCCATGATGGCCAATATCACACGTTGCGGCAATATAAAGTCTGTTGTTTGTTAAACAATTCAATTTGGTTAGTAAAACAATTAACAAATTACTTAAACACTAAAATACTTTGGCACCAAAATGCTGACGTCAATGTTAATTTGCGATTGACAATCGAATGCTTTTGGGTAATTTGAACAAATTAAATTGAATAAAGTCATTTAACATGCGCATAAACAACTAAGTGAGTTATTTTTGAAAGTTTTTCAATTAGAGTAGACTAATCAATTTGCGGTAATACATGGCAAATTGCACTCGACTGCCAGCTATATAAAATCTCTCTCTCAATATATATACATATATATAGGGCTAATTTATATATAGCTATTAGTCGGAAAGGGATCTGTAATGTGACCCAAGCACGTAGGTTTTTAGCTAGAAATCTGCCGCTATGAGTTAAGCTAAATAAATTATAAAAATTATAGGAATTATTCAGCGATTAGATTTTGCCCAATCTACATATGTTTAAAAATATTTATGAATTTATTGTATGCTCTTGTTTTTGTTTAAGTTTCTCTGAATTGTCGTTTATGGTTCAGTTGAAGTTTTTCATTTATGCCTCATATCATAATTTGTTAATTGAAATAATGTCTTGTGATAAGGCCAAATGCCAAAGATTCGCGATAAGGTAGCCCCTGCCCAAATCCGAGGTACATATGTACATATATCAAGTGGGCGCTAAGCGGCAACAGCTGATGGATCATAAAGCGCCAGTTGCGCGGCAATTAAAATTCTACTCGAGTTTTTTATTATTTTATTTTTATTTTGGGGCTTTAAAATAGTCACAACAACAGCAACGACTTCCAATTGATACGGGTTTCCGTTGATTTTCCAATTGAATTCTTGTATCTATTGAAATGTCGACATTCTGAAGGTTGAATTAATATAAATAAAAATAAGATTAACATTGACCCAAGCAACAACAAGCTTATTAACACATTACCAAGCATCAGTCATTATATTAGAGCAGCCGAAGAGCTGCTAACAATTCATGACATTATTATTAGAGCAAAAATAGGCATTGTTATCCATTATCCACGCTTCACCCAATCCCAATCCAACCCCAACCCGAACCCGAACTCTGGATGCCCGACCCAGGTCCAGTTCCGGTTTGAAGCTAGCCAACATCGACGTCTGCTTAAGATATGTTAATTGGGATGAGATTTTGATTTATTGTAGACCGCATCATATAAAACTCATCGACGTCACCGACTGCCAATTCGATTGGATCAATAAATTAGCATTCAAAAAAAATAAATATTTTTACGTAGTTTCAGTCGAGCTGACAATTTAACGATGTCCCAATATTTACCATACTCTTTAGCAAGTACTTTAACCAAAAGCCGACACTCGACGGCAAATTTATAAGCCATACAAATCTGAACCAAAATCGGGGGGCACATCGATAAGGCGGCGGAATACTCACACCTACAACTGGCCCATGTAGATGTATGCAAACGGGGCGCTAATCATATCGAGTGTGGCCGTAATTCACGCGATTCTAATGCCCAATCAGACGATATATATACATATATCTCCATATATATATAGAGTCAAGATATGGTTGCGGAAAGTAAAGCATGTGCTAATGCTCAAATCCATTGCGAATCATGATAAGCGATAAGCACAATAATTGCTATAATAAGCGATTAATGAGAATTGTATGAAATACATTTCCGGGTAGACTGTAACTTCATTATTGGCAACATTTAATGCAACTTTTAATACTTATATACGAGTATATACAAAGTTAATTATTATTATTTTTTGTTATTGCTTTTTAAGTGGATAAACTTAATTTATTACGGGCTTAACATTAAGTTAATAATTATTGCGGGTATCGCAGATAAGACTAGTCAGTTTTATTATCAGGTTGCGTGAACACATGGAATTAGGGTAAAAAGGCTAAAAAGAGTACATTAGCTTGGTGCAGATATATGCAACAGTCGAAAGGAATTAACAGGAAAATCGAAGTAGCCGCCTTAATCTGCGAAACTATAAGATCCATGAAGGAACTATTAAATTAATTTTGATATCCTAATTTTTGACAATGTAATCCAAGCTTCAAAGCGCTAGAGACATTAAATTCGGTATGTAGGCTCTGGTGAAGAAAGATGGAATATATTACACTTTTCGGACACCTCCCCAATTTTGATGAGGGAGAAAGCAGAACAATCCTAGCGTAAAGTAAGGAAAGTGAGGATGCAGAGTATCTACTAGTTTTGCAGTCGCTTCTTACTTCTGTATAGTCTGTATAAAATGTAAATGCATATATATGTCTTGTAATCGGGTTTCTTTAGACATATAATGCATTCTCGTACTGGTTGGCTTTTGTTCTTGCGAAAATTAAGCACGAGGCTAAGTACGAGGCATATGTAAGATATGCGTTCATCGATCCACTTCGACTTCGGATAAGGCATGGAAATGTTTTAATGCCGAGAGGTCACTGAGTCCAAGCATGCATACATACATATATCAATGCTTGGCGCTTGGGGGGAGAAATTGTGAGAGAAAGCTTCTACTGATATAGGCAGCGGCTCAACAGAATCCAAGAATCGGGCCTACTCAAAAATCTATAAGTTGACGCATAATGGATGGCGAGTCACAAGTGTCAAGAGACCCATTCAAATCTTCAAATACTTAAGTACCTAGCTCACGTTTACAGCAACAAATAAAAGTAAATAGATAAATGAAAAAATGCAAATCTATAAATTAATATTTTAACGCGTTTTTTACGTTGTTTACCGCACAAATAGCAGAGAAAATTTGCATATAACAAAAAAAAACGCACACGAAAATAAATTCCAGTTCGAAGCGTTACAACATTTTCTTTTTTCGGACATTCTTATGTATATATTAATACTTATATTCTGACAAAAGAAATGCTTGCGACAACGAGGGAAAAGAGAATTCTTTTATTACATTGACCTTGCCCAAAAACAATGGAAAGGAAATGATTGTTGGCTCTATAAGGAGGTCAAGCTACCGCTAGCCCCATTGAAGGGGAAGATTACTTTATAGCCGGCAATTTTAATTTTGTTTTACGATCGTTGAACACTTTTATGATATTTCTACATGTTGTTTTGTTCTAGAAAACATATCAACACCGAGTTTATTTGATTCCAATTAAACTACAGTCGCATAAAAAACTAAAATTTGAACTAATTATATTTTTTTAAAATTTTTAGATAAACACTTTTTAATGATATCCCGGTCGAAGCAGACATACCCCACAAAGCGTCTGGCATTTGTTTTTTCAGGCTTAAGCACTTTTGTTTATAACTTTTCAAATGACATTCTTTATTTACAATATATTCAAGAATAAATGAACACGTTCCGTTATTTTATTTGGCAGCCGGCTGATAAATCCGGCTATAAATTACCCTGAAAAACTGGCTAGGTGGCGACACAACAAATATTCTTATGTACATATATATCTGAATGAGAATGTTGACAAAATGGCTGCGAAAATCTATAAGCCTCGCCACAAAAGTCCGTGCACTCTACAAACATGCGTAGACAACATCGCAATAGCAAGAACTCTCTGAGTCGAGCTGTATTTTTTATGATTTTGACATGTTCCAAGTCTTTCGTCATCGTCTCGTCTTGTCTCGCCTTTCTTTATTCACATGCAAATTTGGGCGAGACGCCGTCATATGCACATAGAAATAGGCAAATTAGAGATCGATAGACCGCAAGATTATTGTTGATTATGTTGACGCGTGCCTGGCATAATTCAGTTAAACAAAGATCAAGCAATATAATATCCGTAAGCAAAGCATGTACGAAAAAACAAAAAACTGAATCGGAAGTGCAAATGCAAAGAAACAAAAACGTTTTGTCATTTGTATTTTATGCGGTATTTGTATATATACACATACATATGTATGTATGTATGTGTGCTATATATGCTTAATACTTAAGTTCGCATTAAATTTTTGAAGCTGTTCTTTTTGTTGTTGCTGTTGTCGGTCAATGTCGGTTAAAGAATAATTAAAAAACATTTCAAGAATATTGAGACAGAGTTCAACGAATTCAAAATCCGATTGGAATTGGAATTCCCAATTCAAAACACAGCACAGCAGACACTACACACTCGCACACCATACACATCCATTTTTTAATAGAATCTTGTTACACTTACACTTTGATAAGCTTATGCCCCATTGCGGTTGTTGTGTCATCTCGGCTCTGTTTTCTTGTAACGTTAATAAGTTGGACAATTCCTTCGCCACGGTTACAAATTACGCTTCTCTTTGGCGCCGCGAACAACAATCACACTTGCCACACAGATCCTTTACGGTCGTTCGGTCACACTTTTTACTTTTAACACTTTTCACCGTAAGCGCGCGCGCAACAGAACAGACAGCGAAAGCAAGAGAGACAGAGACAGCAACAGTGTGGGAGAGGAAGAGGGACGGCGGTGAAGAGGGACCGTGGTAAAGAACCACACGCAACGACAACTTAAATCGTACTGCACACTAGACTGGAATGTGCAATGAAATGCACTCCACTTCTTGTCCACTGAAGTCCTCTTTGTCTTTTTTCTTAGTCAGCGTGTGTGTGTGTGCGCTTTTTCCCTGTCGCTACTCGTTTTAGCGGTTTTCACACCATACGATCTTCGCGCTTTTGTTCTGCCTTCCGCGCACGTCGGCTGTTAAATTTCAAATGAGAAATTATTTCCACTGACTTTAGTTTATATGCGAACAGATAAGCGCTGTTGCGGCTGCTGCTACCGCTGTTGCTCAGCTGCTGCTCTGCTTCAACTGTTGCTGCTGCTGTCTCTGAAGTTGTTGCTGCTGGCGTCGCTGCAAGCGCCGATCGCTGCGTCAAGGAGTCGCAAGCTTTATATGTATGCACATGTATATATACATACATATATTGCTTAGAAACCCCACTCATAAAAAGCGTTATCTGACCAAGCCGCCCGTGCTCTTGGTCGACGTCGTCTTTCACATGCTTAGAGCGTTCCCAAGGAGCTTTGTTATATTTTACATTTGGTGCCAATTTTGTTTTCGTTCATTTAACTTTCGATTCGACGGTATATTGAATATTTAGCACTTGTTCGCTGTGAATCATTAACTTATCGAACACGCGCAACAGGTACTACAGAACTAAACATATACTAACAAGCTTTACGTGTATTTTCGTATTTATATAAAAGTTTAACTGCAGCAAACAGCGATTAAACTTCAAATAAAGGCAATTGTCTATATAAATTACTCTACATTCCACTGCAAGCAATGGAGTATATTGCAAATTATTCGCATGTTTAAAATTCACTAATTGTTTATGTATTTTATGAATTCAAATATTTGCATTTTTTGAATTATTTTCAAATTTATTAGATAATCTTTAGAATAAAATAAATTAATATTTCGATTCATATCTTTAGGTTAGATGTCAGAATGCATTTGATTTGGCCTATCATTCAGATACTAAATCATATATCCTAAAAAGTAAAATAAATTAAATAAAGCTTTTTTGTATATAGTTAGACCAATGCTATCAAGTCTGAATACACTCAGTACTCGAAAATAGAGTATTCAGCACGTGCAACCACTTTTTCCCATATCAAACTTTTTTCACAAACTTAGCTAAAAACCGTTACTAGTTAAAGGCGGGTTTTTGCTTTTGTGCAATGCAATTAAGTGATGTTGGGCGGGGTACACGAGGAGGAGGAGGAGGAGGAGGAGGAGGAGGAGGGGCTGGTTCTAGTAGGGTGCTAAAGTGAATGGTTTGAGTATTAGTCGACTGAGCACGCTATATTCGTACTGCATCTAGTACACAAGTGTGTATTAAAAAATTCTAGCTGAAATTAGTTTCGAGTTTTGTTACTATAATATTCGACATTTATCTGGTTGCGGTTTATTGCGGTTTAGTTATGTTATATATATATATATATAGATAGATATATGTATGTGTTCAAGTTTCTTGATGAACGAAACCTGAGCTTAGTGCCTAAACTAAATGAGCTATCTAAATGAATGATCATTGCCTGTTGTAAATTGTTATAGTGGAAACGTGATGCATATTCCAAAGACAACTACGTAACAATAAAATAATATCCGTTTTATTCCATCTTACCAAACCGACCACAACTATGTGGTAATGTATATACCTATAAATCATATAAACAATCGAATTTGTAGAATCTTATCAAAAAAACTTAATGTTGTTTCAACTAACTAAATTAAATGCCAAAGTACTTGAGGACAGTTTGGTATTATATTATATAGTCTGAGGACAGCTTAGTATTATATTATATTATATATTCTCAATAAATGTGTATATTATGGGCATTCCAGGTTTATCAGTCAACTTTTTTATATTCCTATTATCAATGGCACACTTTGTCCAGACTGCAGAGCAAATGAACGATTGAACTCAACAAGCCTGATAATCAAGAGCAAACACTCAACATGCTCTGAAGTACCAGTATATATAATAAGTATAATATAAGTACTAAGGCAATATTTAAAAGTCTTGTGCGCTTGTGTTCAAAAGTGAAAAATAAGAGGAAATAGCATATTAATTGATAATAACGGCCATTAATTAAACAAATTTATTAATTAGTCTTGCTATCAGCACTTTTATTTATGCTCCCCTGCTCCCAACTAACTCTCGAGGACAACCATGCTTTCAATGAATGTAGACAGCTTCAATTAATGCGCGCGCCATTCCCATCAGATCTTATCCCAACATATCAAGTTGCCCCCACGCATGTGATATGCTATATACATATATGTAATCCGGTCCGATCAGACAGCTCGGAACTGCGTGCGATGATCTTCATTGTTGTTGTTGTTGTTTTTTTGGATTGTTTGCGGCTCTTTAATTGGTCACAAGTCAGCGAACTAGCCATCACCATGGTAGTCTGTAATTGAAATCGAATTGTTTGTATAACATTTAAATAAAAATTATGCCAAATAATAATGAAGAGATATGTTCTCTCCATGATATATCGAAGAGTTAATACCCTCTATATACTTTAAATTATATATGTAAATGAGAATCGGTAGCCACTTTGTAAGCCCAGATTATTGCGGTGATAACTTAATTTATATGTATTATTTATTAAACAGATCTGTTGGGAAAATAAATGGCGTATCAAAAAAACGAAGAGGTGCAAACAGATTAAATTCTATATGAATAAAAATATTTAAATTTTTTGTATAAATTTTAAATAAAAATAAAAAGAAATGTTCTCTATGATATATCGAAGATTAAATACCCTCTACATACGCTAACTTATATAAATGGGAATCTGAAGCCATTTTATAAGCTCAGATTATTGACGTGATAATTTAATTTATATGTATTATTTATTAAACATTACAACACAAATAAAGAAGAGGAGCAAACAGATTAAATTCTATATTAATATGAAACACACTTCGTGGACAGCCTATCAAGGTCTTATGCTAGGTTGTAGGGTATAGAAAACGACCGAAAAGATCGGGTATAATATTTTCATGCAAAGCCCCAAATCCGGCTGAAACCGCTACCCGATTGTCCCTGACCGAAAACATTTCCGGTTCAAGCTGGTATATTTATGTATATATGTGTGTGTATATATGTAAGTCGACTACGAATACTGGCCATACTCTGAATATCTAACTTTCATTCGAGTATTTTGCGTTATTTATTCGTACAAATTAATTGAAGCGTACGAAATAAAATGCCTTTATGGATGGACGTCTATTTATGGTATGCGCCCCGCCTCGCCTCGCCTCGCCCCGCCTCGTCTCGTCTCGGCAAGTGTTTTGTCAATCAGTAAAGTGCGGACTGTGACCTCTGAATTGATGGAACTGAAACAGACAGCTCCAATAGGCGCCACACTGTGCGTTTGGGTCACTTGAATACAGCTGAAACGCGAAAGCAGAGGAAACACTTGCCACAATTCTGAAACGTACTCCGTCCATGTTCTGCATGGGACTTCGGATGCATCTCGGCATCAGGCCAAGCTGGTGGCAATAAGAATGTGCACTTGATTCGATTTTAAGGCAAATTACGGATCATTGCACCCTATGTTCGCAGCGATGCATTTAACAGGCACATGTCCAAGTGTCGCCCTTCCATTTTTATTGGGGAAGGCTGGAGAAATAATTGTAACATGTGTCTCTTGCCGGGTAAATAGGGATAACCTTCATTAAGAAACAACTCCGACTCCGACTCCGTATCTGTGCGCCTGTTACGAGCAAAACGGGCGCACTTCGATGATAATCAATTTCCCTGACCTTCAGCTTCCTGAGAAGAATAAACACTTATATAGTATTATATCTGCTTTTGTAAGTAACAGCAAGTAAATTAGACTTCTCTTCAAGTTATATAATTATCACTACAAGAAGAAAAACAAATTATAAATTTAACGTCTTACAAATCTGGCAGTCTTGAACTGAATTCCCTTTCCAGATTCCAGATGAATATGTACACCGTAAAATTATTTTAAAATATTATTTTATACGTATGTATGTTGTGCTAGCACTGGAAAGGAAAAGGGCTTTCGTATAAAAGGAGAATAAATGTATATGTTTACTTAATCAACAACAAATTATATTTTAATATAGACATTTAATCGATTGGGAATTAACAAACATTCTGATCTATCACATTAGCACTATTAAATATGGATACTATCCAAACATTCCCTTACCCGGGTATTTTTCATAAAGTTATACAATTATATTTAAATCATAGGCGATAGCAGAAAAAAAAAACAACTCAAATGTAAGTTTTTGCATAATTTTTCAGAATGTTCGTAACTCAGGCGGGTAATCACCGCTTTGTTTTTACATTGAGTACTACAACTTTGGCAAAAAAACCAGTAAATAGATACTTCAATAATTAAAGTACTCAAGTAAAAAATTGTACAAAATGAGTCGAGTAGACACTTTGAGGGTCGCCGTGCCAGGAAAACCACAAGCTCATGGTATTAGTTGCTAGCTGCGGGTGTATTAGGCAAAGTTTTTTGTGTAGTCGTGAAAAATCGTCACGAGACTTGAACTAGTTTAGCTGGACTCGAACAAGTATCTGTTGGTCGCTGGCGCTCAATCTCCAGAGAGTTGACGTTAAGTTGAGTGATCTCCAGGGGCGCCAGCGTATTGAAGGCTGTCAACTTAGCCATGTGTGTGTGTGTGTGTGTGTGTGTGTGTCGGAGTCGGCCAATGCGTTTTGATCTTTACCCTGCATTAATGTTGGGTTTTTTTCCATTTTTTTTCTATTTTTTTTTTTAGCAGGTAATATTCCTTGTTTGGCATTATCTAACTTATGTACAAGTCGTAAAAGTTGGCGACTTGCTATCTTAAATATAGCTTTTACAACGGTACTAATAATAATATACAGTCTAATCTTTATAGCGCCAGCAACTTTATAATCAGCGCGCGAAATATTCAATGACTTTTGTACCAAAGTCGCAACAGTTGGTTACCTTCAAAATCTTGCTGATAAGATTTTCAGATTTCCATTTACGCCAAATATCCGATAGGATAGCATACATATATCCGATATAAATCTTTCAACATGTGATTCAGTTTATTGAAGTCGCACGCTTCCAATCCACATGTGTATATAATTGGTTTTTTTTTTGGTAGGTGTGTCATCGAAACTCGTAATATCTTAATATCTTAATTGCTCGAACAGCTCATTAATGGTTCAATAGCAGTCGCGAGTGCCGCTTTATGGAGCCTTTTTTTTTTTTTTTGTTTGGCAAAGTACTCGTATTTGGCAAATTTCCCAAGCATTTTTAAGCTTTTTTTTAAATGCCCCAAATATATGTATGTACTCGGCGTATGCATTTACAATTCGTTTAAGTATATAAAATATGATAAAAAAAAGTAATAAAATCAAGCACCTGGTCTGGGGGAGGCCTGCTTATATATGATTATATATATCCATATGGATATGCATATATAACATTTTATTTGCAAAACTCATTAAAAGTGTGAAAAGCTGTAAGAACCTTTAGCACGCAAATACTCGTATGCGAACTGTCCGCCTGTCAAGTGAATTAAACATTTAATTGTGGCATTTTTAAATATTTGCTCGAGTGTTTCCTAATAAACACAGCCGGATCCGGCAACCAGTAGCCGGACGGTTGGGGGCGGGCCGCTTAACAAAGCCAAAGCTGCGACACATGCGTGAAGCAAAACATTTATAAATTATATTTTTAGCTGCCATTTATTGAGAACGGAAGTAAACGGCACTTATACACCTCCAAAGGATACACACAATCGGTTGATTTCTTGGTAGCGCATTCGATGTGTGAATATGCCTTCGAAACGGGTATTTTGAGTCTATTAACGGTTTTGGCTTGGTAGATTAATGACCTACTCTCTCCATACGCTTGCCATAATAACAATCTTTTTAATTTATAGTCTCAAGCGGCTACAAGAAAATTGTGGAAAATTTTAAATTTAATTTACACACACACACACACACACACATACTCAAACAATGGAACACCTTGACCTTTCGGCAGGTGTAACGATTGTTCGTCTGACCTACGAACCACTCTTTTTAGATGCCGACAAGGCAAAAGCAAATAAATAGTTAGTTATACAATTAAAATATTGCTAGCATAGAATCCCAATCTTCAGAACACACTGATAAGATTAGGCTTACGCAAAGAATGCGGCTCTTTGAGAGGCAAACGAATGTGAAAGTGTAAACTTTGCAATTCTTAATTATTTTTAAAAATTTCCCTATATTTATAATTTCCCTATATATGGTTCATATTAATAACTGATTTTTTCATGCCCGCCTGTTGCTCAAAATTGATGTAAGTTTGAGCTTTTTTTTTTATATATGTAGTCTCAAAAAGTTTTCCAAATAACAAGTGTGCCAGTGTCTAGTTTACTTATTTTGTTTTAATTGTGGATTTTGGATTTGGCAAGAATAAACAAATTTAAAAATGTTGCTGATAAGAACGATGAATGTTAAATTACACTCATTGCCGTACATAGCTGTTCAATATATGTACTCAGATTATTTGTTTGTTTATTTATTTTGTAATTTTAAAATAATTTGCTTCGCCTGCGCCGTTCTTTAAAATAACAACAACATGACATTGGATTGTGCGACCAGTCAACAACCCATCATCAAGTGTTTTCGCAGTATTGTTGGTGCCGCTGAGCCGCCGCTGGCCTTTTGAACTCGACACACATAAACAGCGCATTGCTTGGCCGTTAACCTGACGATGACTGGATTTCTAAATATCCAGAAAAAATAGTTATAACCTTTAACTGACAGCTCAGTTGTGAAAGTGTAAGATGCTGTACATTTTATATTGATAATGATTTATTCAAATCTTATCGATATTATCTCTTTGCAACAAATAATCGATTACACTATTCGGGGTATTTTGGTATTTATTCGATAGGGCCCAGTTTCTTTTTACAGCTGATAGTGCTGCAAAACAACACAATTCACGACACAACATGGCACGCAAAATTTAGGAACCACAATTTAACGATAAAGATACACTTATTATTGTATTCAATAAATGCAAAATGTAAATATGTATACTTTTCACATGAGTTGCAATTAATTTGTGTGTCTTGTGATATGAGCGAACAAATATCGTGCCGAGTCGTGCGTGTTTATATGGGGGCCCCGAATTTGTAACATCCCATCTCTATATTTGCACAGTTCGTTTTGTTTTTGTGCTGGAACCAACT
This sequence comes from Drosophila lacicola, assembly GCA_035045355.1. NCBI lineage: Eukaryota > Metazoa > Arthropoda > Insecta > Diptera > Drosophilidae > Drosophila > Drosophila lacicola. Next base: position 130,924 of record JAWNPB010000012.1, on the reverse strand, counting down.
TTATAGTTATAGGCGGATGTCGGAGGCTTAGACATGGGCGATAGCGACGATGCGATATGGCAGGAAATCGGTATTAATCCACAACATGTTGTGTGTGAATCAGACGAGGGCCTCTATAAGCTGATATGCGATAAGAAATGGCTGCAGGCGCTCGAATGTCATCGTAAAATCTCCCACTTTACACACTGGCCACATTTGGATCGACGTGCACATCCCACAGGACCACTGGAGCATCCCTGGACCCGCATACTAGTACAAACATATCGCAAGCAGTCGCAGCGTAAAGTCCACCCACTGCCCCCTCGAGGTGCTAGCGGTGAAAATACACAATTTCCATTGAGCTACTCGCAGGCAGTTTCCAATGTGGCAAATCTCAACTTTAAGCAGCTTTGGGAGGCGGCCTACAAGCAGTACGCGGATGCCCATGTCAAACAGTGCAGGTCTGGTGCAGGGACGCAGTCCAAAGCACAAAACGGGGGAGGCTTACAGCCACATGATGTGGTGCTCCGAGAGCTGATACAACGCATCTACAATTGCCCAGTACTGCAGTGCAAACAGGAGGGTGATGGGACGGCTATCGCCGACCAGGACTCGACCGGCGATTGTCATGCGAATGTGCTGCCTGCCCTGGTGGCCATTGAGACCAGCACGCACTACTGCATCTTCCATTATCCACCAGCGCTGGAGAGCAGCTTATATGACTGCATCACGTACAGTCCCGCGCTTCTTGGTCGAGGCTACAATAAGACGCTATTCATCATTTATCAGCTGTTGCAGCTATCGCGGCATTTGCAGGATCAGGGCCTTTTTATGGGCGATCTGCGACTGCAGCACGTGCTGCTGCGCGAGAATCTTTGGCTGCAAGTGCTGCCGCGCCTGCAGTGCAATCTGCTGCTGGACGAGCAATCCGCAACTGTGGCCATGTCGCCGCTGAGCTGCCCAGAGTTGCCCGAATCACCGGAACAGCTGCCCCCCTCCAGCAGCACCATCGATCTCAAGCTGGCATACGACCCAGCTCAATTTAATCTGCGCGAATACTGTGAAATGTGGTGCAACGGGCAGTTGTCCAACTTTGACTATCTCACTATACTAAACAATGCCTGCGGCAGGAGTCTGACAAATGCCGCTTATCACCACATAATGCCCTGGGTGACGGACTTTGCGGGCCGCAACGGCCTCAACTGGCGCGATCTGACCAAAAGCAAGTATCGCCTGAACAAAGGCGACGTCCACTTAGATCTCATGTACACGCACGCCAGTCAGCATGCGACGGCTGAAGCTGTGACGCCTGTGGAGCAGCTGCAGGTGGCGCATCATGTGTCCGATTTTCTATCCGAGATTACGTATTTCGTGTATATGGCACGGCGTACGCCACAATCTATACTCTGCGCCCATGTGCGACCCATTTGGGTGCCCGCCGAGTATCCGGTGTCGATACAACGCCTTCAAGAATGGACGCCTGACGAATGCATACCCGAGTTCTATTCGGATCCAATGATATTTAAAAGCATACACGAAGACTTGCCCGATCTGGAGTTGCCCGCTTGGGCCACATGCCCCGAGGATTTCGTATGCAAGCATCGTGAGGCGCTGGAATCACAGTACGTTAGCGAGCGACTGCATCATTGGATCGATTTAAATTTTGGGTAACTATGCGATAACCAATTGAGAATTTGTTATACTCCTATTTTGATTCGTTACAGCTATAAGCTAAGCGGCAAGGCGGCCATCAAGTCGAAAAATGTATGCCTCAGCCTGGTGGATCAGCATTGCAATCTTAGTCAGCGCGGTATCGTGCAGCTGTTCACACAAGCTCATCCGGCGCGTCGCTATGTCTCGCCCTGGTTTAGCAAATACGCGCCCAGGATGAGCCAGCTGTATGGCAACAGCAGGGGCAAGAGCAACAGGCGCTTGGCCAGAAGCACGGAGAATCTGCACGCATCAACAATGAGCAATAGCAACAGCTGCTTGGAGAGCAACTCACCGCGGATGTCACTGCGTCCAAATGATGAGTCATCGAGCACTGGCGCCAGCTTCTACGCCATGACTAACTTCATTGAGCTGCCGGAGCACTATAATCCTGCATTGCTGCTGCAGCAATTGGAATCCCTGGAGACTTTCTATGCGCGCACCTTTCCCCAGCAACGCGCCTCAGCCAATCCTGAGGAGAAAATGATAAGCAGCGATTTGCTGTTTGAGCACAACTCGGCCGAGCATTCATTTACGAATCAGCTCTTTGCACTTGATGAGGCAATTCAGACCAATACGAAAAATCTACTGGTACCGCGATCGCGACGTCAGCACAGTCTGCAGCAGCTGTTGGCCGATTGCCGCGAACGTGAGCTACAGGTGATGGGCTGCCTCATTGTGGAACTGTATGCCATGCAGCGTTTGCGACCGCTACTAACAACCAACGGGCCAAGCGCGAGCCTAGAAAGCCGCCTGTCTGCCTGCCGCACGCTGGTCCAGCTATACAGCCAGGAGCTGCCTAAGCCGGTGCGTCATGTGGTGCGTCTGCTGCTGCAGCTGGAGAGTGATGTGCCAAGCCAGGGCCTGCCCGTGCCGACCAGTGCGGCACAGCTACTGGAGCCAATGTTCAGCCATGCGCTGCTGCCCTTCCCCAGTAACTACATTGCGATCTATGCCTTCGTGCGCTCCTTGCACGCCTTCCAGCTTAACTTTGAGCTGCTCGAGCTGCACACACATCTCAACTGCAGCGGCGGCAGCGAGTGTGCACGCTTCACGGAACTGGATCGCCAGCGCGTGCTTTTCGAGCGCAAGATTGCAGAGTGCAAGGTGATGTCCTGCTGTGCTCATGTGCGTCGCCTGCTCGAGCCGCTGGCCTTTGCCTACGAGCAGTTTGCGCCCGGGGAGCTGCTGCTGCCGCACATTATTGATCTGCTGCGGGATGAGCGCACCTCTATACTGACTGCCTGGCATTTGTTTGATCCCGTTGCCCAGGCCTTGGGAATTGCGCAGACCCAACTGCATTTGCTGCAGCCGATGCTCAAGCTATATGACGTGGAAAGCGGCGCTCAGGTTGACGATCCGGCCAGCAGCAATAACAATGGTGGACACTTACGTTTCTCTTCGAGCAGCTCTTTTAAGTCGCGCAAATCCGTGAAGCTCTATCACCACAGCTTCCTACTACGCCTGATTGTGCGCTTTGGACTGCGGTGCTTTCTGCAGCACTTTATTGCGCCGCTCATCGAAGCTGTTGGCGGCTACAAGGAGCCAGAGCAGGGCAATGGCTATCACTATCACCGCGGTAGCAGTCGGCGGACCAGCAAGAATCTCAACTATGCCGCAGAGGAGCCGCCAGCGTCGCAGCCGGAGCCCAAGCCAGACGTTGAGGAGCTGTTCACGTTCGAGGAGGATCAGGAGAACAAATCTATTGACTCTTTCGATATGCGCCCACCGTCCACAGCCATTGCGGAGGAGGCGCGAGAGTCCGATGGCAGCTCACCCGACAAGCTGGCCATCAATGAGCTTATGTACGGCGCCAAATTATCACCAGATAAGTTGTCGCTGCAGAGCCAGGAACAGACGCCTCCAGCCGCCTTGCCGGCGCCTTTGATTGGGCCACGTTCACCCACTATTGAGATACCCGCCAGCAGCATAAGACGCAGCTTCCAGCTGAGCGCCATCGATTGCGACATTGGCTCCCGCAAGAGCGTCGACAGCTTTGAGCTCATCAGCCAGGTCACTAGCGCAGCGGCCAATGAGTCAACGGAGTCTGCCCCGCAAGCGGATAACGACGGCTGTTGTGACTCGCTGCAGGCCTCGGTCATATCGCGCATCTCGGAGGCTAAGGCCCTGCAAAACAATCGTATCAGCGAGATGAGCGCCGAGAGTCTCGTCTGGCTATCGCATCGCTTGGGACCGGTGCTCACAGCTCGCCACATAACGCGCAATCTGCTCAAGCTGCTGTCGCTCTGCTATGTGGGCCAGGAAAATCTGCTGCCCGAGGTCGAAGCGGCCAACTGTGACGGTGACGCATCGGCAGATGCCTCAAATCTCAATTACTTCAGCATTGCCAATGCCCGCGTTGTCGGCGATCGCAGCGCGGCCCGCGTTCTCGAGTGCCTCATGTCCATTGCGGGTATGTCTCATGCATTACAATATCAATCATAAATTGATTGGAATATTTATATTTAATTTGTTAGTCATCGCTGTTATTCACAAGATCTTATTGATCTATCTATCTATCACCAGGGGAATCTCCAACCTCACCTAGACGGTTGCTAACTTATCTAATGTTTCCAATTCTTTTATTTTGCAGCACTCTATGGCGAAAACTTTCTTCTTCTACAGTATTTTCCACACATAAGCGAGCTGATTGCTCTCTGCTCGAAGCGGATGACGGGCAGCCTCGAGGGCGCCATCATCAGCTCGCTGCAGCTGGTGAAGTACATGTTGCCCTGCCTGATGGATGCCACCATAATGGAGCACTTGCAGCACATGCTGTTGGACGCCATTCTGCTGCCGATACTGCGTCTACTGAGCTCTACCAATCTGCTGATGCCCAGTGGCTATCTGGGGCGTTCGCTGCTGGCTCGCAAATTTCTGGACGCCTGCTATGCGCTAAGTGTGCGCCTGGGCTCGGACATGACGCGGGAGCATCTGTGCCAGTCACTCTTCGCGCCGTTCTTTTTGATCTTCAACAAGGCGTTTGGACTACCGAACGACTTTAGTTGTAATCTGGCCAATCTGTCGCTGAGCGGCGCTCCGGGTCAGCAACAGCAACGGGCCTTGGAGGAGCTGCGCGACGTATTCGGACCGGAACTTGCGCATACTGCCTACTTGGCCTTTCTGCGATTCCTGGGCGAGTCCATAATGCAACGCACCTTAAGCAACATGGAATTCGTGCTCACCTTGTGCCACGAACATGAGCAGCCGGGCGCTGGACAGGACAAGGCACAGCTTAGCCAGTCGGCAATAGCTAGTCCAGTGGATGTCACGGATGCAGCGCCTTGCGAGACCGCGGCAAATAGTTTTGGCACCCAGGTCGTTGGCAACCGGCTGCAGGTGTCTAGCAGCAGCATGGAGTTGCTGGATATGGTTGCCTACAAACTGGACCACATGCCCAATACGCGTCACCTTAAGGGCAACTGGCTGGCCTACTGGCGGCACGAGACGACCCGCAGCGAGAAGGACAACCAGGCTTTGAATCTCAAGCAAATTCGCCTGCAATCCTTTGTGGGCCACACGAACTCAGTGCGAGCCATTTATGCGCTGGAGAACGAGAATAGCTTTGTGTCCGCCTCCAAAGACAAGACGGTCAAACTTTGGTCGCTGCGCAGCGAGGGAGACGGACGCAAGAGCACCGCCTGTCAGTTCACCTATACAGCGCACAAGAAGTCCATACACTCGCTCAGTTTCCTAGAGTCGCTGCGCTATGTCGTCTCGTGTGATTCGGGCGTGCACTTGTGGGATCCGTTCATAGGACGGCCGCTGAGCATACTGGATGCGCCCAGGCACAGTGCGGTCACCGTTGTCAAATGCTTGCCCTCTCACTCGCCGCTGGTGGTCGCTGGCACGGCCGAGTCCACGGTCAGGATCATTGATGCGCGCTCCATGCAGTATGTAAATGAATGGCGCGTCTGCCACGCAGCTTTGCCAAATGCCACCGTACGCTGTCTGGCGGTGGCGCCGTCGGGCAATTGGTTAGCCGCCGGTCTCTCCTCGGGCGGCATTGTGCAGCTGGACACACGCACCGGCATTGTGCTCAACAGCTGGCGACCCATGGAATGTGACTTGCTGCAGCTGACGGCGCCCAGCGATCAGGTGCTCATTAGCTCGGCGCTCGACCACAGCCTGGCCGTGTGGCATGCCCTGGACGGCATTCTGCACTATCAGCTCAAGTAAGTTGGCCATCAAATTTCACGATTGCGAATCTCATTGCCTACTATTTACAGACCGCCGCCGGAGCCAGCCCATTTCCTGCAAAGCGTTGGCTCCTCACTGGTCTATGCCACAACTGGGAATCGTGTTGGTGTCTATGCGGATGTGGCCAACTCGCATGCCCTCAATACTGTGACGAAACTCCGCTCCGAAACATTTCGGGGCGTACTCACCTCTCTCGCGGTGTTGCCGCTCAATCGCGCCTTCCTTGCAGGCAACGAGAGCGGCAACATTGTCCTCCTCTGCTAGCCAAAAGCTACGATGATATTACCACGCAAAAAGACAACTATACTAATTTATATACATATATATATAATTACCAGTCCGGTTATAGTATAGAGCAATAGAGTTATACCCGTACGAGTTCTTATTTAATGGCACCAAATATTATATTAATTCAACTAAGAAAATTATTAAATATACTCAACCGGAGCTTTAGAGGTTTTAGTTAAGATCTACTTAGGATACGTGCTAGACACAGATGCGTCTCTTGCCAAATCAATTCCAGAACAAAATGTTTATTTCAAGTCTTAGACTTAAGCAATATTTTCGCTAGTTTAATTGGTAAAGGTTACACTTGCATACATATATGTTTGTTTCATATATGTACATATAATAAATATTTAAAATGAAATGTGTGTGTTGAATACGACTTGTGGATGTAGCCCATAGACTACACTGTACAGATTGATAATACCCTCTTATTCTTTGTTACAATGAGCCAAATCATATTGGATCGTTATATCATATAGCTGCCATAGAAACCTTCAGTCAATGATTTCTTGCATGACAATTTTAACCTAATTAATTGGTCGTAATGTTTATTCAAAGCTAAACTGCCTACAGAAATGATATTAACCTCTGTATTTATGAAGTATGGAATATTAAACTGATTTACTGGGTAATTTGTGACTGATTCATGACCTTTAAAGGAATTTGCATAAACAGAGCAGAAGCTGAAGCATAATATGGGAGCACAGAACTTAAAAGAAACATACAATCTCAGTTATTTCCTTATGATTTCTTCTTTTTTTTTCATACCCTGAACCCATTCGAAATGGGTAAAAAGGGTATATTGCTTTTGTGCAAATGTACGTAACAGACAGGAGGCATTTCGGACCTTTAAAAAAATATATAGATTCTCGGTTAGCACCTGGCTATCAGACTATCCGTACGTGTGTACAAACGCGATATGGGAAACCATAAAAATCGGAGCTTGTAAATGCTAAAGATATCCACTCCATTCCACTAAAATTGCATAAAAGGAAATTCTGCGAGTGTTTTATGTTAGAAGGAGCTGATTGGCGCTGGGTTCAAGATATCTCCTAGTCGGGCACTCCCAAGTAAAGCACGCCTTCTTGTTGGCTTGATGTTTTATTTGTGAATTTTTTCTCAATTTCCTCTTGCACATCGCCTTGAATTGGGGCAATGAACTTGGGAGCCGTCGAGTTAATCAACGAGTTGAGATCTCGAAGGCAACTGCTGTCTGTCTGTGTGTGTGTGTAGGATGAATACGGAGTATATATGGAGACGGCGCGTTGCATTTATTTTTGGGCGACGCCTGGCAAAGCGACTTTCAGCGATGCGACGACAATTCGCGTAGCTTCTTTTTATGGCGACTTTTTGCATTGGCATTTTTGTTGTTGTTGCTGCTGATTTTATTGTTGTGAGTCTGGGCGACGTATGCGTAAGACAATGATTCTGGGCGCTTGTTACAATGAGGACTTACAGAGGACAATAGTGCGTCTAACCCAGAAGATGGAGCAGCTCCACCACCCCAAAGCAACGACCCAATGCGCGTGCATGTCGGTGCATGCAGTCTCTGTCTCTGCCCTCATGGATTGGACTTGGGCTCACCTTGAATTTAAGGAATCGTCGCTGCAGGCAAACGTGCGTATATGCATTTGCATTGATAACATACGAACAAACATACATATAAAGCGCGAGTAACGCGAATCAACAGCATCCAACATCGAAGGCAACAAGTTGTTGCCCATGCGAGTTGTTTTTGTTGCATGTTGCAAGGCGACGGCTGCTAACATGCTGCAAGCTAATGTCGAAGGTGGATTCGTCGTCTTGGAGCACGTTACACATTAGAGAAAGCAATGTGAATGTTAATACTCATAAAAATATACATATTTAATAATTATTTGCTCATATTAAAATTACACAGAAATAAAATGAAACACCTAATTATAAATAAATAACTATATAATAACTATATAAAATGTACATTTAATATGTAGATACATACCTAGAGGGGTGTTAGACGGATTAGATGGAAACGTAACAACACTCTATACGATATTCATTTGATTCCACACGTAAATAGATGAGTGTAAATAGATTGCGACAACGCCAACAATAACTCACACTTAAACATCATGATCACGAACACGCAGTCGAAAAAAAAAACAAAATAATAAATAGCGCGACACAAAAGTATGCGGGGAATTTGAAATTTTCGATGAATGGTTTTGCATGAAATTTCACTTACTCGCCCGAACAGGCTAACAGCGTAAGGCAGACGCCATTGTTATGCTTGGAATGCTTTGGCATTTCGTGTGAAGCGTGCAGCGGGGAGCGCAGCGACAGCAGGGTTGCCAGAGCGCGCGCCAGGGCCAACGTGCTGTGGCGCGGCGTCCAGCGATCGAATCTGGCAGCCCGACAGCATTGCCACGCGACCGCAAGAATGTTGAGGTTGAGGTTGCCTCCAATACAAATATATATGTTCGACTACACACACACAAAATGTTCTTACATAGCCAGCAGCAGCATTAACATGCGCGCTGCAGGTGCGAATAGATGGGCAACAGCAGCGTTGCCAGAGTAGCCGGCAGCACTTGCGGCGAGAGACTCGAGCACTCAAAATGACAATGTTACCAACATACAAGCGAAAATTAGCAGCAGGCGCACAGCAATGGCCAGCTGGCAGCCTTATGCGACAGTGTGGCCCACTCATATTTATAAATTCATGACAGTTTATGCCATCAATTTTATAACTCACACCCGCTGCCGGGGGCGGCGAGTCAATAAATTCTCAGAGGCCGACTACGTATTTTATAGTCGCGCATTGCAGATCTGACATAATAACTAAGAGGCGCGCAGAATGTGTAGCTGCTGGTCTGTTAGTAGGCAGTCGAACTCGACGCCGCTGTTACTTACCATTACCTCAACTTGCAGGGGGCGGGGCAGGCTCTCTCTCTGTACAATTAGCTGAAGCGGGACTGCCGGTGTTCAGCGGCCGACGGCCGGCTCTTATGGCCTCTGTGGGCGTTGCTGCATTCTATAAAATCGAATTTTTAACGTTCAAATGCTAACAGAGTCACAGAACTGGGCGTAGCGAGCAGCTTTAATGTCTGCCTATCGATTTGCGTCATGTTAATTTTCGCGCGCTCTTCGCCTGCTAGTTAACAGGAGCCCTCCCCATGAGCTGGCATTGCATATTAGGATTGCCACAATAATAGCAAGACGATTAATGCGCTACAATGTAGCAGACAGAAAGAGAGCGAGTCGTGTGCCCAACAGCAGCGAGTTTATGAGATTATGAGAGTGACGAGTGCAAGCGAGAGAGCTGCACGTAAATCAATATTAATGCTCTGCTGTAAACAGTCATGCGCAGGCAAGTGTACAACTTCAACGATATAATGAAATTGGGCGAATTTTCAAACTGAACAGGCATTCGGCGACTGGTTACCTCTGCCCCCTCCTTCGGGAACAGCACAACAACCACCTTTTTAACTCAATGCAGCGGTGCAAGCGAGACAACAGCTGTGCCGACTGTGCGACGTTTCTGAGTAGGCAATTTGAAATCGTTTTAATTTCGAAAAAAAAAAAGAATAAAAAAAAGTAAACTGCAAGCCGCCTGTAGAAGGCGTCGCAGCATACAGTTGAGTGCTGTGCGCCTGTTCGCAAACGATTAAATTCAGTTTAATCATCCACTAAACAGCTACGAGATACCGTTTCGTTCGTTATTATTATTATTACATGCAACAAGTCGTCTTGTGTCTCTGCCTCCAGGCCCAGGCGGCACACAGTGTAAGGGAAACGGACCGCAAATTGGCGTCGAATCGCACGAGAGGCCCATTAGCCGTGTGTTTCTTACGTACATACAAAATATGGGGAAACGTTTTTACAATTGAGTGCGCGCAAATTGGATTATCCATTCGACAATGTGGAGGAGCACAGAGCCGAGCTCCATATCAAATGAATGCAGCAGCAGCCCAGGCCGCAGCCAGAGCAGAAACATCTCTAATCCCACACACACTCTATGCACGTTATATACCCGTATATTTATCTCGCTCGCACCTGTTGCGAGCTTTCTAACATCATTTCTATTGAGTTTTCACTGAAAATCTAATCGTGCCGAGTTGAGAGCATGCTGCTAAATCTCATGCAGACCTAGTAAAAATGTTTGTTGTTTCTTAAAGAGCAAGAAGAAGCCCCGGCCCCAGCATGCTGACTGAACGTGTGTGTGTATGTGTGTGTGTGTATGCGTGTGTGTGTGTGTATTGTCGTCGTTCGCTCTATTTGGCAATGTTTCGGGCATGACTCGGCGGCGAAGTGAGCTCGCAGTCTCTACCCCACTCATTCCACATTCAGCCCGATAGTCGCACTCTGCACACACACACACACAGACATACACGCACACATACACGAGACATGCCCGCACTCAGATACGCACGCATACAGGCGCAAGCCAATCACTCGCTGCTCTTTCTCAGTCGTCAGCCAATCACGTTTTTCACTCAGTGTAGAAATGTTGTAAACGGCTGCTATGCGGCCTGTTCGCCTGTTACCATGTGGAACATTCGCTGAATTGAAACGCTGCTGTTGGCCACGCGGATTGGTTGGATGTGCGCAAGCAACAAAGAAGCGCAACTTTTTCAACTTCATCATGGATGGGCTGTGATGCTGCTGCTTCGCTTCTGCTTCTACTGCGCTGCAACTGGCGCGATGTTCGTGTCGAATGAAAAATGAGAAAATTTGAAATATGTACATACCTCCTGCTCGACACTGGTGGTTGGAACGCTGCCCATTCATTGGACATGGCTGAACGGGGCTCTGTCTGTTGGTGTTGCGGTCAGCTCTAGAAAATGTGCCTGAATGTATTTAGTGGAAGGCATTTTAGTATAACAATCTATCTATCACACATGATCGCATGCTGCTCTCCCTGCCGCTCTCTCAACTAACCAAATGCCAGTTCTCTTTTTAATGCCAACTTTTTTTGTTTTGTATTTTTGGAACTCTTGTAGTTCATTGCTTGCACTTGATAAGTCATGGATACATAAGTATATTCCTATTCCATCCGTGTCGAATTAGTTCTGCACGCTCATGGCCAGTGTGTCGCCGCTGACACTGGCCACACTCTCCTGACCGCCCGATGCACCGGGGCTGGCATGTTTCTCGCGTATGCCCAGCCAAGGCAGACGCCGTTCCAGTTCGAGGCGGTACTTGGGATGGCTCGTGGCATATACCCAGGGGTCCAGGCAGGACACCGACTTGCAGGCCAGCATGGGCAGCATGGATATGAATGGAGTTATCAGCTGCTGCTCACCGAAGCAGCCTATCAATGCGACCACAGAGTAGGGCGTCCAGGCCAGTATGAAGAGCATGTAGATTATCAGAGCTGCCTTGGCAATCCTGAGTTCCACACTCATGGCATCGTTGTTTGCCTTCGCCGAAAGCGATTTCACATTCATCTTCTTGGCCTGGTCGGAGAGCATGCGTTCATGGGTGCGCACATGGGTGAAGAGCTTATAGTAGGAGACGAGAATCATGGTCATCGGAATGGCATACGACCACACGAATATGGTGCGCACGAACAAGCGATTCTCATCCGTGTTGGTCAAGTAGTCGAAGCTGCACGTGGTCAGGAAACCCTCTAAAAAGCCTCTATAATTAATAATAGAATTAAATAAAAGATAGGGCGAGGATTTACCTGGCTGGTAGCGACCCCAGATCCGGAAGAGAGGCAGCACCGAAAACGGCGTTGCCCACAGCCAGGTGAATATGATGCACATTATGATCTGTCCATAGCTCAGGCGGCCATCGATGGGATTCGAAATGGTCTTGTATCGGTCGAAGGCAATAAACGCATTCGTTATCGAAGCACCCATGCCCGAGATGCCGCCGTTCAGGGCATAGATCTCGCAACCCAAATCTCCGCCCACAATATAGCCCACGGCGGCATTGATCAGATAGTGCGGCATATTGGTGCACATGAACAGATCGAAGACGGCCAGGTTCAGGATTAACAAATTCGAGGGCGTACGCAGCGATTTAGAACTGTGCGAAATCATATGTTGAGGCATAGTCAAGGGAAAAATAGTTATCGTAACTTACGTGGAGAATATCCAGATGACCAAACCATTCCCGAACAGATTTAGGCCCATTAGCGCACAGAATGCAATGTAGATGCCAGCACGGTAATATATGGGAGGCGCCCGAAATCCGCGCCAATGAGCGTGCACCATGTGCTGATATTCAGCCGGATAATCGTGGCCCAAAGGCAGCACGGCGCCCGCCACATCGCCGGAGCTGTCGTTCAGGTAACTCGCATAGGACTGTGGAGCCGACAAATTGTCCTGGCCGCTGAGATACATTTCTTCGGCTGTGCTACTCTTGAGCTCCTGTCTGCCACATGCTCTTCGTTAACATGGCGCCCTTTGGCTGACCCCTGACATGCTGGGCAACGGCATTTTTATAGTGCTCCTTGGGCGAGGGCATGGAATTTAATTAAGGCGATTAAAAGCCATCGCAATGTCTTGACATGCACGCTTAGCCCGGATTAGTTGGGCTTATCCGCACGTCTTAAGGCATTTTTGTGCGGCTTAAAATTTGTCGTGGTTCGTCAGCGACATTCAAATTCAAATTCCAACGTCTCTGGCAACGCGGCAACGGTTCGTTCACTCGCTCTCGCTCGCTCGCTCGCTCGCTCGTCTAAATCGTAAATTGTAGCAGAAAAATACGAACGAACTTTTGTGCGAAATATGACACTAAGTAACAGGTGCGCAGCAAGCAGCAGCTGGCAGCTTGCGGCTGTCTGGCACGTCGACGAGCACGTGCCTCGAAGCAGCCCCAGACGTATTTCCATTTCCGCGGGTCTTTTGCGTGCTTCGACCTGTTTCTTTCGAAAGCAAAAATGAGCACCGGCGCACAGCATCGCGGCAAGGGCACCAAGCGAGAGCGAGACGGAACTCTCAACGCAAAAACCAGTCACACACGCCATCTCGCTCGCGCGCTGCATGTGCTTGCACTCGCTGCTATTGGGCGCTGTGCGCCTGGTTGGTTCGGCGCTGTCATTTCACAATGACCCACCTTCACGACGAAGTGTTGACGACTGACGGGAGTTTTGTGTGTTTTGGATGTTTGTACAACAAACGTATTGCAGCAACAAAAAACAAGAACAGCAACATTTTCATTAGGCGGCCAGAAAACGCCGTACACAACATGACACAGCCCAGAACAAGAATAATATGCTTATTTGTTTGTGCTTGCGTATATTGGCATGTGTTGTTTTCTGTATCCGTAACCGAGTGAAACCTTGGGCCCTACTACTCGGCAACAAGATATAACGATATTTGTGTGTATGTATGTGTATACACACTCTCCTACATGGGTTCTCGCGGCATTTGAGACTGACTTTAACTGGCTTGCATTTTTGACTATTTAACTTCGCACTTAATTCACTCTTTGAGATATTCTGGATTTTGCCATCACAATCATACCCATAGCCATTATTTTTTAGACACTCTTTTATGTGTTTCTATATTGCCTGCATGCCGCACCTCAGTTTCGTGTACCGCATTCGTCAGAGCACAAGGCTAACGACTCGTTCTCGTTCTCGTTTGGCTTACTTGCTATTGCCTTGACCGTAATCAGAGGCCGTTCTCATTGCCAAGTGAAGGACGCACCTTGAAATCCAAGGATTTTGCGCGAATCGCGAAATTTCGCAAACATTTTCTGTTGTCAGTGGGTCACAGCAAAGTTTCGCAAACGCTTTGCCGGGCCAGACGAGCACAAAGTTGATGATGACATATGTAAGCAGCTGATATCATTTCGTCGGGCTGGCATTGAAATTCACGGAACAAGTTTTCGTTGTGTGTTCGCCGTTTGCCGGGCGAGCTGCTCGTACGATTCACTCGATGCGTGGCAGCCAATTTAAATGAACTCTACGCTGGTTTTTTTTTTGTTGTTGTTTTTTTTTTGGGGGGCAGCCAACGCATTTTGGCGGCCGCAGCCACTTGCTCTGCACTTTGGGCGCCTCATAGCACAGGTTGTGATTTGAGCTTTTTTGGAAGCTAAGGTTAAGGTTACTCGCTGCGATTAACCACGCCCAGCACGTGCCGCTGAGGTTGAGGTTGTTGCCGTTTTGCTTGTGCTTCGACAGAAAAATCACAAGTGTCAACGCCCGCAGATACATATACATACATACATATGTATATATATGTATAATATGCATACACGGTATGCATGTCCGTCCCGTTTTAATTGTGCGGTCAGTCAGGCCCCAAAATCCAGTTTGGGGAACAGGCGCACACAACCGAGCAACAAGTAGCACACCATGGCCCCCAACGGCAACAATCGGCAGCAGCGTAAATCAGAGGCAGAGCGAGCAGCTCCCTTGGACACGGACACGGACGTGGACGGCACTTGGGCGTGCTGATTATCGAACATGATTACAAGTTTGAGTCGAAGGGTATACTTGCGTTCAAACAAGTACTTGGGTACAAATTCTTGTAGTCCCTATTTATTTATTTTACCTATTAATTTAATATTTTTAACACATTAAATCTGATCTGATCTCATTACAGAATTATAATTAATATTTATAATTTTTGAATTAAAGAATATCCCTGGGTTCAGTGTAGTTTAAATATGAAAAAAATCAACATATTCAATAAAGATTTATATTAAACTATAACAAGAGCGAAAGGCTATATTCGGCAAGTCGCGGATTAAATACCCTTGAAGATTGTGAAGCTGGTAATTGTTCAGTTTAGTGAAGGTATCATTAGTATAAATATTTTATCAGAAAAAGTTGCCTTACGACAACTCGTTTTGTTTTAAGAGCTGTGCGATATATTAATAATATCTTTATAAGATGTGACTCATACACATGTATTCCAAAATGTTTTTTCTAAAATACCTTAATTTTCGACAGACTAGTTTGCATAGATATATACTGACGTTACACATTTCATGACAAAAATATAATACCCTCTCCAAGGGAATAACTAGATCGTTTCTTCTATGTTAGATATCCCTTTAATTATCTTCCAATAGAAAATACGGCAACAACATCACCATCTACTGGATTGATCTCAGTGGTTCTTTGTACTTTGTACGGTATTATCCGCATACTAATACTATGATTTTTATATTTTTCTAAATTAATAGATAATTGTCTCTATACTCATATGTTTATACTTAGCGCCTGGTAGGCGATTCCACGGTTGCAGTAGGGTGTTTTTTTTTTTTTTCTAAAAACAAAAAAAAGTCAAGTCAACCATTAAGTGCTGACCACACGCTGACCACCACAAACAGAAGAGTGTTGGACCAGCTCCAACAACAGCACACGCACACAAACTGGTTCTGGTTGTTGGCAGCTTCTTCACAAACACGCACATGCATACATACGTATACTAAAATAAATATGTATGTATGTATGTATGTGCATGTACTTATGCAAGGCATACATACTCACGTGTACTCGCATGTGTGTGCGTTGCCTGACTTTTATCTTTTTGTTGGGGCACGCAGCTGTGACAACGATCTCCAACAGGGCGTGCTGTTTGCCTGTTAGAATGCATGTGGGAAAACGTTGAACGCCCACAATAATAGATGTTTTTTGCTTTGTTTGTTTGTTGTTAGTTGTCGTTGTGTGTTGCGGCGGCGGCTGCGGCTGCTAGTTGAACGCTAGTGGTTTAGGTAGTTGTAGTTGCCGCGTGCGCCCGGCGGCATTTAAGTCGCCAGCCCACTGCTCAGGTTTGCTGCGAGCCTAGCTAACTTTTGTGCAATAAGCAAAATGACGGGCACAAAACAAAATGTCCGGGGCACCCGATGTGTCGCTTCCGCTGCCGGGGGCCATGATTATAAGGCGCCATTACAATCAATTTCAATTCGGACTAGTCAGAAGCCAGTCCCACATAGACATACACAGCAACCGCGTCAGCCACAGCCACAGCCACAACCACAGCTATCTAACCGTTCCGTCATTTATAGTTGTAGTTGTGTAGTCGCAATCGCAATTGTTGGCGTCATTTCTGTTGGCCTGTGATGTGAACAAACAAAATGACTACTCAAATTTGCGCAAAATGTTCGTGCGACTGCTGCAACGTGTGTGTCTGTGTGCCGAGGGGGCTGAAGAGCTCTGTTGTTTGCGTTAGAATTTCAAACAAACATGTCGCTGTTGCTTTCCTACCAAGTGTGTACACATGTCTGTACATATACATATGCCTATATATGTATGTATGCATGTGTGAATGTATGTCTTTGTTATTGCTATTGCCTGCAGAGGTTTTTTTTGTGACGCTTAGCAAGTTGCTGGGGGCATGTCCGGGCGCATTTGGGGGCGTATTCAGCCTGTTTGTTGAATGTAATTGCCGAGCTTGGCCAGGGAAATTTGCAATTTGCCACAGCGCCATCTGTGGTACGTTAGCGAGAACTGCAAATGATATTGCCGTGTCGCTAGACAAGCCCCCAATTAATAAAAAACATGACTGCATACAAATATTCAATATACAATGTATGTATGTACATACAAGTATTATTGTCCATAAGGGGCAACACCTGTTTGAGTTGCCTTGCAACAAAAGCTTGACAGCTAAGCTGCAACTCAGTTCGTATTGCAAGCAATTTGCCTAACTGCCAGTAATAATCGCTTAAGACTACTGTTACTTATCACTGCACTCGGCAAAAGAGCAAACAGCAACACTCACTCAGCAGGCAAACATTCAAGCACACATACAATCACAGTGCAGGCACACATACACATACACTGACGACCAGTCGCATGGCAATTGAACCAAACCCCTGCCACTGTAACAGCTGCCATCTCGTTCGCACACACAACTTGGCCGCACCTTCTCCACCAGTGTTAAAAGTGATGAGATATCGTTTAGCTATTTTTGCTGGTCGCTTGGTAAAAAAGAGGGAATTCACTTTTGGCGGGGTCTCGTTTTTCCTGCTTTGTCCAATCGGCCTTTTTGTGGGCGCTGTCTAAACTAGTCCAATTGAATCGCCCGTCACCACGTCGCAACCCTCGGTCGACCAGTCGACGCCAGTTGTTGATAAGGCAGCTGATGATAATAGCGCTGGGCCTGGAGAACTGTTCTTGCAAATTAATTTGACGGTAGGCGTGGTTGTTAGGCCTCCGCCCACACAGCACGTGTTGATTATAAAACTGCCATTGCGCACAAAGCTCGGCATGTAGAGCCAATGTTGTACATATTTACGTATGCATATACATACATACTTAAACATAAATGCTGAAGTTATTTGTTATCTACTAATATCTTCCACTAACTATAAATTAGTAAGCACCTTTGCCCAGCTACAACTTATGGGATATTTTGCGGCGGGTAATGCAAGCCCCGTGATCAGCATAAAAGCCTGAAGCTTTAAGACCGGCAGCACAGCGACAATTGAGCAAAGCAAAAGGGGAAAGAATTGCCCCACATGTGCTGGCAGGTGTATGTCCGACCCATGTGCACAGACCGTGCCAGACTTTTCAGACACGTTCGGTTTTCGGTTCGGTTTTCAGCAGGCGAACAGCAACGCCTAGCAACAACACATGACAAGCAGCTGTTAACAATTCGAGAATTTAACATTTGCTGAAATCTTATTACGAACGCGCACTAATTTTTTTCTGGTAATTAATTCTTCTACTATTAAAGGAGAAAATATTGTTGAGATTTGGAGTGAAACAAAATATGTTTTACTATATTGCGTCTAAGTTAAGATAAAAACATAAATAAATACGACGTTCGAAATAAAATTTAACAGCTGTTAGCCAATGCAGCCAAAATTTGACAATAACAGAACAGATGTTTGTTAACATTGTCTATCGATTATCAATTCGTTATTTTCAATCTGAATTGAAGAAAGACTTCTCACCTCGCCGGTAGTATAAGCAATACAGCAATGCAATATGTGTGTGTATGCGTGTCGGCTTATCGATATAAAGATATCGATAGTTGTGACGGACTTCGTTTGGTAAAAAATACAAAAAACAACTTCTATCGCACCGTCAGGTGAAAGTGGGGCTATCAGTTGTAGCGGACAGATATCGCGCTGTTGCGTTATAGCGATTAGTCAATTTAAAGCATATGTAATACGCTGTTGGCAGGGTGAAAGTTCACAGACAGTTGAGAATGTCCGGAAAGGTAGCAGGCAAACCGAGCAAAGCGGCTTCAAAAGAGCCGTCGTCTTTGACCAAGCTTTACCTGTTTGCGTACAATGCCGTGCAAGTGGGCGGCTGGAGCTACATCCTGTATCAGCTGGTCAACTACTATGTGCTGCAGGGTCCCCAGTTTCGTGCACAGATAACGCTTTGGGATTACACGCGTGTTGCCGTCATCATATTCCAGAATGCCGCATTTGTGGAGATCCTGAATGCGGTATTTGGGTTGGTTAAATCAAATCCTGTGGTCACCACCTTCCAAGTGTTTAGCCGGATGATGGTTGTCGTTGGCGTTGTGATGGCCACACCCACGGGCAAGGTGTCGCCCGGCCTGCCCATTGCGCTCTTCGCCTGGGCCATCACAGAGATCATTCGCTATGGTTTCTATGCCCTAAACATTATCAAGGTGGTGCCAAAGTTTGTGGTCTTCTTGAGATACACCACATTCATTGCGCTCTATCCGATCGGCGTGACTGGCGAACTCTTGTGCTTCTGGTGGGCACAGCGCTATGCCAAGGAGCACAGCGTCTGGAGCCTGGAGATGCCCAATAAATGGAATGCCACTTTCTCCTACTACGCTCTTCTCTGGATTGTCATGCTGGGCTACATTCCCATCTTCCCACAGTTGTACCTGCATATGTTTGCGCTGCGTCGCAAGATTTTGGGAGGCGACGCCAAAAAGAAAGCCAACTGAACTTTGATCCCCTGCTGGAAGCAGCCGCAGCACGTTGTCCATTCGTACAGCAATGCTAATTACTATTTAGCATTTGCACTTTGCGTTTGCGTTCACCTTAACTTGACGCCTAGTTCAGCTTAAGCTTATTTTAAGTGGTTTCTGTGTACAAAATAAAATTAAAATACAAATACTTTTCAATTGCGTCGAACGTGCAATGTATTTAAATTATTTGCTTAAACTGCAACTGCAACAATAAACATTTGTGGGTACCTAGTGCTGTGACCATATTATGGTCTTTATATCAATACCCTCCTGCACCATTTCCCACAGTGGCGACATTTCGCGCAGTCGCTCCACATGTTTGATGCACTTGTTGGCCGTATAGTCGACCTCCTCAACGGTGGTGAAACGACCTATGCCGAAGCGAATGGAGCTGTGCGCCAGATCCTCATCTGCACCAATGGCGCGCAGCACATACGACGGCTCCAGCGATGCTGAAGTGCAAGCAGAGCCACTGCTGAGCGCAACATCCTTCAGTGCCATCAGCAGCGATTCGCCCTCGACGTAGGCAAAAGACAAATTTAGGCAACCGCTGTATGTGTGTACCGGATCGCCATTGCGTATCACATGTGGCAGAGCTGTCGTTAATGTGTCCATCAAGCGCTTGGACAGAAAATCGACCCACTTCTTATCGTAGTCCATCTCATTTAGTGCCAACT
The DNA here is from genome assembly GCA_035045355.1 of Drosophila lacicola. Classification (NCBI taxonomy): domain Eukaryota; kingdom Metazoa; phylum Arthropoda; class Insecta; order Diptera; family Drosophilidae; genus Drosophila; species Drosophila lacicola. The sequence goes on along the minus strand of JAWNPB010000012.1, from coordinate 111,219 downwards.
CGGCCGCTGCGCCCAGACCCACAACCAAGGGGGCGGGGACGGTGCCGCTGCGCAAGCCACGCTCCTGACCACCTCCACTCTGTATAGGCTCGAGACGCACGCGTGGTCGGCGTCTTACGTACAAAGCGCCTACGCCTTTGGGACCATAAATTTTGTGCCCCGATATTGACATTAGATCAATATTCATTGCATTCACATCTAAGGGTATTTTTCCCACGGCCTGTGCCGCATCCGTATGAAAGAAAATTTTGCGTGAGCGGCACATCTTGCCAATTTCATTAATTGGCTGCTGCACGCCAATTTCATTATTGACTGTCATAATGGAAACGAGAGATGTGTCGGGGGTCATTGCCTCCTCCAGCTGCTGCAGGTCAATAATTCCATTGGTCTGAACCGGCAAATATGTAACCCGAAAGCCCTCGTTCTCCAGTGCTCGGCACGAGTCCAGCACACACTTGTGTTCGGTCTGTGTTGTGATCACATGCTTCTTGTTGGTACCATAGAAACGTGCTACTCCTTTGACTGCAATATTGTTAGATTCTGTTGCGCCGGAAGTAAAGATGATCTCCTTGGGATCGGCGCCAATTAGTTTTGCGACCTGGTCGCGACCTTTCTCCATAGCCAGCTCTGATTCCCAGCCATAGGCGTGTGTGCGCGAGTGCGGATTACCAAACTGATTGGTCAAATAAGGTAGCATTGCGTCCAAGACGCGCGGATCCATTGGCGTTGTGGCCTGTGCATCCAAATATAGGGGTCGCCCATCTGTTTGATCGTTCTTGATATTGAAACGCACCTGACGCTCACGAAATTCTGGCAAAACAATCAATAAATCAACTTTTAATAGGATATATCACTTTGGCTGTTACCTTTTGATGTGGTCGCCAGATTTGTTGCTGCTGGCTTAGCAGCCGCTGCGGTTGTTGATGCCTGTCGTCGTATAACGAATGCTAGTGCTGTGCCATTTGGCCGTAACACGTTAGCCTGCAATCTGCCCAGCATTTTCTGCATTTTTATACTGCACGTGTGTTTGTATTTGCGCTTATATCAATTTATTTACTTCTCGAGTTATTTCACAATCTAATCAGAAGAAGCCAACGAGTGTCTTTTACAACACTGGCTTAGCTATCGACATTATGCAGGCGCAAACAGTGTTACCGGACTAAAAAATTTTATTGGCGCCCAAACTCAAAATTTTAAATGAAAAATGTTATGCACAGATGTATTAATGTGCCAAGAATTTAACTCTTTACAGTTGAATTTATGATTTTTAATTATTGGACCAAGTTAATACTTTTATGTTATTTTAAAAAGTTCATTATTTCATGTCGTATATACATAAAAGCATAAAATATATATTGCAAAAATAGACATATGTATACATATTTAAATGGTATGTTGTGGTGTATAATTCTCTCTCGGTTACTCTTCTTTTTTTGATTTATGTATATATAGGTGTATATATAATATGTAGATGCCTATTGCTTGTAATTAGAATAATTTTTTACATTTGAACACTTTAAAATTGTCTGTTTGTCAGCTAGCAACGATTTTTGTTAACAACTTTAACCTTATAGACTAAATAGAGTAACGAGTGTTTTTTTTTTGCGGTAAATCTGTTCAAAAGTGCGACTTTGTTCGTACGAATTGGTTAAAATTACACATATACACTAACACAATATTGATAATTTAACAGCGAATAATAGGTTTAATTTAAAAATAATTGAACTGGTTAAATAAATAAACGCCAACAAATCAGATAACCATTGTGTATTGCATAACTGCCTGTCCGTTGTCAAAGCAATTGTTCCGTGACCAGCACAACGCTCTGCTCCAGCGCAATTGCGGCCAGCTCCTTTAGCCATTCGTCCAGCAGTACGGCACACAAGGCCAAATCACGCGATCGCTCTGTGCCGCTGGTGTTGGCTATAATTCCCATGGAGGCAACCGAATCCAGGGACACTGGCTCCGAGTTAAAGCTGCCCGTTTGTAAACCACTCTCCACGCCGTGCAATGTGCTCGACGAGTGTGTCGCTGATAATGTTTGCGTGGAGCCACCAATTGAGCTGTTGGTGCTGCTGTTTGTGATAGCCGTTTGTGCCTCTTGACGTGGCGCGGTGCTCAGACTCGTCTCACAGGTGTTCCCTCTCAATTGCTCTTGTCCGGCGCCGCGTGCAACCACCTCTCCGTTATTGCCACCCACCAGCGTGGATGCTGCGCCTGTAAAATTGATCTTGGATCAGTTGTGACTCGAATGAAAAAATCGTTTAATGGGTTAAACTGCAACAGCAACAACAACAACACAACGAGAAATGGTAAAAAATTTTATAAAAAAAGTGGGAACGTTAGAGCAATATATGTACAAAGCTACAGGAGTGGACAATATACTAGACAGCTTAAATAGCTAACAACAATGTATTTATTTTTGGTTTTTAGTTGGGTTGGTTTACGGGTAATATCATTATATATATATTTATAGAACTTTTACTTAAGCGTGAAATATTTACCGGTGAAGAATGCGTAAATTTGTGATAAGCCAGATGAAGCTAAGATTTTCGTAGTGGAAAATTTTTCATATCGATAAAAAAAAAACAATAAAGAAAAAGAGAGACAAATTGATTATAAGCAACGACGTCTGCAGACATTGTACAAAATCTACGTGTGTTGTGTAGTGTAATAGACTGGATTCCACTGGCCAGCATTTGTTTTATATGTGTCATATAATATAATATACATTTAACTCTGGTATCTTTGAAAGAAAATCAAATAGAAATACAAAATTTGCATTTTCATATTCGGGGATTACATAAGCGTGCACACCTAAATCTATATATAAAACTGTTCGTCCTGACTGATTGACTGATTGATTATAGCCCAAGCCATAAGAGCTAGGAAGCTGAAATTTTCACTGTAGTTACCATATGTGATGCAGGTGCACGTTAGGGCGGCGTTTCGGGAAATTCCACCCGCATGTGTGGAAAAATCGCGAAAACATTTTTATGAAACTTTTTTGATTTTTTTTGTACATACATGTGTGCATGTTAGTTTTGTATATATGCAAACATGCACGCATGCATATACATACATATATATGTACATACATACACATATATACATGCATGTATGCATTTTTGCATATATAAATGCATACATTCATACATACATACAGACACATACATACATACACATACATACACACACACACATGTACATACATACATACATATATACACACACGTACATACACACATATGTATATGTACATACATAAATATGCACATATTTGTAAATGTACATACATCCACATTAAAAAAAACAAAAAAAATTAACAAAAAAAAAAATCACCAAAAAAGCAACTACACTACTAGCTAAGCATGATAAATTGCAGAGCCTAATTGAAATCTTGAGAATCGAGGAGAAGAGCACTTGGTAGAAATTCGTTTTATTTAAATTTGCAGCACAACGCCAAATTAGGTATTAGAAATCAAACTTGCATGTGTGTATATATCCATAAATGCATACACCAACACACACAACCACACATACATACACACAACCACACACATATATATAATACTTATTTTCCTTCGTACAAAATAGTTGTTTACAATAAAACTATCAGCGACACAATGCAATCTTTTAAGGAGGAATCTTGCTTTTGCAGCAGAAAACAGTCACCGGAGGACGATTCATAGAAACCGACAGGAGCACGGATAACCGTTCAGTTTATTGACTCGGTTATTGACACTTAAAATCAAGAATATATGTTTCTGGCGAGCGTTAAAGATGTGTGAAGCACAAATGACATTCAGTTACAAATCCTCCGGCCATTGGAATCAGTGTATTTTTGAAAACTGTTCTAAAATGTGGGTGAATTTTTGAGTGTGTGTGTGAATTTGATGGTTAAGATCCCAAAACCGGCTTTAGTCCAACATCCGCTGCTGCGTTTTGTTTTCTTGTGAATTTGTTTGGTTCGTTCAAAAAAAGGAAACAAAAGTGCAATTTTGTTATATCTAAAGGGTGCCTTGACATCACATACCCGAATTCGTATTTGTTGCCGCAGTGGATGATGCGGATCTTCGGCTAAACATGCTGGATATCGACTTGCTAATGCTGCGACGCTTGTTATCGCTGCGTCGAAAGGGATCGTAGGCGCTGGTGGGCGAAGCCTGCACCGGCGTTGCCGCCGAAAGCGTCGCATAGGTGGATCGCTGCTGCGCCTGTTGCTGCTGTGTGGGATTTGTTGTGTGCTGCAGCTGATGTTGCTGTTGCTGCTGGTGCATTGGTGCGTTGTCGGTAATCTTGCGCGCATTGACCAAACGGAACTCGCGATCAATCAGCGAGGAGCGCGCCACATCGATTATCTCCAGCGAGTTCTCAGCTACCGGCAGCTCTGCATCAATTTGCTGCTTGAGCATGCGCAGCACCTGATGGAACGATGGCGTGTCCGAGGTGATGGCAATGTCGGAGCGCAGCAACAGCGAATGGACGAGCGGCAGTGGATACCAGGCAAGTCGCGTGATTAGCCCGGTTAAATGCAGATTGACGTACAACGAGTTGCTCGTAAAGGTTTGCAGTTTGCTCCAAATGGCATTCAGAAAAGGACCTGAAAAAATCGATATAAAGATACGTATATTGGTACATTCCATGAAAGTGTCCGTCTGTGACTCACCTAAGCTTACGGTCCCTTGCGCAAACAAATCCTCCGAAAAATCCAAATCGGTGAGCAACAGCTCGTTGCGAGTACTGTGCGAGACGCGCCAGGAATCGCGGCGTCCACTGCTGATGCTGCTGCTGTTGTTGTTATGCTCCAGATCCGTGTCACTTGCAGCTGTTGCTGTGGTCACGTCTATGCCGCCTTCAGCATCTTCATCCGCAGGTCGCCACTTGAACGATTCATAGCCGCTGGACTCGCCTATTGATTGCAAGCTATCTAGCTGTTTCTCGCCCGATTCGCTGGCCACTGTTGCTGTCATCGGAGCTGCTGAGCCAAATTCGCTGAAAAACTGCTTGGCCAGCTCAAGGGCATGTGCATTAGCACGTGCCTGGCCCTGTCGGGGCCATTTCTGATAGCGATAGCTATTCGCCCACTTGGCACAGTCGCGCTGGCATTGGGCAATGCGTGAATGAGCCTCAAATAGATAGGCCTGAACATTGGCATACAGACTGTCACCAGTGTAGTGGCCGTAGTAGTTCCAGTTCGCGCCAATCGTCTTGCTCATGACCGGTGAGGGCAGACTGGGCAGCATGACGGCTGATGGTGCCGTTACCGCTGCAGGGTCCGCTTGGTCCTGTATGCTCTTGGGCCGTGCCAGGTCACGAGCGCGTTTCATCACGTCTGGTGTGAGATCCAAAAAGAACTCGGTTGTGTTCAGATATGGATCGATCTTGTTGATCTTGTGGCGATGCGATATGGGCACGTGCTTCCCAGGCAACAAATACTTCAGCAAGAGCTCCAACATCAGATCCTCGCAGTGTAAGCCCAGCAGCGTATCAAACAGGGCCATGGTCACCATGCACAAGTTGGCATCCGGCGAATGAAGACGCTCTACGAGAGCATCTAAAATCCGTTCACCGTCAAACTTCTCCGTATCCAGCAAAAACTTGACAAAGGCACGCATAAGACCAGGCTCAGTTATGGATCGCAATATCAGATCCAGATAGGACATGGCCGAAATTTGCGAGTCGATATTCGTCTGAAAATGTTTGCCCTTCAGTGTCTGCAATTTGGAGCGCAAAAAGTTGTTTCGAGATTTCGAGGCGAGGTGTTTTGGTTAGCTTTGGGTCGGCCCAAAAAGAAATAAGGATATCACACATACTATATACTACGTTTATGCCGCAAAGAAATCGCGAAGAGTATTAAAATGTAAACAAACATTTTGTTGTTTATATCTTAAGGCCTATTTTATTTTTGAAGAGATAAATCAAAAGAAAATTATTATATTAAACTGTATAATTTATTTTGTTGTTTATATCTTAAGGCCTATTTTTTATTTTTGAAGAGATAAATCAAAAGAAAATTATTAGATTAAACTGTACAATTGAGAGTATTTAAGATCTATATTCATATCTTGGCTAGAAATTAAATTGCAGGACAAACATCAAGAAAATAGTCCACAACAGCTCTAATAGTAATATTATGACGTTTAAAAAGTATTTCTTTATACGGGTTTTGCCGAATAATATGCGTCAAGTTACAAAAGAAAAGTACATAAAATGCAAACATATTGCCTTAACGACTTGCGTATAAACGTAGTAATAGAATTTATAAGTAAAAGCAAACACACAGGCACAAGAGACAATTTTGGAACCAACACCACAGAAATGCATCGAAGACAAGTTTTTACGTGAGAGCACAACTCAAAGTGAGACTCACCTGCAGTATGGCCGGCCCCAGCACCGGCACAATGAATCCTTGGTACATAAAGTCCAGCAGCTGCTGTTTGATCATCTCGTGCGCCACTTGCACCACCGCATTGCAGAACTCGAGCGCATTCATGAACAGTGTCAGTTCCGGTATTTCGGTGACATCGTCGGGCGTGATGCGATGCCAGTCAATGGAACTTATCTCGATGCTATTCGGCAGGCGGGAGTAGAGCCCGCCCAGGCCGGTGACCAGCAGTGGGCAAATGGACGAGTATTGTGCTATATAGTGGCCGATGTTGGAATTCTTCTGCGATAGCGCCATGCACAGCAGCAGCGCATCGCGCGCCTGATGACCCAAGCTGCCCTCGCGATGCACGTACGGTATGAGCAGCGAGAAGATGATGAAACTAGGCAAATCAAATAAAATAAATGTTAAAAATCGTGCATTGCGATGATGCGACATTTACTAAAGCTGCGCTAAGCTGGTTCGCAACTAACTTGGTTGTGGTGCCACTTTTGGGCGCTGCCAAGCTTCCGTTTTGTATTTGCTCCTGCACCTGAGTTTGAGCCGAGAAGAAGAATAGATCGAGCAGGTGGACATTCTGCATGAGTACCACGCACAGCTGATTGAGGAGGATCACCAATCGTTTCTCCAGATCGGGCGGAAAGATCTCGCCTTGGCTGGAGGCGAGAATCTTAAGCAGCGGCCGCAGAAACGGCTCGTGACACAGCAGCTGATGCCGCGAGTGACTCACGAGCAGCTCATATAGTTTCAGCTGCTCCAGACGCACGGCGTTCGAATAGCGACCGGTTGTGCTGGCCCACTCGTACAGCTTGTCCAGCAGATTCTCGCTGAGTAGATACTCCAAGCAGGGCGCTGCCGGTGGCGCAGAGTCAGCAGTGGGCAGCGAGACCTTATTGCAATGGTGCAGCTCGACTAACAGTAGCGTTACCATATAATCCAAATGCGAGACCACGCCCAGCACATCATCATGAGTGGGCGGTCCCGGATGCTGAATTATTTCATGCGCCTGCTGCCAGTGCTTGCAGAAGCTATCATAGCAAGCGCGCGGATCACAGTCTGTGGCTGCGTCTATGGGCCGTTGACGCAGCGTTGTTGTAGCGCTAGAGTTGCCGCTGCCAGAGCTGCCACTATTGCGAGTAAGACTCTGACGCAATGGACTTGTACGTAACCAACTCATTTTGTGTTCGTTCTGTTCGGCTGTGAGCTTTGGCGGCGAAGTTTCGCTATCTGTATTAGTTTGGCATGTATTTTTATAATCTTGCAGTTTGTGCTTTGTCCGAGCTTTGTGTGAGTATTTCCGTTTCCATACATAAATATAATGGATTTTATAGCTGAAACATACAAAAGCGTCAAACAGATAAGCTTTGACCACTGCATCTACAACAACAGCAGCAACAATTACAACGAGAACAGACATACAGCTGCCTAATACACTCTCACTCTTGCATGTACAAACATTCATATTTGGGCAGGCGAGCGAGCAAGTGGCGTTTGATAGTCACTGAAGCGCTGCAAATTGTTGTTGGCCAATTGCTCACTTAGTTTGCTGCTCACCTGCTGTATTTTCATAGTCGCCTTCGTCATCGTTTTGCAGATTTGATTGCTTAATGGTTCTTGAACCAGGTATTGCCTTGTTTTTTTCGCGCGCAACACCACTTGGGGCAGCAGCAGCTCTTTTCGACTTTTTTGGCACTGGGAAATTAAAGCGAAACGACAATGTTGACGACAGCTCGGGTCCGTCCTTGTGCGCGCACTTTACATGTAGAAAATACACAAATGTGATTTTATTCGCGTTAACCAACATGCACAGAACCTTGCTTACACTTTAATGCCTCATTATGGACTATTTTGGATTGGTTTTACGCTAAATTATTGCATTTTTTATTATAAATATTTACAACAAATAGAAAGTAATGAATGAATTGGTGGTAGTCGAGCGATAATTTGTGGTGGTCGATCGATTACGATTAGTAAAGCAATTGTAATTGTCTTGCTCAACACTAAAAAACCTGCATTCGATTGTTTTTCATACCCACCCACAAATTACGCCCAAATTATCGATAAAAGATATTTTGAATAATTCAAAACTAAAGTTTATTTGCTTGCGCTGCATAATTTTATTATTTGATTTGATATTAATAGAAAAACACATTTAATTAGCATACATATTACAAAGTTATATTACAAAAAAAGAATAAAAGCACAGAGTGGATATGCAGTATGTAAATATATAGAGTCATGAAATGTTTTTCTTGAAACATCGTTCAATTGCAGATTGTTTTCGTTCGTTATTCTGACAATGCAAGACTTCTAAATTTCATAAAACCATTAACCAGGTTAGAGTTGCACATTTTAAAAATTCTTTGTATGATTTTGCTAACAAATAACATAGTTAAATAAATTGTCTCTAAGTATTTGTAAATATAGGATGCAAAAACTATATCGGTCTAAGAAGAGAGTGTATCCAAATGTCAACTCACATCGGCAACAGCGACTGACTGGCACTGCTATTTCGTGAGCTGGGCCTCTCAATGGTCATGGACTGCTGTGGCACTTGGCTATCGGTGCTGATGCCCAAACCTGCATAGATTTCCTTCATCACAAATAGAATGGTATCCTCTGAGCCCCTGTTATATGAAGTACACAATTAGAAATAAGCTTTACCTAAATGAAACGAACCACTCACCAATAGCAAACGTGGCTGCTCAGTGCAAAGATATACTCGTTGATGAACTCCAGCGGCGCTTCCTGCAGCACATAGTCCACGCGTTTCGAGTCGTTTAATTTGCCTAATGGAAAGTCGAGCTCAACGAATTCAGGATCTGATGTTGTCGTGGACTCGGAGTCGGTGCGATTACGCCCTTTCGTCGAAGTGGTTGTCGTGGACAATTCATCCTGGCTTTCAATTGGCTCTTGGAATACCTGCGAAGAGCTCTATTAAATTGGTTAGCCAATTCCAGTTTTGTTACCAACGCTGCTTTGCTTTTCTCTTACTGAGTGTATTTCCTTTTCCAGGGACTCCTCGGCCTCCTTCTTGACCTTGGTGACTGTGGCCAAGAAATTGACGCTGTCTAATGTGGTTTTGAAAGTGTCCATGAATCTTTGTTTTATGTCCGCACCAACGCGCGTCATTGTCTCTTTTAGTTCCAGATGCATGCGCTTGCGACCTTTATGATGTGGAATCAGTACCGGGCGGATGCCCTTCATGTCTGGATTGACCAGCGCTTCAATGCGATACGCCACTGGATCAAAGGGATGGAATATATTGTAAAACCCTGGACAGGTGGGTAGCCGAAAGTCGAGGCCAAGTTTATCGATGCCGCGTATGGTCACAAACATGCCAATTGGAGAGCCCAAAGCGAAAAACTTCTTCGGATGGAAAATTAACTGCGTGTAGTTAATCACTGGCTGTCCAGTTCCCGCCATTCCCATACCCATCGCATAGCTGACCTGCTTGGGCAGCATTTGATCATTGTTGGGAATTTGTACGTGTTTCAATTCGGTGCCCTGCTTCTGTGGCAGTTGATCCGGATTTTCCTGCCAAAAATTAAGCTTAAATATCACTTTATTTGTGGGTAGCTAAGAATAAGCAAGGCAAGAGCTGCATTTTCATAATGATTAGAGTTTTTTCGTTTGGTTTGGACCTGTGGATTTTCTGGGGTTGCGCATTTTCTCACCTTGTTTTCTTCTTCACTCTCCTTCAGCGGCTCCTGGTGACACAGCAGATCGAAGAGTATAAGCGAGCCGAGACTATGGCCAGCCAGCGAAACACCGCCATTGAATTCGGGATGCCGCATGCGATACTTCAAATAAACCTCGTTTAATGCATCAGCCACTGTGTTCATGATCTTCTGACAGTACTTGGGACTGGTATAGAAGAGCACATCCAGCAATGTGTCGTTGGTGAAATTTCGCAATCGTGGTATGGATTCCAGAGTGATGGATTTAAGTTTCTCATCGATGCCCAGCTCCTCGGAGTGCAAATGGCCATGCCATTCAATGGGAAGCACTTCAACGCGACCCACTAGGCCCATGTCCGTGGAGTTTTTGTAGTGGGACTGCACCAGCTGTTGCGCAATGTTACGAAAATCATCCACTGCAAAGCAATTGAAAATCAAGGGAGTTTTCAATATGTTTGGGCGCTGTTGTTATTAAATGCACACTTACCGACTTCCTCGACATTGCGCATTTTTAGATCACAAGCGGAGCCGATGCCATGCACCATGAACAGCAAATGATCCACACGCTGAGATTCGCCCTGTTGTATTTTAAAGTCATTCAGATCCCGCTTGACAACCAGCGGCCGTGTTGAGCTTTGCACGCTGGCGCCCCACGTGTCGGCGTTCGATGGTGGCATGAAGTGCACAATGACGCTCGGGCCATGCATGGTGACCTGCTCCCCATTGGCCAGGGGTATCTTTTTATGCCATTCGTTTGATTCCGTAGCACGTTTATATTCGGCCTCCAGTGCGGCTGCAGTTTGCTCCGCATAGGGAACGTACTTTCCATCCCCGGCCTTATAGAACCAGGAACAGCGACGCACCTCAATGGCTTTGCCCTCCCAGAAAACGGGCGTCTTGGTGCGCTCTTTAATGTTAACATCATAGCGACCACCCTCTACGGGAACGATGCTCAACGAATCGGCGTCATCTGTGGGTGGCAAGAATGCAAATATAGAATTCGATTACAAGATTTTGCCAAAAGTCAGTTTCAGACTGTAGTTAAGCTTTAAGCAAGTCTACATTTTATATATATTGAGATTATTATAAGTTTGTCATGAAATGTGTCATCTGTTGCAGGCGGGTCGACAAACAATTTTCTTAGAAACGTTTTTCGCTATTTTTCCACACATGCGAGTGGAATTAACCGAAACCTCGCCTTAACGTGCACCTTTATCAGATAAGGTAACTACATTTCCCTACCCCATAACTCAGTCAAAACTCATCCGATTTTCATAAGGTTTGACTTTTTGCTCATGGTTTGACCCCTAAATTAATTTGGCATCTAAATATGGCAACATTATTTTTGGTCGAAATTCATGTGAAAATGGTACCCTCAAAATATCCTATATAGACATAGGTCATAATTGTCCACCCCCATAACTCGGTCAAAACTCATCCGATTTTCATAAGGTTTGACTTTCTGTTCATGGTTTGACCTCTAAATGAATTTGGCATCTAAATATGGCAACATTATTTTTGGTCGAAATTCATGTGAAAATGGTACCCTCAAACTATCCTATATAGACATAGGTCAAAATTGTCCACCCCCATAACTCGGTCAAAACTCGTCCGATTTTCATAAGTTTTGACTTTTTGACAGTTTTCTGCTATTGTTATGGGGAAATTCCGACTGAAACGCTATTGCATGTTTTGATTTTTTTTTTTTTTTTTTGGAATTTCCAAATTTACACTATTAAATTAACACATTCTTCATACTTACCGCTGTTCAGGCTAGTCTCCAGTAGGGCCGAGTCGTAGTGACTAAATGGAGTCCACACAAATTTGCCATCCACGATGCGTTTGTAAAACCAATGAGGCAGTACGGGCGTATAAACCTGGTAACACAAGTCAGAAAAAATTTTAAGTTATATCAAAGAGCTATATAATGGACTAGTCTGTGGCTGATGAGATGTTACTCATATGTAAGGAGCATAGATAATTAATTGAATTAATTTGGCGAGAATATCGTGAGATATGAACAAGTCTTCCGGTCCGACATATTTACTGCTTGCAACAAAAAGTCGGATCAATCGAAGGTTTCATGAAGATAGCTTTGAAATACTTTTGCACATGGATCGAATTAATATATATGATTGTGAGGAATTTCATTTGATGACACAGTAATGTTAAAAAGGAAGAGGTTGACTTACAATTGCATCAACTGGTGGCACAATAGCCACACTCTTATCGTTTGCCATAGTCAGCTGTTGCAGGATTTCTTCAGGCAATTCGCCCTGTGGTAACTGGCGTAGATATTCCGCCTGACGATCGGGCTGATTGGCGCTTATTGGGTTTGGGTTTGCCGGCGCTGCTGTCGAGAACTCCGAGCAGGCGGACGATGGTGGCTCGACTTGATTCGAGACAGATGTTTGCGAGCGTTGCTCGAACTGTTTGGTGGGCAAGCCGCTGTGAACAAGATCGTATTTGAGTTCTCCCGGCGCGGCTGGCTGATCCTGCAGCGGTGGATTGTTAAAGAAGTTCTGTATGCGTTGATCCTCCTGGCCCTGCCCGCCTGCGGCAAAATGATCAAAGAAATTGGCCGAGTTACAGCCAGTCAGCGGCTGTGGCTGTGGCTGTGGCTGTGCGGCTGGCACTGCTGCCTCTTCTGTGCCACCGAAATAGCCAGAAAATGTGTTTAAACTAGAATTTTGATAGTTATTGCCGATCGAATTTTGGGTATGCTGCGTGGCCTGCTGGGAATCGCTGATTAGTTGTTCAAAGCCAAGTGCCTGAGTGAAATGGCGCGTGACCGCGTCGCCGAGGGGCGGCTCCTCTATCAATGCAGGCGGCGCAATGCCACTCGCTGGCGGCAACTCTGGAAACTGGGTTGCCTCTTGTGGTGACCCGAAGAAGTTACAATCTGTGCTGTTCGCGGCTGGCGTAAAGAAGCTGAGCAAGGACGAAGGAGCAGCTGATGTAGTTGCGGCTGATTCGATGTGTTTGCGAAAGGGATTTGCCTGTGAGGAGGCGTCCGACTGCTTCCTGCTTGGTGGGCGTGGCGGCGGTGCTAGAGCCGCGACAGATTCTGTCTCCGGTAGCACAGGTTCAATGGTCTGTGCTGCGAAGAGTACGTTGGCGTTCGGTTGCGTGCTCGGTGCTACAAATCCTATTGGCGGCGGCAATAGCTCCTGTGGCAGAGGCGTTGTTACTGTCTGTGAAAAAGGATTAAAGAATGTTGTCGTTGTCTGAGTGGTAAGCGCAACGCTGGATTGCTCAGTACCGGCGCCTCCAGCCTGTGCTGGCGGAGCAAACAAACCGCCTGTCGTTGGCCCTGGATCCGTTTCTTGGAGCGCTGTTTCTTGCGCTGTTCCAGCTGTTGTCAGTGGTGCAAAGAGACTGGTGGCGATAAAGATTGGCTGTGGCGCGCTTGCTGCTACTGGTGAGGCAAGTTTCTCATTCGTTGAACTGTGGACACTTGTGTCTACGTCCACTGAGCCTATTGGACCTGGTGGTGGGTATAGGTCTATACCTTGACGTGCCTCAGCCTTAGGTGCTGGTAAAGATGCTGGAACTAATCCTTGATCAGAGTTAGTGGGCACTATTTGAGCTGGTGGATACAGGGCAAGTCCTTGCGACACTTCTCCAACGAATGCAGTTGGTGGCGCTGCAATGTTAGGGACCTCTTGACTTGGCTCTGGTTTGGTTGATGTGCCGCTTTGTTCTTCAGGCGTGAAGAGTGCAGTTGTTGGTGTATTTTCTTGTCCTGATTCTAGTGGTGGGTTTGTGTCTAGCGGTGTAGCAGCCACTTGTGGAGTGAAGAGCGGTGCTGTTGGTTCTTGTGGATATATGGGAACTTCTTGAATGGATGCCGCTGGAAGTGACTCTTTCTGTGGCTGAACTGAGGAGCCGTTTGACTCTGTAACCTGTGTTTGCGGTGCAGATAAAGAGAGTTCTTGCGGAGCCGCTGATCTGGGAAATAGATCGACTTTCTGTTCTGAATCGGCTGTTACAGCTGACACAGCTGCAAAAAGTGATGCAGCTGGTGCAGATGATTCCTCAGCTTGCGCTGGCTGATAGAGCTCTGCTCCTGTGATTGTTTGTGGAGTAAAGAACGAAGTTGGGGTTGCTCGGCTTACTGGTGCGACAATCGGAGCTGGAGGTGGTGGTGCAAATAGAGCAACTTCTGCTGACTGTGCTCCACCAAAGGGATTAAATATGGCCGCGGGTGCTGCTAAGTTTGTAAATGTCTGCTGACCAGCGACTGGTGTCGGTGCTGCGGTTTCCTGTGCTGTCAGTGGACTCTTGTAGAGGCGCGTACCCTTCTGCAGGCGATACGAGGACTGTGTAGGCCCGCCAGCTGGTGGAGGTCCCGCTACCGCTGATGCTGATCCAAATGCTGGAGTGCTCTCGACTAAAGCCGGCGGCAAAGCGACTGAAGTTGGCTGACTAACTGTCGGGGGCAGGGATACTGGCGTTGGTTGAGCAACGGCTGCTGGTTGGACAGCTGTCGCTGGCGTAAAGAAGCCACCAGCTGTGGGCGGTGTTGCTGACTCTGGGATTGCGGCAACTATGGAAGGATTGAAGAAACCTCCAACTTTGGGTGGCGCTTCAGTGGGTGCAAAATAACCAGTAGCAGAGGTTGGGGCTGGCCAGTTTGTTGACGGCTTCGGGAGTGGAGCGGTGGATGTGCTTATGTCAAAGTAGCCCCCGGAATCCGCAGGATACAAGACAGGTGGCGATGGCTCGTTGGTTCTGCCTGTGGCCGATTGCACGAGACCCGAGATATTCTGTAGTACGCCAGTAGGCACCAGACTGGTGAGCGAAAAAAGACCACCAACTGACTTGCGTTCCTCTTGAACGGGTGGCGGTGCTGGCGGATTGAATGCGTCTGCCGTTGGCTGTGGCGAATATGCTGGTGTTTGGAAGGGCGTAGCAGCTGGCACTGGCTGCTGTTGCTGTTGCTGTTCGGAGAGCCCTGGTATGGGTGCGTATAACTTCTTTCTGGCGCTGATGCGATATGTGTTCTGTCCACCCGATGTGGGCGGCACGGGCAAGGCGCTAGCTCCTAAGCTGGAGACCTCTGTGGGCGCATAGAATTTGGGTGGTTCTGGTGCAGCTTCACCGAAGAGAGTCGGTGGTGCGGCGTAGAATGGAGCAGGTGCAACAGCTGCTGGCGGCGCTTGATTCGTTTGTTGTATATAAGTTGGCTGTATGTCCAATTGGGGCTGTGTGGAGGACGCCTCGTCCGTGTCCCGAGCGCCCGCGTATATGCGTTTCGAGAACGTAGAAAATACGTTAGATGCCACCGAGGGCAGCGCTCCAAATGAAGACGCCGCCTGGCTAAGCAACGAATCTGCAGCAAGAGGCGGCTCTAGCAACGGATTTGTATTGGCATCCGCAGTGCCCTGAAAGAGATTGATGGATGATGCGTTCGCTGTCGCTGAGTCGTCGCTGCTGCTGGCGTTCAAGTTGATCTCGTCAAGCGTTTCGTTATCGTCAATAATTGAGGGCTGTCCAACGGTCACCAGGGTTTTGGGCTCTGCAAGTTATATAAAAGGTAATAAAATGAAATATGCTCAAAGTTTCAGTTTCCGGCAATCGTTCGCGTCTGATACCCAATATGCTAATCAAAATCAACGCGGCCTCAAACAGGTTGTTATCTAGTGCTCAGTCATAGACTATGCTTAAGCGGAACAAAGCTACTCAAAGTCAACAATCAATATCATAATTACCTATCAACAGAATTTACTAGACTTAATTCGATTTTTTTTTGTATAAATATATGCAATACTTTTATAAATGTTTCCACTCCCAACACTTTATCAATACTTTCTAGCCGTATTCTATTTGACGTAACTTCTTTTTATGTCAATAAAAACTAACCAAAAAAATTCTTATAGAAAAGCAAACGCTTTGTTGCAAATTATGCTATATAAGAAGAACAATAAAAATTTTTTTTTTTAATTTTTTATGAGTTAATAAAGTTATCTGGTTCATCGTTAATAAATTATTTTAATTCCTAGCTCGAACCGGTTCGGTTCATAACCGGTTTGCAATCTGCTTTTAAACTGTTTCTGTAACTTGAACAGATTTCCGTTCGAAATATTTATTGTTTCGGTTTTATTGAACTAACCAAAAAAATTCTTATAGAAAAGCAAACGCTTTGTTGCAAATTATGCTATATAAGAAGAACAATAATTAATTTTTTTTAAATTTTTTATGAGTTAACAAAGTTATCTGGTTCATCGTTAATAAATTATTTTAATTCCTAGCTCGAACCGGTTCGGTTCATAACCGGTTTGCAATCTGCTTTTAAACTGTTTCTGTAACTTGAACAGATTTCCGTTCGAAATATTTATTGTTTCGGTTTTATTGAACTAACCAAAAACATTCTTATAGAAAAGCAAACACTTTGTTGCAAATTATGCTATATAAGAAGAACAATAAACATTTTTTTTTAAATTTTTTATGAGTTAATAAAGTTATCTGGTTCATCGTTAATAAATTATTTTAATTCCTAGCTCGAACCGGTTCGGTTCATAGCCGGTTTGCAATCTGCTTTTAAACTGTTTCTGTAACTTGAACAGATTTCCGTTCGAAATATTTATTGTTTCGGTTTTATTGAAGCTTTCTTCAAAAACAAATGATATTTTGGACACTCACTGCCCAATTATCCATCATTCAAATTGATTGGAACAGCAAATAGAAATAAATAAATATGTGCTCGTGCTGGTCCAAGTCTCATAAAAAGCCAAAAATTGGCATTAGCCGAGCTCAAATGTCATGACATTTGAATGCGCCAAGCAGAAGTTGTTAGTTTTTGCAGGTTTTCGTTTTAATTTTTTTTTTTTTTTTTGCCATCATCTTTGGGTGTGTGTTAGTTGACTTTGTTGGGCCAGAAAGAAAGTCGTCGCAATTGCAGATGAAGCTGGCTGAGGGCTTGGGGCTGCTGCTGCTGCTGCCATGCCAAAGCAAACGTGCCATTTGGCTGGGCAAGTAAGAATTCACCTCGATCTGAAAACGTGATTCGGACTGTGGACTGCGGCCTTTGGGGTTTTAACACCTTGTTGAAGCCGCTGTAACCAGTGTTCAAGTATTCCAAGCATTGCAATTTGTACTCGCAAATATTTATGCTCGCATTGCTCGCATCACTCGCCAGCTGCACATGGCTAGCTTATCTTACAGTCAGCTTTCAGATTAAGCTCACAGAGTTCTCTGATAATAACTCTTAGAATTTTTATCAATTCTGATTTTTACTGCTGCATAACTACGATTGTTTCATGCGGACAGCTTGCGATAGAGCAGGTGCCTGATATAACGATCCAATTAATTCAAATGCTCACGAATACTTTAAGTCGTCTACAATTTTTTAAAATACGCGTTTTAACGTGCTATCTATAATTTTAGGTACTAGTAGAATTGAAGTTTAAGTACCTTGAAAAGGGATATGCCTTTTTTATATAGTTTAGTCAGAATATTTACATGTATTAACCAGATACGCAGATATATGAAACACTGCAGTTGGCCCGAAAAAAACGTTAAGTGCCACGGAGGAGAAGGAAAAAACATTATGAGATAAGTATTGTATATGAAAATATTATGAAGTGCCATCGATAACTTTTAGCTTGTTGCTACAGGGCATTGACAGTTCAATTATTTGTAAAACTTGACGGAGAAATATTAAAACAGCTTTACATAACGAAATGTAATTAAGCAGAGATTTGCATTTTAAACAAAAACCATTAGCAAAACTTGATAGAAATAATAGACAGACAACCTGTAATCGAGAGAAATCTACTATTGAATTGTCAAGTGCTCGTAAACCTCAAAGAACGATAAGTTTGAGCGATTCGTTGAAGTGGAAGTAACAAATCGAGTAAATAGAGTATAAAAGATAATGATAGCTTTGCTTTTATGAGTTATACCTGGACTTTTTAAATGTTAAAAACTCGTCGTCAAGGGATGCACAATTAGATGATATGTAGATAGGATGATATGTAGACCATAAACAGCAATAAAAATAAAATCGAAATTACACCTGAAAGATTATAAATAAATGTGTTAATTTGTTACTGTTTTTTACTGAGCACTTTTTGCCATGTTGTAACTGTGAGCTGTTCGCATTATGCCATATTTTCCATATCTACATGGTATTGCGAGGCACTTGACATTGTCGGTTTTTTGGGGTTTGTTTTCTGCGTTGGCGCTGACACTTTGAGCGGCGTCAGCGTTTGTTTGACTAATGTAACTCCGAATGGCGACCAAAGCAAACAAATACAACAAATAACAATAAAAAACATCAACAACAAATAGCTTAAAACAATGTTTTGTTATGGATTGTATTGGAAAACGATTTGTAGGGGGAACGTACGGCTCCAAGTCATTGAATAACAGCGCAAATTTCCAGTTTTGTCAGGGGACGGTTTTTTTTTTATTTTATTTTATTTATTTATTTTTGTTGTAGTTTAATATTTACAAAAGGCCGCAACGACAATGACGCACTTTTGACAAATTGTTAAAGCAAATATACGATTGTCTAACCGCAAAGTCTAGGCACATAAGAAAAGTAGAACAACGCAGTTCAAATATGGCCCGAGCCGCACAACAAAAAGCATAAAAAAGAAATGAAGAAGAATTCGCTTTGGCATGACATCATAACGATCATGAACGAATCGAGGCAGCATAAGCACTTAAGGCAGCAGAAAAAAAAATAACAAAAAAAACCCGTCGCTGCCGGCTGCTCCAAGTGCCTGCACATAATGGCACTCAAATAAAAACAATTAAGGTCCACATGAGCACGTCAAGAGACGATGAAATCATTTGCAGGATACACACAACACACAACACACAGCACACAACACGCACACACGGCGCACAACCAATAAAGATGCCCCCGAAAAGATTGCCAACAATTTGGGTTGAAGCGCTGGCAAAAGGCTCGTGCAGGTCGCATGCCAAAAATGAGGGGACCCAAAAAAGAATAAGACAAAAATAAAAAATTGAAACCAAAAAAATGTATAATGAAAAAATAAATAAATAAACGAACAACAGCTTGGCATTTTTGGCATTGAACCCTGCGGCTACGAAATGCCCAAAAAATGAAATCAAAATAAAACTCAATAAAAATGCGTGCTTCGAACTGTTTGGAGACGCTGCTCGAGACGGTTTGTCTGCCAGATGATATAAATAAAATGCACGATTTTTCTATAACCCACACAAAAAGTAAAACAAAAAAAAAAGCAAAAAACAAATAAATAAGTAAAACAAACTGAGCAAAGCTTTATCATCTTGTCTGAAGTCCGTTGCCAAATCATTTACACACTTTGCTTACCAAATCGAAAATATGGAGAGTTTATAGAACTTATAGAACATATAGAACACCAAAAGTAAATATGTACAAATTTATATTTCTTCAGGACTAAGAGATTTAAGAAATGAGCTTTATAAAACAAAAATTGTAACATAAGAAACGATGTTGCTATCGAGCCCAACTTTAATATTTGAAATTTTCGAAAGACAAATGTTGGACATTATTAAATGGAATCAGGGAAGTCTTAAACGTCTTTAATTATAAGAGTTTTGGAAAAGTTGGGTTACGAAAAAATGAATAAGCAGAGTTTAGCACAGTTCACAGCACATTCCATATGCCTGCTCGTATCATCATAAAACAAGTATTCATGCCCATGGTCGAAGGCAGCGTAAACAGTCGCAGGCACAAAACAAAAGACTTAGACAACGAACTCAGGTAGCAGGAAATTCAATGCTTTTTTTGGAGGACTTAGGGCATAGTTGATACCTCTGTCACCGGGGGTAATTCCAGCAAATACCAATTATGCGAGTGCTGACTAGCCACCCCATCCCAAAGCCAAGTACACGCCCAGGTGAAGTCTCACTTAGCGGCGTTGTGACGCATTTGAGGCACCGGCTGGTAATTCCAATGTCGATTCTTATGCCTTACCTGAATAATCTTATCAATAATATGTCAACGGGGTGCGCTGTGTTTGCGCCGTGGAAACGCATTGTTTCTATGTCCGTTTGCAACCAATTGTTAAATATTTAAACAATTTATGAGCTAAACACATTTTTAAGCACAACTACAACTTAAGTTCGACTTGATGAACTGCGACTACAAAAGGGCGTGTAATTAGGGAACTTCGTTTTAGTAGCACGCCGCTCGTTAGCCCGTTAATAATCATCCGAGTATCAAGTTTGATCGCCCACGTAAGGATATTGACAGCTATTAAGTATTTTATACTATATAATCGCGACTTGCACAGACTCTCACCAGTACCAAAAGTGTAAATCGTTTATTGGGTCTCGAACGCAACAAGTTAGTAAATTTTTATCGATTAGCACTTTGAACGGGCAACAACAACAGCAACAACAAAAAAAGGGAACTTGTCTTTATAAGTGTGTTTTCAATCAAATATATCGTTCAACGCAAATTTAGCGTTAATCAAATATATTATACGACGAACCGATTGCCAAATATTTAACTTCAATCAGTGTATATATGGCTGTACATTTGACTTGCCACAAAAAGAAACAAAATATTGTGTAAATAAAAAAATACAACTCAATAAAATAACAACAAAATTAATTGCAAAATCATAACGAAATCGCGAAATGAAGAAAATTGCGTGAGCCGCATAAATTCTCAACGTAAAATGTGCAATAAATAAATTTACTGAAAGTGGGCGCAAAATAAAAAATTTTACATTTACATAAAGTAAAAATAATAAATGAATTATAGAGCGTGAAATTTAAAAAAAAAGCTGAAATTAAATGCGTTATATAAGTTTGAATCATTTAAATGGACTGGGTAAGCGGTTCCAGTTGTAGTCGGATTCATTCAAAACTCCATCTTTGGAAATGAACGTCCTTTGAACGAATTTATTTATTTATATTTATAAATATCATTCTAAATGACAACATGACTTAAAATAAATTTCTTGTTCGACTAGAAAAGACTCATGTGGATTCTTTTACATGTTTGTTTAAAAAAAAGGGCTAATGATATAATTAAAAATTCAACGAACCACAAACTCTAAATCCGCAACCGTCTTGTGAGCCACTTTTTTGGAAACTCCGGCGAACGCACGTAGGTCATAACGCGTACACGAATTTACGTGGAAAAAAATTAAGGCAACAACAACAACGGCTAATATTTTGCCCAAAAAGAAGATGAGACGGAGACATATTTTGTTGTTGTCATAAAAGCGACAACATCATTTAAAAACCTCGCGAAAAAAGGCTAAACAAAAACAATAATAAAATACAAGAAGAGCCGCCAAAACACACTTGCAGAAGACTGAATACCCTTTCAGGCATATTTACCTAGGCAGCCAAAATGTTCGGCGGGCAAGGGTTCAGATCGCGTAACCATTTTCCACATCTATGTACCCAGGTTTCTGAAACTTTAACTTTCACTTTGAACAAGAACAATCAAAATTTACTTTTACTTAGAAGTGAAAGATGTTAAAAATGCAAGTGGTACCGTGATTGCCTGCATAACTTAAATTACCCGCTCGCATCTGTGCATAAACAAAAAAAAATAAAAATAAAATAAAAAATCTTCCATCTTCTAGGGGAAAGAGAAAGAACGATTTTAATTCGTATTCAACAATTAATGCTAAATTTGAACCGGCGAATTCGACTCCTAAGCCACGCAGGCTAATGGCGTCACGTTTGCGAATTCCATTCGAAAGTATGGAAAATTGGTGGAAAATAATTGTGTGCGTAATTTGGTTTATCACTCGATAGGCTTCTAACTCGTTTACAAATATCTTTGAAAAGTTTAATGAATGCTTATATATTTTTCGGCCTAGGGCTTAAGACCACGACACTTAAATGGCCTTAAATGAAAATGGTTCTGAATTCGCTGTGAATTAAAATCATTTTCAAATACCAATGAGGTATTTTTTTATATTTTATAAATTTAACTGGCTATAGTTGGGATAATTTTTCTACGGGTGTTGAAGAAAAAACTTCCCACAGGCAACCCCGGGAAATACCAAGTAGTATAACTAATATTCTGTAATTCCCCCTAAATGTTGTGATAATGTAATAATTTTCATTGCTAGTATATGCAAGAATAAACACAATGTTCTGTTGCCTTCTTTGCTTGAAACAGCACGACAAAATGTCTCGTGAAATTCAAAAGAATAAAAATACTTAGCGTATAGTATTTCTCGTTTGTTGTTGCTGTTCATTTCGCAAACGCTTTAGTTTTAAGTGCAACATTGAAAGAACCTTGAGACGCCAACACAATGAACAAGCCTCAAAGCGATTTTATAGTAAAGAAATTTAGCAACAAAGAAAGCCAAGTTCCAGTATTATTATTTCATTTATTTTTTTGGGCGTCAGGTCCAGTAAAACTAGCAACAATTAGTCATAGGACTTCGATTGTTCGTTGCGTACGTCGAACAGTTCCGCATGTATTTATTAAGTTTAAGTACGTTTTTATTGATAGGCAAATCGATCGCAGCCGGCTTCACAGCGGGCATGTTTATGAGTTTTACGAGGCAGACAGAGCCACGATATTAAATTCGTTACACGCTCCATTTTCAACGCTGCGCTGGGTATTCGAACTTCCTCCTACAAAGTGTGACAGACCTCGGTTTGCCTTGCACATTGTAGTTACTTTTTTTTGGCATGTATTTTAATGGCTTTAGATGAGTATTATTTTTATTTTTATTGTTTTGTTTAATTTTTTTCATTTAATGACAGCAGCCAATAAAAAGGTCAACGTGCAAAGAACTCTGTCACAGAAACCATAAATAAAAGTACTTTAGTTTGAGCTAGAGACAATGAATGTAATTAGTTTATCTATACAGAACTGTTTTGAATATTTGTAGTGCCCGTATACATACATAAGTTAAATAGAACAAATACTATGAGGATATTAAGGGATTGGCATACTATAGATATTGATATGATATGGATATATGGCCATTTAAATCTAGCTGTTCTGCAAATTGTATAAAGTTGTTGTTAATAACTAGATGTATTCTATAAATATTGTACAGATTGTACATTTGTTTATAGGAAAAAGAAGGGTAGAAGAGTTGTAAAAGTGAAAATGAGAATTTGAAAAGTTAAATGGTTAGTTTTAACTAATTGACAATTAATTTTGAAAATTAGTTAAGGATGTTTGTTCGACACCAAAGGGTGTCCTTAATTTCAAAAATAATGTGATGGGTATCTAGATAGTCAATCAACCTCGAATAGAGATTTTTCTTGATTGTTTTAGTTTGAAAAATACACTAACACTACATTAGCAACATACTACACATATACACATGGCGCCTAGTCAAGTTTGGGGGCCAGCACGTTGCCACTTTATCAGCAACACGCTCTTCAGATTCCAACTAAACAGAGCGAAAAAGACTGAACGCTGCTGCAGCTGCTGTCGGCATCGACGTCGGCGTCGACAGCGCTGATCGAGCGGAGTTGAGTTAAGCTGAGTCGAGCTGAAACTGAACACTGAGCGTGGTGGTGCTGTGTGGTGCTGAGTTGGTTTGGTTTGTTCGCTGATCGCCGTTTCTGTGTTGTCTGCTTTCAGTTTCATTTGAGACGTCGTCGCGGCCGCAAGTGTTGAAAACAGCTCGAAAATATCAACAACAACAACAAAAACAACAACAACACGCAACGTGTGTGTCTCAGCTAAATAGCATAAAACAACAAGACACGCAAAATAACAACAAAATATAAACGGGTTAATCAATATACGAGTACAACAAACGCAACATCACGTTGAATTTTGAGTTTTTTCTGTGATCTTTGTTTTTCGTCTGCCTGCACTCAAGACTCAAGACTGCAAGACTAAAGTGCAAGTGGTTGATTTTTATTATTATTATTTTTGCTTTGCATAAGCGAGGCAATTCATGAACAATGCAAAGAAGTGCGCAAAATGCATAAATAAAGTGCAATCGTTTTACATATTGAACAAATTCAATAATATACACAGCTCGCCTGCTAAACAAGTTCGTTGCCTAAGTCATTTGTTTGCCAGACGCCCGCCAGTTCCAACTATCCATACTTTCAAAAAATTTAATTATTTATAATACTCGCAATTTATTGCTAATATATGCAATTTTGACCGTCCAGCTCGCCACGTCAACAAGAAGTCGCATAAAAGGCAAGTGAGGTACAAAAAAAAAAAATCAAGAAACAAAAGCAAAAAATCAAAACAGAAACATTTCAAGAATTTTGTGCTCGAAATGCCAAATGTCACAAAATATAAATAAGTAAACGTACATAAATCACAAACGATCTAACACAGATATTAAACAACATTAAGTAAACAAAACAAAGCATTTACAAAAATAACTGCGATTTCAATGTCAAGAAAAATCAACAATCAAACAGCAGCTGCTCGGCTGTGCGCGTGGGTTCCTCTAAAGGGTCCGAACGTCGTCTAAGCTACAACTGACACAAATTGAGTGAATTTTTAATATGGCAATTGCAATTTTTGTTGTTTGCATTTCTAAAATAAACACAGCTTGCGAGCAACTAACAAGCGGTAACTAGGCGTGTAAAGCTATCACAAATTGATATACCCTCATCCGACTGCTTCTAATGAGAGTCGATATGTGCCTCGAAGTTGTGCTAGGCTAATTTTAAGATTTGGTTAAAATTGAATTATGAGCCGTATACAATCTCTTGAAATATATTTCCAGTGACCAGTTTTTTTTTTTTTGCCTAACTTGAATGTAAACAAGCATTATTGCCCCTAGGGTTAGGGTATATAAAAGGCAAATAAAAAGTGTGCAAAACGCAATTTGAATTTATAATTTTTGCAATTATTTTCATTAATTTGTCGAGCAGTGAAAAAGCCAGGCAAGTGATATAAAAATCATAGCGCATAGCTCGCAAATCTTTACGCGCTATGTGAATTACATTGCGTCTCCTCTGGCCCCACCGCCCCACCGCACCACCCGCAATCGCCCACCAAGCCACAGGGAAATCGAATAATTGCGCGTTTCTAATTTGTTTATAGAATTTAGAAAAAAAAAAAAATATCAGCTGCCGCTGCTGATTTATGAACTGACGCAGCCAGTTTTTTTCCTTTTTTTTTAATTTGCTGTTCGCTGTTGTCTTTCTTTAATTAAAAAATAAATTGCCTATAAATAATAATAAACAAATTACCGCCTGAGCTCACACTTCAGTATCAAATCGGATCTGTTCAGTTCAGTTACGTTCACTCGCAGAATTAAAAGTCTCACGTCAGCTGCAATCGAAAAGTGAAATATTGGGTTCTCTCTGATTGATGTCAGAGTTAAGATCTTGATGATGTTGCCCATGTTGTTGATTAAAATAAGCACGTCTCATTTGAGCGATGGAATGAATTGAAGGCTTTGCGGTCTCTTAGTGATGGCACGTAAATACTTTTTCGGCGACTTAGATCCAACCGATGGTTTTGATAAATATATACTTAGTTCTGGAAATTGTTTTTTGACGGACAACGAAATTATTATGTCTTATCAATAGAACTTTTTTAAAAATATTTGAAATTAATATTTAAGACTAAATATTTATCAAATCACACAAGGATCGCTTAGCAATTCGAGGAATATTCCAAAACATTTAAAAAAAAAACACAAGAAAACGCACGAATTGTGGTAATAATATTATATGAAACTAAAGATATGTCACTAGCAGGCTATTTGTAATAACGTAATAATAGAAAAAATATGTATTGAAATCTGTTCATACAGTACGATTAAGTATAATTTTCAAGGCGGGCATTAAGATCCACACCGCATGTTATTCAGTAAATAGGATATCAGTCGGAAATTCTCTCTCAGCCTTGTATAAAAGCGTCCTTTAAAAAGTTGATAAGTTGTATATTAGCTAATAGTTGTTATAATATTTTTTGTACGCGTAGTCTTGATTATAAGTGCCAATATGAGCTGCGTGACAGGCGATTAGCAATGTTAGCAACTGATTTCACGCTTTAGAGAACAGAAGGACTGAACCCAAAATAACCTTTACATTGTATATACTTAGATAAAGATGTATACATATACATAAAAGTACTGACCTGACAAGGAAAATATATATTTATATATATAAATATATGTCAATTAAAAGTGAAACTGCATTTAATCATGGCTATATATATTCCTTAAATATAAAAAATATTACCAGGCGATGGTCGGGTCAAATAAATAATGTTTTAAATACAAGTTATTTGTGCAATGCCAAATTTAGAAATTTACAAATATAGCTATGGAATTTATTTATATTTTTTTTACCTAATTTTTTAATTTTTTTTTTATTTAAAATTTTTCAATTTAAATTAAACAACCATTTTGTCTTTACGTGGGTTCAGATTCTCGACTCAGTGCTCTGTTGACAAAACAAACAAATAAAAAGCTTAACTTTGATTAATAACACAAAATTTGATACATAAAAATTGAAAATTACTGCTGGATTTGAACCGGCGACTTTCAGACGCTCAGACCCATGAGCCAAGCAAGCTCATGAAGTCACGTTAAAATTTGTTTCTGATAACTTTAATAAGAACGTTGACCCCCGTTTTCCCCACTTGGTGGGAAAATTTTCCAAAATCCCGTCTTAGACCCAAGAGAAAGATTCTTTAAAAATTGCAGCTTACCATTTAATCTACACTTTAAGATACCTATACACGTTTTAGCATCTACTGATATTTCTTAACTTTGTTTAAAGATTTCAGTGCTGCATTTTACTACAATGCAAAACGTGCTTTCATGGCTTAAAAAGCTTCAATAAGAGACTTTTGAAATTGATTTATGAATGAAAGCAGCGCATATTCGATAAAGTCGATATGCGTTTTATTGACAATCGAACGTGTCATTTGTTGCATGCTCGCATTTATTGTCAATTGAAAGCGGAACTGCATTTAATCTTGGCTTCGTTTAAAAGAATGTATGGGGGATTTTGTGTCATGGCAACAACAACGCCCAAATTCTGCCTCTAGCGACCTCTCTTCTATCAACGAACCGGCTTCACAAAATGCGCATTGACCTTGCAACGCCTGAAAAATTTACAAATCAATTTTCGAATTAAGAAATAAAAACGCGTCGAGCGCAGCTGCCAAAAAAAAAAAAAGAAAACACTCAAAAAACGAACACAGAATATTTTAACTTAACATTGTTTATTTACGGATATAAAAAAAAAAAAACGCGCAACGTTTCAGTTTTTAGGAGTTTTAATCTAGCGTGGATTTCTTTATAATATACACATATATTTTTTTTTTCTTTTTTTGCATATAACTAATGACAACAGTTAGGATGAGTTGAACACGTTGTTGCACAAATCACGAGTCACACGAGAAACACAGAAAAGAGCCAAGAAATCAATCATTCAAATTGATTTGTTGCTAATTTATTATTCAAACAAGACGCTCTTCAACTCGAAACCAATAAACGCAAAATGCATTCATCAGCAAAAAAAAAAAGTTAAAGTAAATAAAAAGCAATACATTATGTGGCATATATATATTTATATAAATGTTGTTGTTTGCATGACGCGCAATCCAAGTGCTAATTGCATTTAGTTAATTAAATGTTAAAAGTTGATCAAATTGAGCGCAACAGCATTGGATATTGCGAAGACATATTCACAACATTTCGGGACTGCACGAGTGGAATATACCCTTTAACAAGATATTAAGTTCAATCAATTATATTTGTTATATTTATTAGGATACATCAATTTATTACTAAGAAATTTCTCTTGGAATTTTGGTTTTGAAGCATTATCATTGATTTCATTGAATAGATGAAGAACTTGATATTAAATTTCTGGGTTCTTTCGGCCTGTTAAATACATTTCGACTGCTTTATTATACCCTTCCTTTAGCCACTTTTAATGGATACAAGCGCATTAACACGCCAGCTTTAATCGAGCATAGGCATCAGCTTTACTTAGTTATTATTGTTGTTTTTTTTTTTAGTGATAGCTTTATGGGGCCTAAAAACATGTCTTCATAAAGTAGTTGTCAAATGTTGTTGCTGCATTGTGCGTCTCACGCTTTAATCATTTGCTAATGTCGACGGCTCAAGCGCCGCCTGCTCTTCGTTTTCCCCAGCTGCAGCAGGTTTGGATTAAAAAAAAACTTCAGAAAACGAAATAAAACAAAAACCTTGACCATATCGTGGATTTGTTTGTTCGTTTTTTTTCTTTTCTCACAGTCCATTTATACATTTTTCTAATGCGCTACTCAATTTGTTGACGGGGTTTTTGGTTTCTTTAGCTGCTGTTTGGTTTTTTTTCTTTTTTTGCGAAAGAGAAACATTTCTCCAGCTTGAAAATTGCGTTTACACAGCATTTAATTTGTATTTTGTTGTTGTCGTTTTTGCGCTTATTTTTGTAGCATTGTTAATGTATTTAGGCTCGTTCGCTTTTTATGTTTTACATTGACTCATGTTCATGAACATGACTTTTGGAAAATATTTCGCTTGCCGTTTATCATGTTTCAAACTGAAAAGTGCGTGGTAAGCGGATTTTTATAAATTTGCCCCCACATAACAAGCTTTTAATATCAGCAGCAAAGTCAAATAATAAAATGATAGACTGTTAAATACCATACATTAGTTGGCGAGTGGATTGTGGGGGGCAAAAGAATTTTGAGCCCAAGACATTCCATATTTTTAATGCGATCACCTTAGTAAAATATACTTTTAACTAATAAATAACTTTATCAGTACATTACATTAATAGGATGATTAAGTAATGTATTAGTTATTATTGTCGGGTTTAATTTGAGATCCTGATTTTAGATATACTTATTTGTAATATTTTTTATATAATTCCCACGATTTAGGGTTCAATTTAATATATTTCAATTCAATATAATATTTGAATGCCTCTACCTCCTCTTCTCTCACTTTATCACACACTCTCTCTCTCTCTCTCCCTCTCTCTTTTACTTTCTTACTCTCTCTGTCACTCTCTCACTCTTTCGCTCTCTCTTTAATTAGAACCAGCGAAAAACAACTAAAATAGCTTCCCCAAGAAGTTGACTGCAAGTCGAATCTGTTTTTTGTTTTTTTTGACTATTATCGATAATTAAATTGAAAATGATTTTAATAATAGGATAATTGTAAGCGCATTTCACTTTTTCGCATTGCGAAAGTGTCGAAACTATGAAAACAACGGTAATTTAACACAATTATTATTAATAATATATAATAATGGCGCATAATTGCGTCAATTTAAAGAGCGTCAATCAATGGAGACCCGCTTCTGGTAGCTTTCAAAAATGCTTGATTTATGACAATTGTTGTTGTTAATTGTTGTTTGCAGATTTTTGGATGCTGATTGAGCAGAGCGAGGTGCTAAACAGAAGAGTAATCTAAATATTCCAAACACATTCCGCTTCAATGATTCTGCGAACGAATAGTCTGTGCCTGCTGGGGCTGCTGCTGCTAATGCTGCTGCAGGCCCAGGTGGAGGGCAAGGATGAAGACTACGGCGGAGATGGCGGGGACAGTGCAAGTGGCGGCGGCAGTGATGATATTTACGAGCCAGCGCAGCAGGATAGCGAAGTCGAGGCGGAAATGCAGCAGCACCGAAACAGCATAGAGGCCGATGAGAGTTCTCTGTCTGCCCAATCGGGCAACGCGATGCTGTCGGTGGGGCAGCAATCCGCCACAGACAAAGTGCCGGTGGCTGGCACAGAGACGCCAGTGCCCACAGCTGCTGCGGCAGCATCTACGGAGTACGATGAGAATACAGCGGCTGAGGTCATAGAGGATGCGCCCACACATAAGCAAGAGACGAAAGTCGAGAAACCTGCCAAGCATTCGCAGGAATATTACTACGATGAGATGCAGGATGAGGAGCAGCGGCACGACGAACTGCCTGAGCAGGAAGAGAAATCCACAGCCACAACCACCACAGTGCCCGATTATGTGCGCAAGGCCAAGGCGGAAAGATATCCGCAGCCCGAAAGCGACTATGCCGAAGAGGATACGATGGTGGAGCAGCAAACGCAGCCGGTTAGCGCGCCCAAGGAGCAGGAAGAGCAGGAGACCAACTATCATGACGAGCCTGCACAGCCCCAGGCGCACATACAGCAGCTGCCCATGCGCCACAAAGCCAAGCCCTTCAAGCCCAGCTCCGATGAATACTACTATGACGAGCAGTCGGACAGTGTCGAGCATCGCATCACAACCATAATACCGAGCACGACAACAACAACTGCAACGGACGCACCTCTGCCAGTGTTGCAGGCGCGTTTCGGTGGTTTCGCCGGTTTTGGCGGTTGGCCCGCTCCAACGCCCAGCGCCGTGCCAAGTGCCAGTACTCCGCCAGTCGTTACCACAAGTTCAACCTCAACCACAACCTCAACAACAACAACAACAACAACGACAACGACAACACCTGCGCCACGTAAGCAATCGAAGCATATACATCTGGCCAAGCCGGAACTGTTGCCCGCCGATCAGCTGCGCAACTACATCAAGGATGTGTACATTCGCATGCCATTGGCGGTTATTGTGGATCCGTCGGCAGCATCGCTGGACCAGGCCAAGCGGCTGTACATTGATGCGCTGCAGGACAAGAACATTAATATTAAAATTGTTCTTGTCACGCTGAATGCGTCTGGTAAGTACTTTAAAAACTATCGATAGTTTTGGGTATCGATAGTCACTTTAACGGTATTGAAATAAGCTAAATAAAGCTAACTGAGAGTAAATATTGAGAAATACGCTAGGTATAAAAAGAAGGGTTAATAAAACTTTTGCTATAGATTTAACTGTCGATAGTTGTAAGAATTTGTGTTCAATTGATTGAAAGGTATCGATAGTTTCTGGTATCGATAGTTACATTAACAATATTGAAATAGGCAAATTAAATCTTATTGGAAGTAAATAACGAGAAATACGCTAAGTATAAAAAAGGGTTAATAAAACTTTTGCTATAGATGTAACTGTTGATAGTTGTAAAAAAGGTGTTCGATTGATTAAAAGGTATCGATAGTTTCTGGTATCGATAGTTACATTAACAATATTGAAATGAGCTAATTAAAGCTTATTGGAAGTAAATAACGAGAAATACGCTAAGTATAAAAAAGGGTTAATAAAACTTTTGCTATAGATGTAACTGTTGATAGTTGTAAAAAAGGTGTTCGGTTGATTAAAAGGTATCGATAGTTTCTGGTATCGATAGTTACATTAACAATATTGAAATAGGCAAATTAAACCATATTGGAAGTAAATAGCGAGAAGTATAAGTATAAAGAGAAGGGCTAATAAAACTTTTGCTATAGCTGTAACTGTCGATAATTTTAAAAAAGGTGTTCAATTGATTGAAAGGTATCGATAGTTTCTGGTATCGATAGTTACATTAACAATATTGAAATAGGCAAATCTTAAATCTTATTGGAAGTAAATAGCGAGAAGTATAAGTATAAAGAGAAGGGCTAATAAAACTTTTGCTATAGCTGTAACTTTCGATAATTGTAATAATGGTATATTTACGATGGAAGTTATTTAAATTGTACTTTCTTAGGGTAAAGACGGGATAGACTAACGGCATTGTGGAAGTAAATGCTTCTTGGAAAAATGTGTGGCGTATAAATACTATTGAAAATAGGATTAAAGACTAGGCTACCAAGGAATATTTGGATGTTAATGCATAGAATTTCTCCAAGAGCTTTAAAACAAGAAAACCCATAAATATCGACAGTATCTCTATCCCCTGCAATAATTTTTAATCAAAAATGTGCTTTTCAGGTGTACCTTCCGCATTCAGTTTCAACAATACGCGTGAGTTCATTGCCGGCTTGAACAGCACGAAAGAACACGAGGGCGGCAATGCGTTTGTGGGCGTGTTACATGCCGCAGAACTTGTGCCCTACGACAGCGCCATATTTATCTCAACGGCTGCCATACCGCCGCACACGGAAATGGTCCAGGATGCGGCCATAACGCTACTTAAGAAGCGAATACGCGTGAGTAAATAACGAGAGCATTAAGGGTTTACAAAAGTGAGTGAAAAATAAAACTCACTGGAAGCTCTCAATTCAATTCACTTTAAACGAAAGCTGGCAAGTGTGACCAATTGTGATTTGCATCATTTTCTCTTTGCAGTTGTTTATGCTGTGGTACGGTGAGCGCTCCGCCACCGAGAACGAAACCGAAGAGGCTGTGGGCGGCATACTGGGCGAGGTGGCCATACGCTCTGGCGGCGAAATCATTCACATTGTGAGCACAGAGCATGGACAGCATATAGCGGGTAATACGGTAAGAGCACAACAAGATAGTATTCGTAATTAGTGTAATTAAAAGCCTCGTGGAGCTCCGGCTCCAGCTGCCAGCCTGCTGCTGAGTATTGAAATTGAAAGTGGCGACAACAACAACAACAGCAGCAGCAGCACCAGCAGCAGAAAACAAGTGTTGCCCAAGCGGCCAACTGAGACGCAAATCGCAGCTTGGATTACCTTTCAGGCAGGTGCTCAAGAGCACGACGCGACTTGTTGTTGTTGTTGTTGTTGTTGTTGTTGTATAGCTGTTTGTTGTTGATGATGTTGCATCTTTGTGCAAAACTAGGTTATGGAAAGAAAAGTGAAGGGCAAATTTGTTTATAGAAAGGAAACTACACATTTCAAAAAAAATAGTTAAACCACTTCTCAAATCTCTAATTGCAGCTAACGCTCGTTTCGGACGCGTATCGGGGTTCCCAGGAGATGGAGCTGCCGGTGGATACGACGCTGTCCAGCTTGCATGTGCGCATCGATGCCAACATGCGACGTGCCACACTTGCAACGCCCAATGGTGGTTAGTTCAACCGTTAACCCACACATCACAAAATTGCTATTTCACTCTTTTAGTACTAACCAAGTAGTCGGAGTTGAAGAAACAGCAGAAAAGCAGGCT
The DNA here is from genome assembly GCA_035045355.1 of Drosophila lacicola. Taxonomy (NCBI): domain Eukaryota; kingdom Metazoa; phylum Arthropoda; class Insecta; order Diptera; family Drosophilidae; genus Drosophila; species Drosophila lacicola. The sequence goes on along the minus strand of JAWNPB010000012.1, from coordinate 78,298 downwards.
TGTACTTCATACTAAGTAGTAGTGTTGTATAAATTCAGCGTGTACGGGTTCAACAATAAGGGATCTTCAATTTAGTGGCATATGCTCGTAATACGTATGGCCGCGCTTAGGCTAGCTTCGATTTAAGTTGTTTTGTAGCTAACTATACTATATATGTTAATTTAACTCATTCACGTTCTCTTTCTATGTCTAACTACAGCCAGTGTTGTAAAATGTCTCAAGAGTCAACTGTACTTATTTATATGTGCTTAGCTTTAAGTTCTATATTAACAAACCGCCTGACGTTTCATTTTTATGTATATAGCTAAAAACTAAACCCCAAATATAACTCCTCCACGCTTTCTTCTAACCAAAACGCTAGCCTAATGCTAAATACTTAACCTTAACTTGTAGTACAAAAATTTGTCTTTAAATATACCTACAGATGCAGATATATGTTTATGTTTTACACATTAAAATAATAAATGTTTAGCTTTAGGGGCATACAATAAAAACAAATACAAATACAACGTTCAGAAGACACACAAATAGTTACGCAAATAACTAAAAAAAGAAATTTTCGGCGTACTTTACACTTTAGCTTCCAAACAAATCCCAGCACAGCTTTAACTATATCTTGCACTTGTTGTTCTTTGTTTATGTTTTGTCCTACGCGTAAGTATATCAAATATCCGTACCCTTTATGTATTGCACTTTTTTTCACCTGGTTAACTCAACTTTCAGTTATAGCGCACAAATTGTAAATGTTTTCTAACAACAAGTTATATTTATACTTATAAGTAATTGCTAACAGACTGGTCTCGAATACAATAGCCCGACTGTGGCATTAATCACACAGCAACGTCTATGTCCACGTAGTAGGGAGCAAAGTTCACACTCTCCCGACATAGATTACACAATTGCAGGCCAGACAAAAAGCAATTATGACTCAAAAATTGTCGAACGGTCTATCTCAGCACAGATTCCATTGTGAATGACGGCTTATCGCAATATATTTTTCACTTTTATTTAAAAAAGAAATCACGAGAATAAACGAAAAGCTCTCTTTAGCATATTAAAGCTCACATGCCACTTACTTCAACTAAAGGAATTTTAACAAGCAAACGTGGTTATAAAATACTATATCTGAAAATCGATATATATCGATTTGAAGGAAACTGGATTAGTAATCGATAATTTGAGATAGCCAGAAATAGACAGAAAAATTGAAAAATTATATAAAATAATTGAAAAATTATATAATTGAAAAATTATATAAAAAGCATTTTTAAACTATTTCCTTAACTTGAGCTCAGTTTAATTGAATTTTACCTCAATGCAGATTTCGAAACACAAAAAAGAATAGCTTAAATATTATATTTAAAGAAAGAGCCGTCATCCATATTCAACGACTTTTTAAAGGTTAAAAAACGTATAAGAAATGTTGGGAAGAAAATATATAAATTTAAATGAATAATATACTCGGACCGTATTATTGTGAGCTTTTTTCGTAAATTTGATATATACATATAACTTGGGCAACTGGTAAAAGCATCATCAAATCAAACTGCTTCTCTTATACTCTTTAACATTTCTTTTATTATTGTTGTCCATGAAGCCAATAGGCCTCACACTTTATCAAATATTTGCACTGTTTACTTATCATAAATACGCAGTTATCAAAGAGCTTGCGGAAGTTGTTGCGCTCTCTGTGTGAGAGAGAGAGAGGGAGAGAGAAAAGCCGATAAAAGCCCGCACTCCCACTCACACTAACACACACACGCACACACACACAACGCTGTTACCGCTTTTTTTTGTACAAATCAATTGAAGTTGCGTATGTTTTGCCAGGCGCAACATTACAAATGTTGTAGCCCGCACTTTGTATAAATGTGAACAAATGTACGATTTCGAAAAGCACAACACCGAAAAATGGCAATTTTTGTTTAAATTGTTGTCAAAATGTGGCAATAGTATTAATTATATATACAAATACATACACTTTAGTTGGTCGGCCAGCATGCATTTGGCCACTGCCATGGCCAAGTTCAAAAGTGGCCTGACCAAAATCGAATGAGACTGTTGTTGATGATGTACACGAATAGAAATTTATATTATGCCGCTGGTCATGTCAGATGGCAAGTGGGCTTTGTGGCAACATTAAACTCCGCTTGACCACCACTTTAGCGTTGTACAGTTTTTTAACAATTTGTTTAATTTCACAATGAGCAACAATCGTTTTTGTGTTAAATGTTTTGCAGAAGTGTTTTCCTTTCACAATACTACAACAATAACAGCAACAATAACACCAACAGCAGAGCAGCTGCTGCATAACATACACAAAACAAGCGCAGAGTTGCCAACGCGCAAACTGTTGGTTATATGTTTATGGTTTAATAATTGAAGCTAATGATAATAGCTTGCACTAATTTCTGCAGATCATACTGCAACTATGTGCAACCGTTATTGGAGTTTCGCACTATATGTTTTTTGATGATTTTATTACGTACCCAACGTGCTGCTAGCAGTCTGGCAACGCTAAACGCAAACAGCTGTGTACGCTGGCACAGTGAATGGCAAAACACACCTGTTAACTTGTTTATGTGTGTTTTTTATATCATTTTCGCATAGACATCAATTTAAAGAAATTGGTCAAATTCAAGTCAACCAACGACACCCGAAATGTCAGCACCGACGAACTGGACGCCTACGTACCGCTCCACAAGCTGCGTAAAGCGGCAATTCTCAAGCTGCAACTGACGCCGGAATCACCCAACGCCGCATTCAATGTATTTATACGCGCCGAACGCAAAGCTGATGTTTTTCTGGGTGAGTGTAAAATATTGATGTACTTTTGTTGTTTGTCGCAGCAAAACGAATCAATTAAAAGTTGTGAAAAGGAACTTGGCGATCGCGCTTGACGCATACAACTGAACAGAAAATAATTATAATTAAGATGCGTTGTTTGTGGCACACGAAAACAAGACAAGCTAACCGGTGCTCTATGCTGGCGATAACGAGGCCTGCCTTTCTGATAACCGTGTCAACCTTGAGCGTCATCGCAGCGAAATGATTGTTGACGCCATCCAACCCAGAGCACACACAAAAGAACTGTTGGCATTAGCGACAACAACAAGCACGTGTTCGTTATGAAGCTAACGATTCCTGTTTTCGTTGTCAATTGTAGGAGATATCATAAAACGGATCGATAGCTACTACTCGCATGGACGGACTGAACGCCCGTTGGCTTCGCTGGCTCGCCTCGCCAAGCTCAAGTTTCCCGAGTCGCAGGAAAAGTTGGAGAGCGAATCGGAGTCGCCCAAAAGCGAAGTGGAAACCTTCTCGGAAACAGAGCTGGTGCAGCCAACGACGAGCCTCAATCAAACACAATTTGCCGCCGCCACGGGTGAGCCGCAGCGAGCCAGTCTGAACGCAATGCTGCTGCAGCGCTGCGGCACCAAAATAGAACTCAGCACACAATCGAGGCTCTTGGTCACTGCGGGTCAAGTCTCCACGCTGCTCTTCGAGGTGACAAATATGCGGGCCGAGCGCGTCTATCAGACCGTCCAGGTGACGGACGAGCGCCGCTATCTCGTGCAGCTCAGCCCAACGGGGTGAGTCCGCAAGCAAACTTTTGCTGCTGCCCAAATTTGTATTCAAACTCTTCACTGTTTGCAGCTTCTATTTGCGTGCACGGGAAACGAGCACCGTGCGTCTGACCGTGCTGGTGCCGGCTGGAACAGCGTCGGGCACCACCGATAGAATCACTTTTACCAGCTATGGAAGCGAGACGGCCACTCTGGCGGTTAGCCTTAAAGTCGTGTCCAGCATTGATGCACAGGTTCGTATTGCAAACTTATAATCTCCTTCCCAATACCCTGATAACATGCTGATCCGTTTAGGATACGTCGGGACCAAATCTTTCCTGGGAGTTTGGCAATCGCTGCGATTATGTGGCCAGCGATGCCCAGAGCTGTGGCGATCGTTTCTGGACACTGGACGTCACCGCACAGGACTGGCAGTCGGGCATGCTGCGTCTGCAGACGACGCCAGCGGAGGGTCTGTTCTATCGCAACTACTACACAGCGGGCACAACGGAGCCACTGAAAGCCACCTACATGGCATCATGCTGCGAGCCAAAGGTGGCCATAACGGCCTACGATGCCGCAGGCAATCAGCGCAGCGTTAACATTGACGTTCGGGACGTGGTGTTGACCGAGGCAGCAATAGCGGCCATTTGTCTGGGCGCCATTCTGCTGCTGCTGCTGATTGTGCTCCTGATTTGGAGTATTGTCTGGTGCTGCAAGCGGCGCAAGGTGTCGCTGGAGCTGCCCACCTATCGCTCGCACTCGACGCGCAGCATGGAATAGATTAGGAATTGTTTTTGCCAAAAATACAACAACTATAAAGACGAACTTTACGAATTGCCCAATAAAAATACCAGAAAACTGTTAACGCTTATCAGCCAAAAGAAAACGCAACAAGTGACAATTTACAACTGAACTGCGGCCCACTCGCTACTCTATTTCTCTTTCTCGTTCTCTGTCTCTGTCGCTCTCTCTAGTTCAAACTCTGCTCTCTCGTGGCTGACACACTTACCGCGATTGAGAATGCCAGCGATGAGGGCGGACGTGGGCTGCGGTGGCGGTGCATGCACCACAGGCGGGGCGGCTGGTAGCAGGACCGGCTTATTAGGAAAGTCATCAAAGGTGAGTCCCGTCACGGAGGCGCTGAGTAGCGGATTTTTAACAACTCGATTTGCATTGTTGTTAACGCGCGACACGTCACCTTTGGAGCGTTCGGACATGTTTACAATCGCGTTTTAGCACAGCGTAGCGTTCAGACCAGCCGTGTAGCGATGCGCAATGCGAATTGCTGCACAGCAAAGATGCTTTCTGGCCGCACAGATGGCAGAATATTTAAGAAAACAAGGCAGTCAAAAATTTACTTGCAACGCGCACAGTATCAATACCAGGGCTGCTTTAATTCAGTCAGATCGTTAAGTAAGTGTAGCCATGGATGCCCACTTTCGTCAAGTTCGGCGCAACGCTTACATGGGAATGACAAGCTTGCAATGGCGCTTTTTTCAAATTGCGTTATTTATTGCTAACTTGAGCTCGGCAAAAATCAAGTTTTGTAAAATAAAATAACAAATATTATTTACCCAAACCGAAATGATAGAATAGGCATGACAGCAAATTATATTTTCTTTTAATAATAGTGTTTCACAATGTTTATGTATATGTGTATTGTCACTTCTGTTATGCTACTGTTAAAGCAAACTTTTGACTGTTGTCGATGTGTCGCACTACAGAACACAGCGGAAAGTTTTTAGTTATAAAAATAGTTCTATCGCTGTGAGTTTGTGGTAAGCTATCGTAAACATGCTGCAAATATTTTAGGGTATAATTGTCAGTAGCTGAAAAAGCATGTTAATATATATGTACATACATATATTTGTAAAACTAGCCGGTATAGTAAATTAAGGAATTTAAACTATTTTAGGTGAAAACATATCTAAGTGCATATCTTAGCAATGAATGATACGATTACGGCTGCACCTGTTGCATTTGTAAACACAAATGTATATTAAAAGCTCGCCTGCTGCACACAGTATTTAATGTTAATCTACATAGTATATACATATGTATATAATACGTCTCCACTAACAGAATAATAATTGTGGACATCTGCTATAAGGGAAAAAGGGACTATAAGGGAAAATAATAATTAAATAATAATAAATTAGCCACTTATATTGTCACATAAAGGTCGATAATATTAATTTAATAACATTGTGAAATCCCAACGTTTCGATCAAGCATAAGCAATGAGTGATTGGCTTGTGGTATTTAAATTGTTTTTTTTTTGTTTATTTTATAAAATAGATCATCGATTAACTTTTTTATAATATTTTATTTTTGAACTACGACCAAAAGGCAAAGTGTATAAAAAGTTGGAGTTTTTCAAGAAAGGGTTTTATACCCTCTGCAAAGGGCATCCAGATAAATATTGAAGTGCAGACCATCGAACCTTATCGGAAAGTTTCTGTCTCCCTTTCGCTCTGTACGTTTTCTTGCCTTGTCCCACTGCTGATAGCACGACCCAGATGTGTTACCGGCAGCAACGTTTTCATATTTAACTAACAGCACGTCCCGCTATCAACTCATTCACAGGGCATTATCGAAACGTAGAACATGTCGTCGGGCAAACTCATCCGCTGGGGCATCGCGTCCGCTGGCAAAATTAGCGAGGACTTCGTTATTGCATTGAGTACGCTGCCGGCCACCGATCACAAGGTGGTCGCTGTGGCAGCACGCGCCCAAGATCGGGCCGCAGCGTTTGCCAAGAAGCACGAGATACCCAATGCCTATGGCAGCTACGAGGAGCTGGCGAAGAGCAAAGATGTGGGTAAGTGTCCTGCCTGCCTGACATTTGCCAAGTGGGCCTTAATCTTCACCGACTCCTCCTCATACAGATGTGGTCTATATCGGCGTGCTGAATCCGCAGCACTATGAGGTTTCCTTGCTGATGCTCAACCATGGCAAGCATGTGCTCTGCGAGAAGCCGCTGGCAATGAACAAGAAACAGGTGGAGGGCATACTGGCTGCCGCCAAGGCAAATAAACGTTTCTTCATGGAGGCCGTCTGGTCACGCTTCTTTCCCTCCTATGAACATGTGCGCCAGCTCATCCAGACTGGCGCCCTAGGCCAGATCAAAGAAGTGGAGGTCAACTTTGGTTTTCCCCTGTCCAATGTCGATCGGCTGCAGTAAGTCTTAGCTGGGCAATTCGCAGCTACACACAATATCTAATCTGTTTCTTGCAGAAAACGCGAACTGGGCGGCGGAGTCGTCTACGATCTGGGCATTTATACTATCCAAGTATCGCAGTGGGCATTCCAGGAGCCACCGCTGAAAATCGAATCAACCGGGCAGACCAATGCCGAGGGCGTGGATGATGATGTCAGCGCCACGCTCACCTACAGCGGCGGACGTACTGCACGCATGCGGGTCTCTGGCAAGGAGCAACTGGATAATAAGGCCGTCATCAAGGGCACCAAAGGACAAGTAACGGTATGTCAATAACGCCCAATATGATTCAGCACATTCGCAGGCAAAACAATGTTGATAAAGTCGAGTGTTTTCGTGACGACACAAAATCTATTTGAAGAACCCGAACTTATCAGCAAAGCTTTACCAGGGCTGCCAACCCAAAAGAATTGGTCGGGGGTTCGAGTCCGTCAAGCTGTCTCATATATTTTCAAAAATAATTAATTTATAATTTCCCATTCTAGTGAAAATATTCCAAGCAATACATGATCCGAGCTAAATTTCATTTCTATCCAAAATCCCTCAGAATCTATTCATTTTTCCATCCAACTCTCTATTGGAGTTTGGTTCAGCTATGTTGTAGGCAACCGGGCAACCGAACCAGGTTTGCTTCCAGTGAGAATAAATGTTCATTCCGGACTCGAACCGGCTTGCTCCAAAGCAAAACCTATTCGATTCTCCTTACCTTAATCTGCATATCATAAATTCGATTCGATTTAATTCTCAAATATTTTTGCATTTCAGTTGATTAATTTTTGGTCGCCTAACAAACTAATTGACATCGATGGCAAGGAGAAGGAGTGGCTGCCGCCCAAGGGCAAGTACGCGACCAACTATGGCAACTCGGAGGGCATGCGCTACGAGGCGGAGGCAGTGCGTCAATCCATACTCGCTGGCGAGGTGGAGAACAAGAACGTCACATATGCGGACAGCTTGCTGTTTGCCCAGATCGAGGACACGATTAGGAAACAGATCGGTGTGCTAAATAAATATGATGAGGAATAGAGCGAATTTGCAAACATATAATATACAAATGTATTAATAGCTGGAAAAAAACGATTTTAACTTTTTATGTACGCAATTATAATCTATACTCTATCTAAATTTATTTAATAGCCTTATCTAATCTTCATGGGAAGTTTGCAGTTTGTATAATCAGCAATTGGGTTGCACAATCGCAAATTTTACTACAAGTTGGTTTTTGCCGGGAAATCGTGACTTTGTTCAGGTCAAGCTATAGAAAATCAATTGTCAGTTTAATCACAGTCTATGTATTCACAATCTATATTCTATGTAACATCGATTTATATGTATATACTACCATGACCCTCGTCTCATTGTTTTTCAGTTCCCTAAACGATTGAGTTCTTGGAACGCCTGCATAAAAATGTTTGGTTTATAGCTATTGTAATTATTATTTTGTAATGATTTCTCTAGTTAAACAAGGAGAAAATTGGTTCTTGTGACAAATACAATAGCCTGTGATTCGGTTTATGGCTTTAGCCTACTTAGTTAGTTTAAGTTAGGATCGTGAAAATAGGTTCTTATTGGTAAGAAATCAATTTCTAATTTTTTATTATTATTACCTGTTTTATAGATATATACAAGAGTTTTTCTTGGCTGGCTGAATGACTGAACGGTGTTAACTCACGAAGCTTAAAAATGTACTGAAATTTCTGTATGGAAAATTTGACCCGCAAATGGGGGAAACGGTGATCAAACCTATATATATATATATATATATACATATATATATATGTTTTTCAAACGTGATGTCATGAGCTTGTTTGGCTCCGGTGTCTGAGCGTCGAACTGGGAAGTGGAAGCTCGGCGGTTCAATCCCAATAGCGCTTATCAATTTTGAATTTTTGTATTTACCTATTGAAAACGGGCAAAGATGGGTATATTCAAGTTTAAACAAATGGATGAAACAGGCAGAAAGACGCGTGTCAATTTAGTCATGTTCTCCTGCGTCTATATGAAAGCTATGTTTTCTCCTTTTACTGTACGCAAAACAAGTTTCTCATATTTTGTCGGAATAACTTAAAGAGCTAGACACACTTATTTTTGAATTATTAAATTTTTGATACCTCCCGCTTCACCGCAAAATTGAGAAAACACATTTATAGGGTTTTGCATGCCTTGACCCAAGTTCATCAAGATGGGGCAATAAACATGGAAAAGAATCACGAAAGCAATTCCCATGGCTTTTGACTATTAGAAAAAGGATTGCGTCTTTATATTGCCGATTTATGTATGTTTTTAGATCTTGAACTTTGGGGATGACAGTTCCACGCGGAACTCAGAGAATTTTACATTCGGAGAGTGCTGACTCATACTTGTGTTATTTAAAATTTATCTGATCTGAATCTGATCTGGATCTGATTTCGGTAAAGCATTATTTGCTGACTTTACCAACTATAGCACGGCCACAAAAGGACGACTAAAGGACGATTAAAAATCTCCCCTGTTGTCCTTATGTTTGGTTTCCTAACAACCTTTAATGTACGATTACATAAAGTTATTTTGAGCTGGTTTTCCTTACTTTAGAATACAAATATGAAATACTCGAAGTAATGGAAAATTATTTAAATGTTTTTTCCGTCAAATCTGTAAGCAGTTACGAAAAAGAAAATATATAAGGATGTGTAAAAATAATGTAATGTAATAATTATTAAAAAACTTACTTTTAGTATTAGCTACTTTCAAGGCATTATATTATCAAAACCCTAACCATGCCGAGCATTTAAACCGTTCTGACCAAATATATGAATAAAGCGAAATTCAATTTTCAGAGGCTTACCTTAGGTTACTTTTAGTATAAGGACCCTGATGATGACATTATGCCCAAGGTCTTCGACCAACAAATTAACCTGACGCTGAATAAAATGGAACGCAACTTGGGCTGATAGTCGATACGTATTATAGAAAGCTCTGAAAACTAGCTCGGCCCGTGTTACTTTGTTATCAGTTGGCAGCGTAATGAAAAAGTGCAGTGAATGCAGATGCCAGGCCCTGATAAGAGGCGCACTTGGCGCACCGAGCGCCGGATGCGTTCCGACAGTTGCGCCAACAATTGCGAGTCGACAGCACAGAATTGCACAGATCACAGAATGCAGAGCCAATATCTGAACTGGGGCATCGCAGCAGCTGGCCGCATCACCCAAGACTTTGTCACGGCGCTGGGCACCATCGAGAACTCCCGGCACGTGGTGCAGGCCGTTGCGGATGTGGAGGGCGCTCGGGCCCAGGAATTTGCGCAACGCAATCAAATAGCCCGACACTACGATGGCTTCGAGGAGCTCTCCCTGGACCGGGATGTCGATGTGGTATATGTGGGCACGCTGAATCCCTTCCACTATGCCGTGGTGCGGCTCATGCTGTCGCGGGGCAAGCATGTGCTCTGCGAGACGCCCCTGTGCCTGGGCCTGCCACAGGCTCGGGAGCTCTACGCCTTGGCCGAGCAGCGTGGCCTGTTTCTCATGGAAGGTGAGTGGGTGAGGGGTGCGGGGAAGGGCTGCAATTGGTAATGCAATTGGATTGCATTGGATTGCTTGCAGGCATGTGGAGTCGCTTCTTTCCGAGCTACGATCGCCTGCGTGAGCTGCTGCTCAGCAGCTGCATTGGCGAGGTGAAGTTGATCAGGCTGCAGCACGGCTTCCGCTTGGCCAACGTGGAGCGCATCGCCAGCCGCTCGCTGGGCGGCTCGATCACCCTGGACATTGGCATCTACGCCCTGCAGCTGGGCCAGTTTGTCTTTGGCACGGCGCCCGTGAGGATCATGCCCAGCGGCACTCAGCTGAATGCCGAACGCGTCGATGTGCAAACCGAATTGATTCTAGACTACGGCGAAAATCGTCGACTGATGGCACTCATTACGGGCCTGGAGAATCTGGGCAACGATGCGATAATCGTGGGCACGAAGGGCGAGATTAAGGTGAGCTTATCGCATCGCATTGTCAACCTATTGCACCCGAACCCGGAGCTTATCAGCTAATCAGCAATTTCCGTTCTTAAGCTCTCCAACTATTGGTGCTGCACTCAGCTGACACAATCCAACAATCCGCCGGAGTCCTGGCCACTGCCCAGCGCCAAGTTTGATTTCCACTATACCAACTCCTGTGGCCTGCGCTACGAGGCCGAGGAGGTCCGCAAATGCATCGAGAAGCGCCTCCTGGAGAGCCCCAAGTACACGCATGCTGCCAGCTTGGAGCTGATTGCTTTAACCGATCAGATACGCCGACAAATTGGCGTCAGCTACGACGATGTGCTCGGCAGGGAAGTGTAGACAGATTAAGTATAGGCTATTGTTTTATATAGTCATAGAACTTTTCTTGTTAACCAACAACAAATTTATGCAACAATTATATATGTATGTAACTCTCTTTTTTCGTTGATCTTTAACAAGTCTCAAGCTTATATTGAATACAAAAAAAAATTAATATATATATTTATTTATTATTTTTATTTATTTATTCTTGTTGCCGGGCCAAATTTTACTTTGTTATTCTGAGCCCGGCTTGTTTCCACTGTAGACAGTGATTCGGTAAATTCCACTCGCATGTGTGGAAAGATCGCGAAAAACGTTTGTATGAATCTTTTTTGTTTACCATCCGATCTCAATTTCAAATTCATTTAAAAGGTGTTTCACACTTTTCAAAAAATGCATATCTCCTAGGTGGAAATGGGGGTCAAAGATTTGGTGGGTGACGTTTCAAAATCATTTGAGACGTCTTTTACATTTTTCGCAAAATCAAATCTAGGCTTTAAGTTTTTTACGATTTGCTTCAAAACTTATTTTCAAAGCTCTACATAAGAACTTAATGAATACGTGTTGCAGCGATTTGGGAAATTTCACCCGCAACAGTGGTAAATGGGCGGAAAACGGTTGTATGAAACTTTGTTTACCGTCCGATCGGCATAAAACTAATTATCAAAGATCTTTGAGAGAATTTATTTTAAATGTGCCACGGGCAAAGCCGGGTTATACCCGCGATTATCCTATATGGACATAGGTCAAATTTTCCCAGCCCCATAACGCGGTCAAATCTCATCCGATTTCCACGATGTGTGTTCCACATTCATATTTTTAGCTATTTACCAGATATTAGATATTAGAATATTCCAATGACTACAAGACGTGAAGATAAAAATGATTGAAAAAAAATATAAGTGTTTATATTTTGTATTCAATATTTATTTAAATAATTGCATTTACTTTTTACTTTTGTTTAGTTCATTTTACGTTGTTTTTTTTCTTGTTTTATTTATTTATTTTTTTTATAGCTGTTATTAGGTTGCATATACATAAATATTACTAATTCATGTCTAATATATATTTGTTGTTTTTTGTTGCTGCTGTTATTGGTTCATTAATGCTAATCTGCTAAGGTCAAATTAAGAACTTAAGAACTAAATGAATACTTAACGCAGACAGCATAAGCAACAGGAAAATAATAGGAAATCAAAATTTTCATTTAAAAAAAAGCAACGAAAAAAGCGACAATATTAAAATTAATTTACGACATTTTTAAATAAAGTAAATGCAACACAATAAATTAGTTGAGAACTAAATCTGATTTAAAAAAAAAAATTATATTTGAAATTAATTAGTAGTTAATCATTTTTTTCATGAATTGTTCAAGGCTCAGCTGGATTAAATTCGTTGAAACAACGCTAGACGTGAAGGGGGGGAAGTAGCAGGTGATTTTCGCAATTGGAATACATAATTGCCAAAGTAAATATATTAGTTGATATATTGTTGAGAAAAATATAAGATCCAAACCTAATCAACGAAGTGACTAAATTACAATGTGTACTTAAGACTAATTAGAATTACAACAATTAAAACTGATTTATACAAGGCGAGCATGCATTTAACATATATGCACATATATATATATATATATGGACGCCTGCCGCCACTGAAGTAGGGTACGTCCGAAATGACGAGGCGACCGGCACACGGCTGTGCCTGGCCAGAAACAAATGATAGATCCTCGACATGGATTTTGATTCCATCGCTGCCACTTAAACAATATTAAGTCTTCTGCTGTGTAAAATTGCTATAAAAACTATGCCGGAGGCCGTCGCTTCAGTTGCTGCTGCTGCTTGACAAAGACTCGGCTACGCCGTCGCTGGCATCCAGTGGCTGGCGCGGCTGCGGCGTTGTGGACACGCTTAGTATTTGTTTGTGCTGCTGCTGCTGCTCCACAACGGCCACAATGGGCGTCGGATTGACGAGCGGCGGCGGCAGCTCCTCGAACGTCATGCAGCTACGCTGCGTCTCCTCCACAATGGGCGGCGTGTCAATCGAATCGATGCTGCTGGTGGGGTTTGTGGCGCCGCTGCTGCTACTATTGCTGCTGCTGCTGCTGCTGCTGCTGCTGCTATTGCGCACAGAGGTATAGCTCTCGGAGACGGCCACCAAAGCGACGGTGGTATTACGATTATGCTGCAATAGATCATTGATCTGCGAGATGCGCGACGAACTGCCAATGGGCGCATTCAGGCTAATAAAGTCGACCGGGCCACTGCCGCTGCCGAGCCGTGCCAGGCCCGTGGCGCAGCTGCTGGCCGTTATGGATATGCTGCTGTTGGTATTCAGGGATGCGGCGGTAGTTTCTAACGCATTCGCGTGCTGATATTGCGTAGCATTCGAGGCGGTGGTGGTGGCATTGCCAAACGGCGGCACAGACGGCACAGCACACGAACTGTACGCGCCGGGTGACGCAATGCCGCCGGATGAAGTGGTCGTCTGTTGATAGGCGGTGTAGGGGTTTAGCTGCAAAGACAAACAAAGCACACAAATTTAATAAAGTCTAATCATTTTCTATACATTGGGGAGCTGATGTCTGATGTCTCTAGCAGCATAATTAGCCATGCAAATTGTAAAAAAGTTATTCTGTTTAGCGATTCGCGTGGGACCTTAGACCTAATCCTTGAAGGAGATCATCAGATTCGGGACAACAAGTTGTACTAAGGGTCTTCAAGCCCACTGTCGGCAGTAAAAGAAATTTATATTAATTTCGATGAATACAAACAAATGTTTACGATCAAGAGAAATATGAGAATATGTCTTATACGATTCGTGCGCTTTGCAGACATGGATATCAATCTTGAAGCATTGGGGAAACTTAGCTTCATCACAGGAAGCTTGCATATATTGGGCGCTTTAGTAAGTCCTATGGGTAATAGGTACGTGAAAGACAGCAATCGCCTGTAGCCTGTCGTAGCCCTATAGCCCAAGTCCAATATATTTATTCTCTTTCCAAGCTGACCATTATTTTCTATTTCTACAGTACAACTGCAACAAAAGCCCAACCCAGTTGATAGCTATTTTTAGAGAAAGTTTCTCTAGGCTATCGTTAAATAGAAATGTTTTTAATTAGATTAGAGACGCGAGAAAAGTAGGCAAGCATTTAAAAAAGAAGAGGGCTTCACTGCAGCTGTTCTGATTTGCTTCGCCTTTGAATTAAATAAAAGCCACATTTCTTCAAAGAGCAATAATACGATTTTTTAAAGATTTTACAGGGGCAAAAACAGGGCGAATTCTTGTCCCCATTTTTATATCTTACCTGGGCGCTACCATAGCTGAGAGTCTGATGATAGGTGGGCGTTAGCAGCTCACCGTACGAGGGCGTGGCATTGCTACCGCTGGCAAAGAGGCCCGAGTCGAGGCTGTCCAGCTGCGGATAGCTGGCGGCATAATTAGACTGCTGCGCCGTGCCGCTGTTCGAGCCGGGGGAAGCAGTCGACTGTGGAGTCTGTTGTTGCTGGTAGTAGCTGACGCTCGTCTCGGGCGTGTACGCTGGCGAGGCATAGCCGGAGCTGTAGTTGGACTGCGGCTGCATGAAGAAGCAGTGTGAGGCGGCGGCGGCGGCGGCAGCGGCAGCGGCAGCGGCAACAGATGTGACGCCAGGGCTGCTGCTGCCAGAGGCGCTGCTGCCATAGACCAAGCCAGCATTGCCACCATTCGCGGTCGGCGGTCCCTGGCTCTGGCGCTGCTCCATGTCCAGCCGCATGACGGTGTGTATGTAATGCGTGCGCACGCGCGTCGGATTAAACTCGACGCGGCCGACCGTGTTGCCGCAGGCCTCGCGCGTGCAGCCGCAGGGGAACATGGCGCGATCAACTTGGCACTTGATGCCCGCCTGGCTGCAGGCGCACGTCTCCGGGTCGCAGAACTCGCGACACGAGCAGCCGCACACCTCGCGGGAATTGCGTATGTCCCGGCAGTCGATCTTCTCGTTGGCATCGATCTTACGCACACCGGCGGCTTTCAGCAGGGCACGCCGCTGCTTGGGTGTCACCGGCTGCAGGAAGCCATTGGAGCCATCGTCGGCATCGGAGCCGCTGCCCTCGCTCAGGTAATCCTCTTCGGATTCCTCGCTGTCATCGCTGCTGGAGCCACGCACTTGCAGCTGTTGCTGCTCCTGATTTTGGTTGCGATGCGCCCGCCTCAGCTCCGCCGCATGCTCGGCCAGCGTCATGGTCTTGAAAGCAATATGCCTGGCGCCCATGCCCAGCGTACAGCCGCCAGCGGTAGGCACACAGCTGAAACCCTGCTGCCTGGGAAAGTAGTAGACCTTAACGCTGTCAAAGTTAATACAACGCTTCGAGCGTTTCTGTGTGCTGGAGCAGCAACTGACACCGCTGCTGCTCAAGTCGGGCCCCAGAGCCAATTCCATGGCATCATCATCTAGGCGCCGCTTCAGATTCGAGCGCAGCGGTTTCGGCACGCTCGTGGTTGTTGTGGTTGCGGTTGCGGTTGCTGTTGTTCCCATTGTGTTGTGTCTATCGTTTTCACTGCCCAATCCTGAATCGGAGCCACCGTCGCTACGCAGCTCCTCCTCTTTGGTCTTTGTGGGCGGTTTGGCTGCAGCTACCGCTGAGCTACTGCAGCCTGGAGCGGGCACAATGAGGCCTCTACTGCTGCCAGTGGCCTCCGAGGCTGGCGTGTCCAGTTTGAGCCACAGCAAATCACCGCTAGTCTCGGCCGCCTCCTCTTCCTCTTCGTTGTCCTCCTCGCGTAGAAGCGGCTGCGTAAAGTCGTCGATCGCCAGTGGATCCTCGGATACGTTGTCCGAGGCCAGCGATGAATTGAGCTCATTGTCGCTCAGAACAATAATCTCATTGTTAGGAAAATTCTCTAGCTCCAAAAACTGTTCGTCCAGGTCATCGTCATCCACATCCGCCAGTGTCACCGGCTCGTGCGCAAAGTCCGCCAGCTCATCGTCTAGCTGCAGCTGAAGCGGCAGCACAATTTTCGTCTTGGCCGCATGCACCTTGGATGCATCGATAATCGAGGTTTTTATTTGACGCTCAATGTCATCATCATCGAGCTGCTGTTCCGACGCCTGCTCCAGCGCCTGCAGCTGCTGCTCCAACACCAGCTCCTTCGGCGGCTCCGACCTTGCACCGCCGCTGCTGCTGCTGCTGGTGCTGACGCCTTCAATGTCGCCGTTTACGCTAGTTGTGCTGCCAAACATTGTCCCATTGCTCGCATTTTTCTGTATGTACGTGAAAATCTTTTTGATCGGACGGAACATGCTTTTCATGGCCGCCCGCAGAGGCTCACCCAGCTGCAGTTCAGTTCTTTGGCCTCCTAGTTAAAAGCGGCTGCAGCGTCTGTTCCATCTGCACAAAAGAAAAAATAGAGAATAAGCTTGTGAGTAAAGTAATTAAATTATAAAAATCATGCAGAGAAAAGAACTAAACGCTAGACAATGAAAGATGCGCTTCACCAACACCTTTTTATGCCCCGTTGAACTTCTGTTTTACAAAATTAATTATCGTAAGTTTTTATAAATTGGTAGATCAATTTTTAAGAATTCTATACACAATATTGTTTTAAAGCAATACATTTTAATTAAGAAATTTGTTGTAAACGCGATTATTCAATTTAAAGATCTATTCCTGTTTCTAATCTAATCTCAGGTTTTGCTTGGCATATAGCATAGAAATGCCAAGCATATATTTATCATAAATTTAGTTCGCATATTTTTGCGGAGTACTCTAACTTTG
This sequence comes from Drosophila lacicola, assembly GCA_035045355.1. Taxonomy (NCBI): domain Eukaryota; kingdom Metazoa; phylum Arthropoda; class Insecta; order Diptera; family Drosophilidae; genus Drosophila; species Drosophila lacicola. Next base: position 61,462 of record JAWNPB010000012.1, on the reverse strand, counting down.
AATCCAGAAGTTCAAATATTCAAAAACTCAGGAGTCATTTTACAAAAAGAACAATTTTAATTTCAAATATGTCAAATTTTTCAATTTTTCTAGTATTAAATCTCTCGAGCAATTTCTAAGGGAAGCATTCGCTTAAAAGTCATGACAAAGAAAATTACAAAAAATCCATATTTTGAAATATAGTTTAAATTGTTTCATATAAAATTGTTGATTATTTCAAGTGGTCTTGTTGTGATTTTATTTTTTAGTTAATTAATGGAACTACATTATTTATCGCCCTGTTAAGCACATACAAAATTAATTTTAATTTGCGAACGATCAGTCAGTCCGTAGCGACAGTTTTCACCTACGTAAAACCACAATTCCAGCCAAAATAATCGTTTTATAACTGTGGTCAGATCAACAAAAGAAGCTGTCGTTGCGTTTCCTTTTGTCCGAGTCTGTATGTCGTATATGGAATTGTGTGTGGCAGGCGCGTTTGGGAAAATTCTGGTGCAGGTACGTGTGTATGCGACGGGCACGCCTAGACCGCCACGTGCAAACGAACCCAGGATTTGTGTGCAGATTTAGAAATGCAATTTTTCCTAATATACGCAGCTGTGTATATGCAACAGCTTGTGGCAAATGTAATTAATTGAAATCGAAGGAGAAGAAAAAAAAACCGAGAAACAGTAATAACAATTTAAGCTTAAGCAAAATCAATAATTTGCACACCTTTTATCCGATTATTCAGCGCAGCGCGCTTTGATTACGCTTTTCCGGGACACTTGACGCGAATTTGCAAACTCCTTTTTCGAATTTGCGTTGCAGCTGTGAAAACTGCGACGGAACGGGGCGACCGCAGTGTATGTGTGTGTGTGCGAGTGTTCGTGTGTTTGTGTGTACGAGCAAAGGAGGCGCAGCGCATAGATCACAAATATTAATGGTTGTGTGTGTGTGTGTGTGTGTGTGCTGGGGGGTTCGCAACAGGATGCTGTTAATGTCTGTTAAGTGAAAAATTCACTTTTATTGAGTCTGCACGGTAATTGGCACAAATATCTGCCGAAAAGCTTTAATTATTTAATCAAATCCTGCGTTTTTAGAATCTCGATTGACGTTTTCACTTCTCCTCTCGCAATGTTATTACCATTTACTGCCATTCACAAAATACTCAATATAATAATGTGGCCAAATAAGTCGAAATACCAAAAATACCAACTTAAGCACAAAACTTGCGGGCAATGACGTAGTTGGTCATAGATGACATAAAACCAAATAACACTGATTTATTGCACGCCACGTAAAGTCAAAGAATGGTCTTGTCATCGATAGCTGGTCGGTTAGATTAGAAAAGGTAAGAATAGAATACGTAGATCACATGAGAGATCTGTATTCACAAAAAAATGTACTTTTAGATAGTAGAATTTTGTCGACTACATATAATACTAATTGTTGTAGAGTTGATTTTTGTTGTCCGCAATTTTATCGTTAGTATATAATGTCTCCATTGACGGCCACTTTATGCGGAATGCAACACTTACCGATTCTCCGCCGATAGTCGACATTGATGTTACATTCAATTAATTGCCGATTAACTAGTGATTTTAAATGTGGATGCTCGGTGTACGTTACACTTGTTGCAGGGGTTAGGGAATGTGTCAGACTGAATCTGACTAAAAACTATAGCTCCTGAAAAATAAAAATTCGAGAAGAGCAGAAGCAGAGCATAAAAAAAGTATACAAATTTGTACCACTAATAAAAATTGTGAAAACGGCATAAAAGAATACATATTTATTCCAAATTTCTAGCCCTTATTTTTTAGTTTCCGATATCGACAAGTTTACACAAAAGAACATATGATTTAAATTAAGTCATGAAATTTGTATTTTGCCAAATATAAAAACATAAAATTCCCCTAACATGCCAGTTTCGTCAGAAAAACGTGCTAATTAAAAGGTTGTTTGTTGTTTTAGCTTTCTCTTTAAAGTCTTACATAAAAAATAACGATCAGCCCTTTGGATTTGGTTCACGTACTCTTAAAGTCTTTCAGTAAGTGCCTCATTGTGCATACTTAGTATACCCTGTTTCGTACAGCGGGAGAGACCAAGGTCTCGGGCCCAACCGAAGACATTTCCGCTATAATACTTAGCTTGGGATTCTCGGTATTATAAAAGTATTTCCTTACAACGCTAAAGTTTTCGCTTGGCTAGAGGTAGCACTGATTCGATCTTTTTTGCAAAAATCGATTCGTATACATCGGAATTCCCGGCAATGAAACATCGAGTAACCATCGGCCAACATCGTTGCAACCAACACCGATTGTCCGATGTTTTCTTACATCACTAAAAAAATTGTAAGTGGATTCAAGTTCAGCAATTATCAAGGCAATATTTGCAAAAAAACAGAGTGGTAAAAGCAATAATATTTGTAGACTGCATCCAAAAACAAAGCAGCAACTGAAATACTGCAAGTCACATCTGAGAATTCATGCAACGCCTCAAAATTAACAAAAACAAGACCTGAAACTGCTGAGAGTCGTGGGGACAGAGTCAGTCGCTGTCTATCTCTGTCTGCGTGCGTTTGTTTCCAAGTTCCCGTGGCTGTGCTACGTTCAAAAACGCAAATAAGAAATCGTAAATCACAGACAAATACAAACAAAGAGTGAGTGGCAGCAGAAAAGTGTGCAAATAATTACAGCTACAATTAAAGTGCGTAACAATAAGAGAGAACAGACAAGTGCATGCAAAGGGCGCTGTTGTTTTTCCATTAATTAAGAAAGTTGTGTAAAATTTTTCATGTCCACCATTACAATCGTCATCGATAGCTGGCACTGAGCGGAGAAAAAGAGAGCGCGAGCAGCAATCAATTCGCCCCACAAAACACACAGAAATACTGCTGCTCAGCGAGAATGAGTAAGCGAGCGCGATAGCTGGCCCTGAAATTGGGTGCGTTGCATGCGAAAGCGTGTGACAAAGCAAGATAACACGAGTTGTGTTGGTGCTTAACTGCAGCGCACAGTGGCAACGAATAGCGCAATAAATGTGCGCGCTTGTTTTGCATGATAACCGAAGGGCAATATAGCTGTGAATAATACAATTACAGGTGCGCGACAGTGAGAGGCCCAGACTAGTAATCAGTAATCGGCAAAGCCTTGTTACTCTTAGCCAGTTTACCTTATTCTTTGTTCTTTCGCTTTTTGCGTCTTTAAATATGGAGCTTTTTCTGCGATTGGGTATGTATGTGTGTGTGTGTGTGTGTGTGTGTCTGCGGATTTATCTACAATCGTCGCTTATCGTTATGCCAGCTTCAACGCCCCTGCTTCATGACGCCCTCCTCTAAAGCATCAACCATGCCAAGAGCAAAAGTCTGAAGCCTGTTTAATGTAAACAAAATCGCTATTTTTTATTTTCTTTGTTTATGTATCCGCCTTTTTATGCGCTTTTATTAAAGCTGACGCTGTGGAAATTCGACAAAAATCTGTCGACAGTTTGAGACAAACTCACTAATGTTGAGAGTATTTATAATTGTTTGTATATTTTCTGGTGCTCTAAACATATTTCAAATAATTACGCACAGAAGTTTATGTTACACTTGTTGAATTTTGCTGACACTATGCTTGTTTTTTTTTAAATAGATGCGCTCTAAGAGTTGGCAATAATCAGAGGAATATTTTAACATAATAATAATAAGAATAACAGCATAAATACGTTTTGCTCGATACACGAACTGCCTAAAACCGATCTCAAAATAATAATGATTGTACTCTTTTTAAGTAAATGGCTCTGGTTTTATTGTGTGCGATAGTAGCGCTCTCTCCTACCCTTTGCCTATGGTTCTCTCTTTGTATTGTGTGTGTGTGCCAGCCGTTCGGTTTTCTGTGTGAATGACGCATCGTCAGCTGTTTGAGTGTTGCCTACGGTAATTTCCTGTACCGTTGTTTTATATTTTATTGAATTTTCCTCGAAAGGGTCGCGCGCTGCTATTGTTTTCCGCTCGTTAGCGGATGTCAATGTACAGGTGTTATTTTGTTTGTGGTACGATCGAAACTAAATCTTAAAATTTATAATATTCCATGTTATTTAAATGTTTTTGGACAGAATTTTGACGCCAGCTGTTGGAATTTCCGCTCTTATTTGCTAAAGTCAGTTATCAATATTGTTTATTTAATTTACAATATTTGCTCTTTTAAGTCATGTGATATTTTGATTAATTTAAATCTAAAGCGATTTGGCAGCTGTGTGAGACAAAAACGACTCGAATAATGTGCCTTTAATACAATTGTGATAAAATGCAACGAAGTTATAACAAAGTGAAATTTTTTTACTTGTGCGAACCGAGAGAGAGAGAGAGAGAGCAAAAAATAACGACACTCACGTTCATGCATTTGACATAAGTTTGTGTGTGTAAGTCGTGCTTGACAACTTATTTCTTCTCTGTGTATGTGTGTGTGTGTGTGCACTTTGCTCCAAAGCGCCAAAACCTCAAATGGCGTACAATAGAAAACGCAAAATGTTAATGCAGCAGTTTTTTCTACAGCGATTTGTGTCGACGTCGTTGCTGTCGCCTGCATAGTTGTAAAGTTGCTTTGGCTCTTGAGGGGCACGTTAATTTAATAATGCAACAATAACGATATGCGGTGCGTTTCACTTTCTCTGCACTGCTTCCTGCCAGCTTGCTAGACGCTCGCGCCTGTCAACTGTATAATTAATTTTGAATTGATTTTCATCGCGCTCTGTTGTCGCCTAGTCCACCCGTCACTACCCGCGCCTGCAACTACCCTCCGGTACATATTCGCTTCCAGCTTGTGCTCATCACAGCGAGATCCGTTTTTCAAGCTCTCTTCCAAAGCTGTTGCTGTTTCGCACTCTGGCACTCTGGCAACAGATTTCTCTGTTCAGTTTATCATCGTGCTGTTAATTAATTGTGTAGACGCTGACGCGCAAAATGTGAATGTTAATGTATTCTACGTGGGAGTTAACATACATACGTATATGTCCAAATGTAACGAATCGATTTAACGTAAAACGCAGCATTCCTGAACTGCAACATTCTTGCTGGGGTTGCTTGGCATTTATTGAACTCTTCGCGGCATGCAGAATGATTCATTTACAACATGTATTTATAACTATGCTGTGAAGTTTTCTCCGATGTTGTTCTCGTTATCACAGTGTGCATTCCCTTTCCCTACGTTCAGTTGGCAACGCAGACTAGCGGAATCTATGCTCCACTGAGAGTGAAAATCTCGTGCTCGGTTACTTTAGCAAACATTTGACAATATGCTCATTAGTCATAATTTTTATCGAAATTCCATATTTTATGAGCTTATGGTCCATTAATTTACGAGAATTTAGTATTATTTCTGTAGTAGCCAAGGCGAGCAAATTTTTGACTATATATACAATGTGAGTAAAGCAGATAAGATAGACCTTCCACTGATAATAGCTTACATTTGTTTGAGCTTGTGATTTGTTCCACAAAACGTAAAATTTAACCAGATAAACAAAGCGGTAAAACCATTTATTTGTTTGCCTTCAAAGCACAGACATTCACACGAGAAAACAATAATTGCGCCTAAACATTTTTAAGGTTTCGCCTTTTTGTTGCGCGTGTTTGAAGTATTTTTAGTAGTTCCCCTAGTTGCTAGTGGATTCTGTTGTTGTTGTGATTATCACAATTTGCAAATGACTAGGGGTGTGTGTGTGTTTGTGTGTGGGTTTGACGCTGACACGCAAGCATTTCTTTACCACACATTCTTGACCTTGAACCTAGTCGCGCAATTAGCGTATAGTAGATTTAAGCTATTCAAAAGTACGCTATATCTACACATGTGCATTAATTTATAGATTTGTTCCAGCATTTTATGTGCGATAAGATTCCGACCTTGTCCCGGTCTTGAAGAGAGTGAAAACTGGTTCTATAGTAAAATAAAATATACGTACGCTTGTGTATTTCTATGTGCACTTGTATTAGTGAGCTTTTGTCTGCACTGATTGGAGCTTATGCAGGCTCCTCGTCTGTGTGCTGTGTACGTGATCCTATGGAGAAAGATACTCTTATGCTATATTATTTAAAACTCCATTTGAAAGAAAAAACGACCTCGTTGCTGTCATGTGTGCATATCTGTACACAAATCTGTCTATGTGGCGCTTTTTTGTATTTTTATTTTTGAAACGTTGGCTTAAAATTCATGTCCTCTAATATATACGCGTACGTCGGCAGTTTTAATGGGGCGTTTCTGCTTGATACTCTCAGATGCTCTCACTCTCTGTAACCGCAACGATAATACGTTATATACGATATGAGATGTTATGCGTGTACGACATGTTTAATTAATTTCCATTATCGCTGATGCAAATAAAGGCGCCGCGCGGCCAATGGGCCAATGACGTGGAAAGCGTTTTTATCAGCAGCCGCATAATTCTTACAAATCATGCATTATACATTCTTTTCTTTAGATTATACACAGACACAGGCGCTGACAGAGCTAGAGAGGCAGCGAGATTGAGAAAAGAGAATCGCTTTTGACCGTCCGCAACTCATCAACAAATCTCACATCAAACGTTTTGTAAGTTAGAACAGCAGCAGCAACAACAACAACACCAACAACACAAAAATGGCAACAACACCACGCAGCGGGGGGTCCGGCTCCGGAGCCGCACAGCGTCCCAATGGAACCTCTCAGAATAAAAGCTGCCAATTCAAATTGGTGCTACTTGGTGAATCGGCAGTGGGCAAATCGTCGTTGGTGCTGCGCTTTGTCAAGGGCCAGTTCCATGAATATCAAGAGAGCACGATAGGTGCGGCTTTTCTGACACAAACCATATGCATAGAGGATACTGTGGTGAAGTTTGAGATCTGGGATACAGCCGGCCAGGAGCGGTAAGTTGAAGAAGAATGCATACGTTAAAGTTCAAGTTAATTATAACATTAATGTTGCGACGAATGTCACGAATAATGTTCATGTTAATCGGAATGTTAATCCTAATGTCAATATCATTAATGTTAATGTTTCTTTTTCCAGGTATCACAGCTTAGCTCCTATGTATTATAGAGGTGCGCAGGCCGCCATCGTTGTCTATGACATACAGAATCAGGACAGTTTTCAGCGTGCAAAAACCTGGGTCAAGGAACTGCATAAACAAGTGAGTAAACAATCCCATTCTTCAGCCCAGCGCTCCAGCTTGGTTAACTTGGGGCTCACGGCGAACGTGCTGAATGTTCTCATAAATCTAATTGAAATTGTTTTGTTTATTAATGTTATTTATTTGATGAACTGTAGCATTGCGTCGAGCATTGAACTCATTCATAATTTCCGGCATTTTATACGCCTCATTACATTTATTAAAGTCTTGCTCCGTCGAAGGTTTTTCGTAGACTAAAGTCCATACCTTGTTGCGTTTTCATAATGTTAATAATTAATTAAAATATAATATTTACAAGTTTTTATTTAACAAATATATATATTTTATATATTTTGCAGGCCTCACCGAACATTGTCATTGCGTTGGCTGGCAATAAGGCGGATTTGTCGAACATTCGCGTTGTGGAGTTCGATGAGGCGAAGCAATATGCAGAGGAGAATGGCTTGTTGTTCATGGAAACCTCTGCGAAGACGGGCATGAATGTCAATGATATTTTCTTGGCAATTGGTAAGTGATGAACTTTGACAGAATACAATCAATATGTTTAACGACATCAATTATTTTGAATTGCAGCCAAGAAACTACCCAAGAACGACAACAATCAAGGATCTGTTATAAAGCCAAATGGAAACGAACCAACTCAAACGACGAACAACTGCTGCAAGTGATGTCCCTTTGTAGGTGTGTGTGTGTGTGTGCGCCCTTCAGCGAAATTGATTGGATCGTATATAATTTCTTTTTAAATTGGTTGCTTTTTGTCATTGCAGAAAATAAAATTTCCAACGAGAGATTTGAAAAGTTTATGCTGATAATTATAAATAAAAAATTATTTAAAATTTAAAAAACTAAAGCCGGCTCATAGGGGCAAACAATTTAATTTTCATAATTGATGATGATGATGATGAAAGGAAAAAAAAAAACAAAACAAAACCATAAAGATAATATTAATTATAAATTAAATTAAATGGAAACAAAAACAACAAAACGTAAAAGCAAAAAGTTAGTTTAAATAAATACACATAGCCCCGTTAACACCAAGCGAAAATGTATCAGAAACAAAAACAAAAAGCGCTCTTATAATATTTCTATCTCTGGTCCCATAGTTCATAACCGCCACTTAGAGAGCTCCTTCAATTTCATCTCAAGCAAATGCGAAACTTTTCTAAAAAAACGCATTTTAAATAAAATAATAGTAAACCTAACGAAGCGGATTAATTAATTCAAGAGTACACGTCGTATCGTAGAAACGTTTCAAATTGAATTGTATAAAAAAGTGAAACATAGGAAGCATGCTAAGAAAGTTGATAAAGTTTACAAACCATATGGGTGTCGAAGCCAGAGAAATTCCAGTTGCAGTCGTTTTCAGCAGCGTTCCAATAAAGAATAAAATAAAAAAAATAAGAAAAACCGAAGATCAGTTCACTTTTGGTTCAGTTCAGATCAGATCAGTAGTTGAAGATTTGCTCGTCCTCGATCTGTGGCAATGTGTGTGCCTATCCGGCTGTCAAAAAGCTGCGATGGGCACGTGTGATAGTTGCAATTTATATAAATTATATATATATACACATATGAAAAATGAAAATCCAAAAAAAAAAACAAAAAGCGAATGAAAATAAGTAAAGAAAAAAGAAAAATGAAAGAAATTATTCATAGTTATACATTTTTTGGTTCCATTTACGTTTAGCTACTTTTTGTTTGTTTGTTAAATTCACATTCTAGCAACAATCAAAGATTTAATGCTATCCCTAACTTTAAAACTAATTATCGTAAACACATAAGCTTACATCTTAAATAGTATGCAAACAAAGGATGTTGTTTAAGCGGATAAAGTGAAGTTGTCAACAAGAGAAAACCATAAATTAAACCTTGCAAAATACTTTACCATAAGTTCACATTTGTTTACTTTTGTCCACAAATCGTATTTGATTTTTTTTTTTATCTACTTACTATAAAACTCAACCAGCGATCAACCAAGCAAAAGCAACAAAAAAACAACAAATAAATGAAAAAGAAAAAAAAAAGCAAATTGAGAATGAATCAGCGTGTGAAAAGAACCGACGCCTAAAAGCTGTGTGTATTTTTCCAATTTATAATTTTTATGTTGTATGTATGTATTTAAATAAAACATTTATAATAAAAATCGTATATATATACATATATAAAAATCGAAACAACATTTTACGGAAATATTTTAAAATTTTAAATATTTTAAAATTGATTCTATTATCCGCTTCAGTTTTTGGGTTCAAATCTGATACCCTTTGGAAATATATAAAGAGTTAGTTCGAAGAGCATATATTTTCCACGTGAAATTATTTATATTTATAATTTTGTGCATCATAAGCATTCTTCTAAAACAATATTTCTTAAAAATTAAACTGTTCTCGCTCTATAAAAAAAAAACTGTGCCCGTTCAAAGGAAATGTCTAAAATTCACATAAAAAAGTTTATCTTATTAAAAAAACAAAGCGAATCTTCAGGCTTGGATACAAAACGGCTTAATTACTAACAATCGACATCAGGTTTACAAAGCTTTGCCTCTCCCAAAGTATTTTTATACCCTGAACCCATTAAAAATGGGTAAAAAGGGTATTATGTACTTGTGCAAATGTATGTAACAGGCAGAAGGAAGTATCCCCGACCCCATAAAGTATATGTATTCTTGATCAGCATCAACAGCCGAGTCGATCTAGCCATGTCCGTCTGTCCGTCCGTCCGTCCGTCTGTCTGTCCGCCTGTCCATATGTATGAACGCAAGGATCTCAGAACCTATAAGATCTAGAGACTTGAAATTTTGGCTGTAGGTCCTCCTAGTGCCCGCGCAGATCGAGTTTGTTTCCGATATTCGATAACTTCGGTAGCTCCAAGTAATCGATAAAAATCGATATCGAAATCCTGTTTTTTGAGCAATTTTTGTAAATAATAAGAGCTAAAATCACCAAACTTGACATGTAGCTTCTAGAATTGTATATATATATCAAGTATCTTTCATTTTATACCTACCCTAATCGTGAGCTCCCGTTTAGAACCTCTTACTTGTTTTTTTCTAATCTAATAAACAAAAAAAATATAAATGTTAAGAACACACTCATTTGTGGAATGCGATTAGGCATTCGTTCTATGGAGAGCCGGAGCTGTACTGATTCAGGATTTGTCATCCGGCAATTTGATTGTGATATTTTAAGAACAAAGAGCTTTAATGAGGATGCACTTTCCTAGCTAGTACAGTCCGCGAGGAGCATTTAGTTGCTATGGGTTGGTCCGCAAACGAGCTCCACAAATGAGAAGAGCAAAGGTTCAATTGCGCCATAATAGGGGCGATGCGGCAACTAGATGTAGGGAGACCATGCCCTGCCTGATAAAGCGATACAAGCTGGTTATCTTGGGCGCTGCGACGGTGGGCAAGTCATCCCTGGTTTCCCACTATACCCAGGGCAGCTATCTGCATGTTAAGGAAAACACGCTTGTTGCCGCATTTTCCAGCATCTATCTGGACAAGTCCATGAAATTTGATACCTGGGAAGTGGCTGGCGAGGAACGGTTGGTATACACTTCTTTCAAGTCAAGTGAAATGATTAAAATAATTCAGTTTCGGGCAGCTGGCATAGCTTGGCGCATATGTATTATAAGGGTGCCCAGGCAGCGCTTGTGGTCTACGATGTGCAGGATCAGGATAGTTTTGTTTGCGCCAAGGAGTGGATCAAAAAGGTTTGTACACTCACAATTTCATATTGAAACTCTCTGAATATCAATAACAATATGTGCTTTAGCTAGCCCCGGACCTGGTTATTGCCATCGCCGCCAATAAGGTGGATTTGTGGGACGATTTGTGCGTCCCTTCTGACGAAGTGAAATACTATGCTCAAAGAAAGGGATATATATTCATGGAAACCTCGGCCAAAACGGGTCAAAATGTCAATGCAATTTTTGCCGCAATCGGTGAGAATATTTATTCATTTTTCCAAGCTACAAGTTTTAAAATTTTTTAAGTTTTAGCTGAAAAACTTCAAGCAAGAAGAAGTCCTGAGCCGTTAAACGTAAGATCAGATGAATGTTGCGGATGTGGAATACTTTAACCCGGAATTCCGAACTGGATTAGCTGAATAAAACATAAATTCTCCTAAACTTGAATGGGTCATATTTTTTCAAAAGATGGTTTGGGAATGGAAAAAATAAACTAATTTCGATAGATAAAATGTATAAAAGGTTAACAAATTTAAATTTGTATTAATTAAATTGTTCTATTGAAAAATGAAACGAACTAACGAATTTTTTGTTTGTTTAGCCGCCTTTATATTAAAACATATTATATTCAATAGTTAAATGCTATAATTCAAGGTTCGAGCCAACTCCTTGATTTAAAGTTTGATTTACCTAACTGTTTTTTCAGCTCGATTTTCCAATTACTAAATATTGTTTGGGTTTCTTATGCAATATTTAAAGAACTGATTAATTTGGTTTGAGTTTTGGTCCCTACAATTAAAATTAATTTGGAATTTCGATTTACAACCAGGTCGCTTTTGATCAAAAATGATTTATTCAAGATAAAATATACGACTTCACTGACATTGCGGATAAAGGAAAATATACTTGAACTTACTTTGTCGAACTCAAAATGTTTAATCGGGACCCCTACAAAAGTCATTCTTTTCGTTAAACCTTACTCAATTATGTCGATAACAAATTGAATCACGCAGAACCATAACCATGGGCGTAGCCAGGATATCTTAACTTGTTGACAGCTGTTTATGGTAAAGCCCCCTCGCTACGCCCATGATCCTAACTGAGTAAAGGCCCCTCTAAAATTCATCCCTCAGCTATTGGGGTTTTCTTATCAGTGCGGGGGAAGCTTTTCGATCTGCTCCCCCTCGCTACGCCCATGGCCATAGCCGAGTATAGGCCTCTGTGAGATTCATACCTCAGCTATATATGGATTTTCTTCCACGATGTTTAGTTGAATACATTGAAGCGAAAAGTACAGACCTGGCAGCATGAAACGATTGTCAACCTTCAGACCGAAAGCCAAGTTTCAGATTATGATGTTGGGTAATGCGGCTGTGGGAAAATCATCCCTACTTCAGCGCTTCATATCAGATGGGTCGCCGACAATATCGGAGCCGATGGCAACAATTGGCGCAGAATTCAAGGTGAAAAGAGTCTGCCTAGTCGATGGGGTCGTCAGGCTGAAAATCTGGGATACTTCCGGACAGGAACGGTAAGTTCTTCAGACTTAAATAGATCATTTGGTTTCTAATAATCAAATAGATTTAAGGACTTGCTACGCACGTATTATGATCGTTGTAATGGGGCTGTCGTTGTATACGATATTCAGAATCGCGAGAGCTACGAACAGGCTCAGGCATGGGTGACAGAGCTCAGAGAAAAAGTATGTCCAGAAATAGCAAATTGTGAGTGGATTTTTATAGAGGTCTTACTAATATATATTGCGATACTTCACCACACTTTTTAAGATTTCGCGAGAGCTGGTGATTGTTTTAGCTGGCAATAAGGCGGATATGGACATACTACGTGAGGTCACAAAGTTTGAAGCCGAAGAATATGCCACACACCATAATTTGATATTCCTGGAAACGTCTTCGGTGAACGGCATGAATGTCAACATCTGTTTCCCGGAAATGGGTACGTTATCAAATGTTTATTCAACGTCTATATTGCGAATTTCTAATGTACATATATGCACAGCTAAGGCGCTATATGCACAGCGAAACCAGAGTCAAAAGGGGAAAAAAAACTCAAATTTAAAGGAAACCAAATTAAATGAACATGACGAAAAAGAAGAGATAAAACCGAGTTTTTTCAATTGCTTTGGATCGCATAGCAATGCCTCAAAGTCAACTTAAGCGCAAAAAGTTGCTTGGTTTCGTCTTTTTGAATTTCACTCGAAATTTGAATTTTGGCGGTCAAATTTCAACATGTTAAGTTGGCTGCGCCTGAGCCAGAATGTTCCTAAAATCAAACAAAAAAACTTACCTTTCGGAGAATCAAAAAAATGGAGCATATGTTTGTTATTAACTCATTCTATTTTTTATTTGGAAATTATAACTCGAAATAATTAGTACACACTAAATGTAGTTTTGGTTACATTTTTGTTACTCTTGCATTTAATTGTATAATAAAGTATTGTATATATGTATATATATATTTTTTTTTTTGCTACTTGATTTCTGTTTATAAGAATAATATTTGTTGTATTGTATAATTTTTCATATTCTTGTATGAAGAGTCAAAGTTTTTGAGTAGGTTTTTGAAAAACAATAAATCATAGCGAGAGTTATACACTAACTTACTACAAGGCAACTAAATGGCTTCAATTTGAGTAGCATTAGGCTATTATAACGTAGAGAAATAACAGTAAAATAATAGTTAACCTAACTAAACTCGAGTTGTTTTCAAAAGTCGAAACCAAAATTAAAATGGCAGAACTTGTTATAAGGGCAGTTTAGAGTATAGAGACGATTTGATACAGAACACATAAGGTATAGAGAAACACACCTGGATGTGTATATAACACTTGCATAACAAAGGTTGGCTCAACAAAACAATATACACTTTAGTTAGAATGTTTTTAATCAAGGGGGAAGGGGGGGGTGTTTTATCTTTGTCATATGCATTGAATGTTTATCATTATTCCACAATAAATATCACTTATGTATGTAAGAGAAGTATGTGGTATTTTGCTAGATTTAGAACCTAAACTACAATTTTGTTCAAGGGTTTCTTAGTTTTTGTTTCGATTTATTGATAAACCACATTTATAAAATCATTTCATTGAATGATCTTCATTTTTAATCTAAACGTTTTCTTGTCTCCTTTTTGTCAGTTATTTTTATAAAATTTACAAAATTATGTTCCATTTCGTTTCCTCCGTGCAGCAATCCCCCATCTGTATACTTTAAAATTGATTAAGGAGGTTTTTGCAAATATAAACTCCCTTAACACTTAGCTTAGTTCTAATTTTTGGGGTTTCTTGTTTTCCGTTTTACTTGAAATTTCGACCACAATTATTCAATTGTAATTCACAATAATAATATACGAATATTAGGTTACACAATTTGTTCTCTTAATATTTTCTTTTTTTTTTGTTATTACTTCTTTTTGTATTTTTTGATTCATCTGTCGATTTATAAAATAATCGGCTCATCACCGTGCAAATCACAAGAGCCAATATTTTCGCCTTGGTACGTTGAGAAATCGTTTATTACGGCTTTTGGCTCCGCTCCGAATTGAATATCCTGCAGGCAGCCTTTAAATGGCTCAAAGAAGCGGCCTTGCGTCCGCATGCTTACTGAGTCCTGATTGGGAAAACCACCTGTAGATCACAACAAAAAAAAAAGTTAATTTTGTATACAAACAAGCCGGGCGATGCGCAGCGCTGCCAACTCCTTGCGAGTATTGAGCTCAGCTGTGCGTCAACAGAGCTCTGTTAGTTATGCATGCAGTGTGTAGCTTAACAGGCAGTGTAGTATTTATAGCATAGATGTACTCAAATGAATCAATTAAAATTTAAACCTCTTCTTGTTTTCCTCGAATTTTAGGCAGAATACTGTACGATACAATTTTAAATAGCATACTGTCCGTTAACATAATTAGTTTAGCAGATAAACTGATACGATGTTTTTTCTTATCGATATATGTGCTTAACGATAACACATTGTTTTGAGCCATTGCACATCACTATTAACTCGGGCTTAGTAATTGTTTAAAGCGCTCTCTACGCGGTGGTGCATTGTGTGTGCGTTTGGTAATGTACCACATCATGTTCTTGGTAGTGACATGAGCTAATAATTTGTAAGCGCTTGTATTGTATACTTTGAACGTGTAAAGTTTTTGCAATGTGCCCAATTGTATCGCAAACCAAAAGCTCGTAGAGTAACCTAGCACTCGCGTTCTCCCCCATGCAGTTACGAAAGTTCGCAGCTATCTTGCTCTTGCATACAGTCTTATTGTATCTGCCTTTCTATTGCACATCTGCACTGTCGTCACCGCAGGCCGGCGTTACAGTTCCATGCGAGTAATCAACTAAGCTGAGGTTTGTTAAAGCGCGCGTTGCGAGTCAAGTGAGAGAATTCAAAGACAGACGAAAAAACTAGCAGCAACATGTATTAATTACCAGACGGTAAGTCTGCACACGCTTAATTTAATTGATGAGTCACACGCATGCGATAAATGAATTAAATGCAGAGCTTGTAGTAAAGCATTGTAAAATCTGTTAGCCCTATGACGTCACAGTGTAATTGTCTTCGCTTGGCGCCAATCTTAAGCTGATGTACGCACAGTGTGCCCACACTTACCTAAATAGAAAATATCCTCGTAGCTAATCGTTGGCTCCTTGCCCCCACGACGCTGAAACGATGTCGTAGGGGTTGTTGTCATTCGGCGGTTGAGCTCGGGCAGTCGCTCCGTGAATATCACTGCGCCATCCAGCTGCAGCTCGAGGCGTGTGCGATCCAGGAGCACACTAATGCCGTGCCAGGCGCCATCGGCTACGAAGCCGCTCGCCGGTGCCTGAACGGTGTCATTGTTGCTGCCCAGCAGATTGTTGGCCAGCTTCAGGTGGCCATTCTCCAGCCCCAAACCCAGGAATTTCAACTGATCGTGCTCGCTCCAGAGCAGTAGGCCGTCCGGTTCGATGGTCGAGAAGTTCAGTGAGATTTGTATGGCTTCTCGCGGACGCGCGTAGAGCGAAGGGCCGCGGCGCTTGTCTTTCATGGGAATGCGAGGGGGCGGCAAGATCAGGTAACTGTTGCCGCGGAAGCTTGGTGTTGTTGGCTTGCTCAACGCTGCAACAGAGACGGGTGGAGAGGGGGATGTTAAGTAAAATGCATTAAACATATTGCATGTACTAACTCAGCTGGTGTATGTGTGTGTGTGTGTGTGTGTGTGTGATACAAGTGCATAATTAAATTACAGCATCAGCAACAGCGTGCGGCAACGCAATCAACTTCATTATTAACAACAGACTGACGATAATCAATATACCCTAGTAGAGAGTATGTTAGTTTTGTCACAAAGTTTGAAACACCATAAAGGAGTCCTTCAATATCCACCTACGGTGGTTAAACTTCATAAAAATGCATCGAATCGATTTCAAACTCAACAATCGCTTCAAGTGGTCCGGAACTTCGGTTCCAAGCAAAGACTCGCTTTAAGTTAACAATCAAACGCTAATTAGATATAGAGAAATTTCAATTAAATCTTGAGGATCAAATTTACTATATATTGAGAAACTGTGCCTAACATATCTATCCTTGATGACTACCAAAAAAAGCATTAAACCAAAATGTTTGTCAAAGTAGATCAGCGGTGAGTACAAGAAATTTCCTAGCTCCGACTCACAACTAGAAAATTCATATATAAATAGTGTTAATTTTATTGTTGAAATTTTACTTATGCTTTTAATACTTTGTCACAATTTATAAAAAATTTAGACATTTTGGTAATTGTATTAGTATCAGTAGAGAACTTCGATAGGTCCAAGTAACAGTATTTTTTCCTTTTATATATATTTTCTATACGCACATTTTTAAACACTTGAAATTCTAATCTTTGATTTTTACCTTTTTCTTGGTATTTAAAAAAAAAATTCAAAAATAATAAGAAGTCGCAAGTCTACAATAGAACAACTCGAACAAAGTAGAGAGGAACTTGATTCTTTATAAATCATTTTCTTGTTGCCAAAGTTAACTTAATGTAGGCAACGGTGAATACCTCATATATTTAGTTTCTGCATAGGGTATTTGAAGTGTTAGCTGTGCTCTCTTTGTGTAATTATCACCATCAGATCCGCCTGCTCATTATGCCATTTGCTGTTGGCACGTCTGCGAGTCCCCGATCTCGTTTGGGGCTTCTTTGGCTGCTTCTCTCTAATCTGTCGACAGCATCTTGTTTCTCGGTGTTCGCCACGTTTTCGGATTGTATTCTTATTTGAGTCTGCGTTTTGTTTTCTTTCGTTTGGCTGCCACTCAACTTGATTGCACTTGTTGCTTCGTGTTTTCACCAGCTTGTTTATGGCTTATTGTTATTAGTGGCATGTTAATTCACTTTGCTAATAAGTGAAAGGCTGCCAGCCGGCTGATCGTATGCCCCAACTGCCAATTGTATAATACTGGCCTGGTCAAAAAAAACCAACAAAATCGTAAAACTCTTTTATATCAAAAACTTCTGAGCTGCAAACTTATGCACTCAAAATTGATCTTGAAACTGATCTCGTTTTAATTTGTATTAATTTGTGATTGCTTTAATTCTATAAATGTTTATATTCATATTGAGAAATGTTTAATTGGTTGAATCCATCTACTTTAGTTTAATCTTTTAAACTTTTTGTTATGCAGCAAAATTACTATACCGCAAAAATATTATATTGTTTCAAAACTAAACTTTAATAAAAACAGAATTAAGCAGACAAGAACTATGGCGCTGGCTCATAAGTGATTCATATAACCTCTAAAAGTAATACTACGAATTTCTATATATAAAACTATTTGTCCTGTCTGACTGATTGACTGAACTGAACGCATAGCCCAAACCGTAAGAGTTAGCAAGCTGTCTTCACTGTAGTTCTGTAATTAGCTTATGTGATGAAGATGCGATTTAAGACGAGGTTTTAGTAAATTCCATCCTTAAGTATGGCATAATTGTAGTTTACCATCCGATCGGCCTCAAACTCATTTTAAAAAGATCTCTCTTCAAAGTCTTTGTTGGCTTCGGAAAAACCTCCCCCCTTAGGTGGAATTGGGGGTCAAAGATTTGCTGGGTAAAGTTTCGTTTTCAAATTCATACCCGAGGAACTTTATGAAAATTCATTTGAGACATGTTTTACACTTTTCGTAAGATCCAGGCTTTCTTGTTGGAAAATGGAATTCAACGATTTTTTGTGGTTCAGTTTTAAGTTTCTTCATATCTGCTTCAAGATTATTTTGGAATTCCTATATAATGAATACGTGTTTCAGCGATTTTGGAAGTTCCACCCGCAACTGTCAATTGAAGGCTTTTTGTTTACCTTCGGATCTTTGTTTAAATTTTATTGATACGCTTTTTGCAATATCCACTGTTTTGGGACGGATAATGTAAGGGCAAAGGTTTAATGAATGAAAGCTTATTTTCGGCTCCAAGAATATTGATTCCAGCTTTTGGTTCTTTATTCGATAGAATTTAAGCATGTTTTCACTTGGAAGTGGAGTTCAAGATAGTACATCCAGAAATTTTTCTTGAAACTGAAAACTGCAAAATTAATATCTCAAAATTGTAGCACAAAACTTGCTACGAACAAGGCCGAACTTGAAGTATATAATTATTAGTTGTTTCAACTATTGAGTAACTATTTATAATAGTTATAATTAAAGCACGCTGTGGGTCATAAATATTCAAAATGCTGTAATATAAATATCTGAAGTAGGTCGTTGAAAATATTTAAATTATATTCAACATATTTTCCCTTTTATCCAGTTTCTATGGGAATGCAGCGACCTGTAACATTGGGTAGAATTTCTAATATTTCGATTCTATTATTTTAGAACGTTCAACTTTGGGTCATGCAAATTACGCTTATATATATATATTATTTAATTTGAGCGGTTTTTGTTCGGTTTTTGCAGTTTTTTTTTTTGCCAGTTCAATTTCCAGAGCTCGATGTGCACCGAACCGTAAGATTCGTGGAGCTGTTAATGGTTTTCGTTGTAGATCTCTAATTATATTAAAATATTTTAGTGTTGGATTGTTTTTGTTTGTCGTTTGCTTTTAGCATTCGAGATGAAAACTTGTTTGGGCGATCGACCGAGAACAACAGATTAAAGCAAATTCTGGACAAAATAAAATCAGTTCTCTGACGTTTTAAGATCTTTACTCGGCTACTGTATTTCTATATAAAAAAAATGTATAAGCAAAAACAAAACATAGCCAACTTTTACTTCGCTGACACATTGAACTTCAACTTGGCTCTGGAGATTTATGGAACTCGTTTTGCAGATTTTCAAGTGAAATGATTTGTGCCTTTCATTGTTGCCCAGCTACTGTTGTTGCTTTTTATTTTGTTTTTTTGTTTTATTGCTGTCACGGACATTAAGCACTAACTAAACATCTGTCGCTTGACTAATTCGATGACGAATTGCCCTCGAAGCCCCTCTGCTCCTACCTTCCCCTCCAGTTGAAGTCAAGCAATAACAACTCGTCACACGAGCTGGCAATTATGAGCAAATGTTTTCGCAGCGCATCCAAAACTTTCAATTTGGAGGCCAGTGAACCCCAGATTCTACTCACCGATCTCACAGTAGAAGCCGCCCCAGCCATTGGGACAGGAGCAGCGGCCACTGCGCAGGCAGCGTCCATTGTTCTTGCACGGGATCAGCTTGCAGGTCTCCGAGTATTCGCAGCGATCGCCCCTCGCATAATCCGGACAGATGCAGTGCGGCTGCAGCTTCTCGTCCAGCCAGCAGTGGCCGCCCGACTCACAGGAATCCCCGCCGCAGGCGGTGCCGTCGCAGTCGCGAATGTTACGTGATTCTGCGCAAATGAATTAACAAAAAAAAAAAAAATTAATATCTTATTATTTTCATGCACATCAAAATTCATTTGGAAAGTCTTGATTTGACCCTAGCATCATTTAATTTGCCCATTCATATCAATAACTGTCCTTTATAATCATCGTAACCTAATTTAAATATTTAAGTAAAATTTTTTTTGTATTTCTCCGACATTTGACAAATTTCATAATATTAACTCCCTTTTGCATAAATTGTGCAATATTTTAATATTTTAAATTTACCGAGAGTTTTATATTTTTGTAAACGCAACGAACATACATACATATGGCATATATAAAAAGTCATGTTTGTCTGTCTATTCCTTTGCAAACTGGACTCCCAGTATTAAGGCCAAACTAAGGTTTACCTAGATCAGTGTTATTTTTGCAGTCAGGTGTCGGATCCAGCTGGATTGGGCCACTAAATCGGGTTAATAATAGGGTTCTTGTATGATAACATTTAATTTTTTAAAACTGTTATAACCAAATCCGACAAACTCAAGTTCAAACATGCCTGAGCAAAATCTCAAAACGAACGATCTTAAATGGGTTTTGTATGAAGAACTTTTCTGTTTCAGCAAACTCAGCAACTCCTTAAATATACCTAGGCCACGTGACTACCAGGGAATTAAGTCTTTAACCTGTCCACGCACAACTTTTTCAACTTTTTCTTCTTCGCATAAAATTTGAATTAATTTTAATATTAAATCATGCCCCACTTCAAACAAATTTCGGCGGTTTTAGTTTTAAAAAGTTTTCTTAAAAGTTTCATTTCTCTTACTCTAAACTTGCAAAGGCTTCATGAATTTTAAATTAATGTGTTTTATATTGGTGAAAATTAGATGTATGTAAATATTAATTTGTGTCCATGGCACATTAATTATGTGATGTCATATTTTGTGCGTTTGCTGCTTACCCACAATATTCGTTTCGTTGAGGACAATGCGAGTGCCGCTGACGACGAGGCCCCGGACACAGCCACGGAATGGTATGGGGAAGCCGGAGATGGCATTGTGCGGCAGCTTGGAGACATCTTTCAGGCCGCCAATGAAGAGCAGGGAATCGGGCTCGACAAGCACCTCGGCGGAGGGCGCCAACGCCGACGAGGCGCTGCCCTCCACCCACAATGTCAGCCAGCGTCCGCGCTGCGCCATTTTGATCTTGTGCCATTCGCCAATGGCCAGCATGCGAACACTTCGGACGACGGTAACATGGTTGCTGGGTCCCGAGATGCGGAACTCGACGACACCGCCCTGCAGCGACAGCGAGACGAATCCGATCTTCTTGTCCTGATTGTTATTGAGCGTGCCGAAGTAGAGTAGCAGTCCACGCTCGGAGAGTGGACGCAGCTGGAATTCAATGAAGAAAAACTGGACACGATGATGCTCCTCGAAGGTCTTGGAGCCCATCAGCGGCACGGGAGAGAAGCTGCGCTGCTTCTCCACCTCGTTGAGCAGCTTCATCACAAAGTGTGTGCTGGCCGTAGAGATGGGCTTGGGCGGCATCAGCTTCTTGGTAAAGTTGCGATAGCTGACCATCTGGGAGCGCTTGGCGCCCAGCTTATCGCCGCCATCGTAGAGGTAAGGCCAACGCACGGCCAGATACGAACGTCGACCCGTCAGCGAGACGTCGCTCAGCGAACGTATTTCTACAGCAATCAAATCAACAAGATGGGTCAGAGATTCAGATATGGTATATAAGCGTAGTTATGCCCACCTTCCTCACAGTTCTTGCCCGTGCGTCCCACGGGACAGTCGCATTCGTAGCCGTTGACCAGCGGCACGCAAGTTGCCTCCTCGTAGCATTTGTTGTTGAACGAGTCGCAGGGATTTGTGGCCTGTGCACAGAGCGGACCGTACCAGCCCTCCTGGCAGATGCAGCTGTGCGTGGGGAAGAGTTGAATGGTTCAAAGGGTTTCACATCCTTCAAGTTTAAATACTTACGTAAAGGTGGCGCCATGCTGGAGACAGGCTCCGTCGTGCTGGCAGGCGTGCCTGTGACATTCCCGAGTGCCGCATTGTCCAACGCCGCGTCCCCGCACCCCGCGTGTCTCCTGCAGCGGCACAGTTACTTGGCCAGCCTTGAGCTGCACATCGTAGATGCAGCCCTGGAAGCCCGAGTGCAGCGGCAGATCGTGCGGCAGCGTGTTGAAGTTGGCGATCTCGTGGCCGCCCAGATACAGAATGGGCAGCACGTCCATGCGGCTGACACTGCCCGGCGAACGGCCCGTAATGTTGAACTTGCCATCGACTGAGAGCCAGGCCTGGCGACCGATGCGACCCACCTTGATCTCGTAGGGCACACGCGGTGCATCCAGCCGGAAATCGATGGGCTTCTGTGTGAAGATGCGACGTGGTCCGGCGCCCAGATTCCAGGTGAGCATTATGTAGCCCTGTATAAAGCTGACGGCCAGATGATCGCTCTTCTCGTCATGATAGCCGGATTGGCCCAGAAATGCAAGCAGCGATATTTGTGACATGGTCTGCGGCAGTATCTTAAAGCTCAGCTCCAGAGAGTACTCCAGCGGCACGGGCACCGTGTAGGCCACAAACGAGGAGAGGCCATTGACGCTGCCCGAGAATGAGGGCAGTGCCACCTCGAGATCTGCAAGCACTTAGTGGGAGCAACAAAAATGAAAGCGTATAAAATCAATCACTTACTGTGCTCGCAGTAGTGGCCGTGCTTGCCCAGCGGACACAGGCAGAGGTATCCGCTGCCCGGAAATTGCACACAGGTGCCGCCATATTGACAGGGATTGTCCTCGCAAACGGATATCTCGCAGGTCGGCCCCATATAGCCGGTGGGGCATTTGCATTTCCATTTCTCGGCCTTGTCACCGTTAGCGTCCAGCTCGTTCGATTCGATCTTGATGCACGCGGCGCCATTGCGACAGGGACTCGACAGGCAGGCCAACGAGCCGCATTCCGTAATGCCAAAGCCGTCCAACGCGTCGCTAGCATGTGCGGAAAAAGGGAACAGCGAGGGAAAGGTCGGTCAAAAGGCTGGTTAACGTCATCTCTAATTTCATGAGCCTGCTAATTCGCATGCCAATTGCCCGCAGCCAACGCGACCCCGCCTGTCAGCGCCTGGCCCATGTTCACCCCACCACCTTCCGCTTGGCCCACCCATCTCTATCTGCCATCTGTCCTGTTGCCCATCCGAGCGGCTGTTTGTGACAAATGGACAAATGGCTTTCGCAGCTATCGCCTCGCGCTTCTTCCTCTTATTTAATACTCGAATCTCCTCTTTTCAATCGTTTCCAAAGTGGTAAAATTGATTTAATCCGCAATGTCCCTTCAACTTTGAGATTGTGCCTGCCTTCTGTCTGCTCGGCTTATGTTGTCAAAGGGTTAAGACAGCGATTGCTTATCGTTAATATAATACAAATTAATCTGCATTTTTATCATTGCTAATGGAAATTAAGGACCACAACTCAGAATATACTTTTAGTTTCATTCAAATTTCGATTTGTTCGAAATATCCCTGACACTCTATTTAAAGAGCACAATATACAGTTCGATTAACTAGTTATATATTGTTTTATAATTCTTCTTTTTGGCTGAAGATACAAGGATATTTATTTCTTTATTTTAGTTTGTCGATAATATTATCGATCAAATGTTTATTGAGCCCCTAACAGCGATTTTGCTTAGGATTGTCCTTTTTTCTACCCTGAATACCCAGTTGATTTTTTAGATAAGTGCTAGTAAATTCCAGTTTTGGATATAATAAGTATCTTGATAAATAGGAAGGGTATTTCTTCCGAATAAATAAAAAAAAAAGCTTTTAAGGAAGTTACGTGCGAAGTTTGTCCATAGATTTTATTAAACAATATCAATATATTTTAGTTGTTTATTTATTATCGTCATTTCAATGAATGATTATCATAGAACTAGCTGAGACTTCAACTACTGGGAATATTATTGGACCTAATCGAGTGATAAGAGAAAGATTAAGCTTTAATTAATCAGTTTTGTATATATTTCTTCTAACTCTCTCCAAGTCTTTGAAGGAATTTAATCATTGGACTTCTGAAGCTTCTTTTGCTATCCTTGTATTGATTGATGTTTTCTTCTTTGCCGTAAGATTTTCTGTTCAGCTTAACGTCGGAATTTCGTTAGTTTATTTATTCGCATGTGCCAAGTTTTCGTTACCGTTTTGTGTCCAGGTTGGACGGGCTTACCGCCCATTTTATCCTACAGGCGTTTTTACTGCATTTTCACAGAGCTTTTATCCGGCTCCACCTGCAACTTTGTGGTATTCTACGCTGTGCCCCGGGTCAGATGCGTATGTGGCATAAAGATTTAAGAGGCGGCAGCGTCATAACTTCTCTTGCTGTTCATTAGGCATACAGACTGGCCGACCTGGCACAGTAGCTCCTAGCTATATCTACCCGCTGTAGAAAGGACTTACCCGAATATTTCGCGCGACTGTCCGTTGATGCGGAGTGTGTGGAGGCAGCCGGTGAATCCCGTGCCGCTTTGGGCAGGCGGCAGTTCGATAATGAGGCCAATTGGCGCCTGGGGTGCGCCGCCCAAATGCAGCCAAGTGTTCAGTATGACCTCGGGCGTGTGCAGGCGCGGCGGCAACAGTTTCAGCCATGTCGGCTGATCCCCGGACATGGCCAGCGTGTCGTTGACGAGCAGCGAGGCATTGCAGTGCGTGTAATTGCGGCTGAAGTCCAATCTGAAAGCATACAAGCGATTGGTAGGATGAGCAACGATAAAAGCGCCCCCAGGCCTCGTCCTTTTGGGTAGTCCTGTCGGGCTAGTGCACATATAAAATATTTAATATGCCGCACACTGCGGGCAACTTTTTCGTTGCCTTCTGCTGCGTGGGGTATCCAACAAAAATAAATATAAAAAAAAATAAAATAAGAGAAGAAAAAGTTATTTCCAGCATGCCAAAGCGTGCAAATATTTATGACGCCCGCACAAAGATGCCTCATAAAATCCCCGCATCAGGCAGATTTTTTCCTCTGAACTGACCTTTTTTGCTACCCCAACTTAAACCCAAGTCCCGGCACTGTGGACTGCACACAGTTGAAAGTGGGACAAAAAAAAAACATTTTAAATAATCTTATTAAAATATAAGTGCGGATCGCAAAACTAAATAATAGTACAAACCATTTAATTGCCCATCTTTAATTTTATTTTATACAGGATTGATTTCATTATCTCTACAAGGACTATGAATTTTTTATAATCATCGACCCACTATGCAACCCCGAACCGCCAATTGGCCGTAATGTCAATCGACTGTCAAATTTTTGTATCGCCTGTCAGGGACCCGGAATTTTTTTCGACCCTTCTATAGAGAGCCTTTTGTTTTGTGTGGTTCTGGAATTTTTTATTGTTTCGTAGCAGGAATGTCACCTGCCGTTATTTGAATGCTTTTTGTTCAACGCTTTTACCAAAGTGTTTCCGATTTTATTTGTCTGTCAGTTTTGTGTGTTCTGTCCAATATTCGAACTGCGGGATTCATATTTCAATGCGTTCATTACGTTTAAATGTTGACATTTAATGGGTAAAGCGAGACACAAAATTGTATTGTTATATATATATTTTTTGAGAATGCAATGAATGCAGAATGTTTCTTGACAAAAGATGAACACGAATATATTTGTCGCATGTGAGTCAAATGTTTGTTTTGATTGGTATCCGATTTTATTCAACAGACATTTTTTAAACTGAAAAATAAACTTACAATCATTTTTACGAAAGTGTATCCTTTGTCAATATTAGATCAAAGTAAATGCTGCAAAAAGGGTCGAGTAATTAAATTTCCTCACAGAAAAGGTAACTTTTATACATAAACCAAACTATTTCCTAGTAAAACGTTCAAGAGGAATCCATAAATATAATTGTCTTCCAACCACAATCGCTAGCGGGCTGCCCTTGAGGTAAAATACACAATTAGCTTTTGCTTTTATCGAATGAATTCAATTCCTTCTTGACCTTCTTCATCCCCCAAAATTGACTTTTGGCCGCAGTCGATGCCAAGAAACTAATTTTGCGTAAAATGAGTAAACTACTTTAAGAAATTCGCACAGCTTTTCATACTTAACAGATTGTTATATTTGGTTCAATTAGATGCGGTTGATTGAACCTTAAAGTGAATTTGCATTGTTGAAGCGGCCAATCAAATTGCGCGGTTAAACAAACGGTTTTCTTTCATTTTAAGATGGCGGCAAAGTTGCGGCCATTATTGCACTTAATTTGATTTGCATAGCACGAACTGGAACGGAATTAAATGGATTAAGAGCAAAAGGCGCTTCAAGTAAAAGCTCCGTAATCGCGCGCGTCTAGCGGTAATTGTTATTGCTTTCTAATTACACGGAATTCTCGAAAATCCCCAAGTTAAATGTCAATTGTGTGGAGCATTAGGCTCATTAGGCACGACCCAGCCCTGGTTAAATCTACACAAAGGCAACAACTCGACAAATATGGCAAAAGTTGAAGCAGCACTTTCACCGCAGGACACTCATAATTGTATGTATGTGTTTGTGTGTGTGTGCTTGTGTGTGGAACTAGTTCATCGAAGGTCTGTGTTCATTGCCATTGTCGCGACTGGGAGACGCTAAATCGCCTCTGGGCAAATGAGTGAAGTGGAAATGGAGCTGAAGCGGGAGGGGGCGGGGGCGGGCATGAAGTGTCCTGGCGGCATGGCCATTAAGCACGCAAGGCAAATAAAAATAGGCAACAAACATAAATTTGTTGCTCGTAAATCCACTGGCGGACCCAGTTTTGTGCCACATGAGCATGCCCCGAGCTGGGACCAAGTGCTAAAAAGTAAATTTGTGGTCGATTCGATAGTCATAAAAACACGAAAGAGATATCAAATGCCAATTACTATGGCCATCTCGCTCCAACAGTTTATTATTTATATAGGCCAGTCTGGTGTTTTTTATACACCCTGTTGCCATTGAAAAGGGCCAAAAAGGGGTATATTGGTTCTGCGCAAAAGTGGGTAACAGCCAGAAGGAAGCTTCGCCGACTCCTCGGGTGATGTTCGGTAATCCTCCACATTAAAATTTGATACAACCCTCGACTTAAAATCCAGAGGCTATACATTTGGGACCTAGATTCGCCGACTGAGAGATACAAAATTGGGCATCTAGATACTCTTAAAGTATACCCTGTTCAAGAATTTATTTTTATAATTTCTTATTAATTCCTTTCTTTTTACTCTTTGGCTCAACATACATTTGGGTGCCCTAATTAAGCTGTGAAAGTTTCCAAAAAGTTCGACTATAAAACTTGAAATTATTTAAAAAGAAATTTTCCATGCTGCAGGTTTGAAGAAAGAAGATGCATAGCCGCTGCCGCGTGTTTGTGTGGAATGTGATTTTATCTGTATAACTGTGTAAGAGGAGGGTACAGAGTATCTGCTAGTCAGCCCCTCCCGATTAGATTATTTCACTTGTTTCTCTTCAACCTTCTTAGGCCGCTCTCAATGCACAAAATATTTACTTTAGGAGCCAGCCAACCTATTTGCCAGATATATTTATTACTTAATGTGCTCTTTATGCCACTCGTCGTTGCCGCGTTGAGGGAATTCATTTGCTTGTTGATTTTATAAAATGATTACTTGGTCATTTTCCATATGGCTGAGCCCATCAAATTGATGGGCGAGTCCAAAGTGATTGCGCTCGACTGAATTGTAAATTTGCGAATTACTTGTTAAATGCAAATGATCACATGTCTTTATAGCTCACCCTCAAAATTGGAATAAGTATTCAATTAAATGTTTTAGTTAGTTTTGTGGCCAGCATATGGAGTTTAGTCGGGCATAAATTTAACTGCAAGGACTAACAACAGAGAAGTGGATAAAAGCTTATGTGGGTGTGAATCGGAAATGACTTAAGAGGTGTTTTTGTTGTTCAATTCATTTTATTCACATCAAATATATGCTGCTTAATGTCTTGAAGAATCTTGGTGTTCAAGGGAGTCCTCCTATGCAATTGTCCAATCTGAATTGTATACCTCCGTCGACAAGTTCATATAATCCAAAATCTTACAATGGGTCAATATTCTTGTGGGTGATTTCGAGCTTTCGATAAAGCTGTTTAGTTACTATTAGGGCAAAGTTTAGCAATGCCAAGTTGTCAATAAAAACGTTTAATTTTATGGTCGTACAAGGAAGACTTCAACAATGGAAAGCTCTTGAATGCAATCTGTAAGCACATCCCCTTGAATCTTATCGCGCTTAGTTTTCCTCTGAACATATTTTTTCAGCTTATTTCCTGCTCAGCCGCAGCATAAATTATCGAAGTGTGTTTCTTTGTTATCGCAATTGTCTTTTACGCCATTACGTTTCGCATTTGAAAGTGGCGGCAATTCCAGGAACTGTTAGTTAAACGATTAATTACGCAAGAGCCCCACATTACTTTCGCTTTGGCCCCGTATCCCTCTACTCTGTCTCTGGGGGCCATCGCAGCGATTCAACTTCCGCTTCCGTTGCGAGCGCAGAAAATGCGGCAAATTAAATTTCAGCCAAAAACCAACTACGCCAACTAATTACGCATGAATGCGAAGCCAAGGATCGGCGAATGCGCGGCGCAAGGAACAGTCAGATGTGAGATGGAGCCGAGGGAGCGACTGTGGTGGCGACGTGGAAATGTTCAAAAAAAAGCGGAGCTAGCGCAATTTATTCTACACTTGAAGCATTATAATTTGTGGTGGCCAAACGGCATGGAAATCGACATAAGGCAACTTTAATGGCCTGTGCCCCAGGCAGCCTGCGCTCCCAGCAATGACAGTGACCCGCTAGCTGCACTCTCCACTCGACACTCGTGTCAGGCGCAATTTAAAAAGTTAATTAACGTGCCGACCTCGCCTCTATCAATGTGTGCCGCACGACCCTTGATTCCCGGCCTGTGCCCGGACCCGCTGTGGACCACATAATTGCATTCCGTGGCCGGGCGTTTCACTTACTCAGCTCGAATGGTAATTTCGTGGCCAGTATTCACAGGCGTTTCCAGTTCGCTCAGCAGCATCGTTTGCAGCCCGCACGAGAACTGGAACTGCATGAGACCCTTCTGCAGGAATAGCGCCATGTAGTGGCCACCCTTGGTGCCCTGGGCGGCAGCCAGCATGATCAGTCCATTTGTGGCCCGGGTGCGCACCTTTAATTGTATATGCATGGGCAGCACCGCGTCCAGGGCCTCATGCTGTGGAATGTCCTTGTAGATGCGATGCGACACATACGAATCGCCGGAGAAGGCGGCATTCCGGATGATGATCGGCAGCTCGCAAAGCGGCCCCTGGCGGTCAAAGCGGCAAACACACTAAAAGAATAGAAAGAAAAATATTATTTTTATATAAGTTTTTCAGATTTTCAAGGAGCATCTTTGATTGGGCTTATGATAGATCTTAGAGATTCCTCAAAAACAGTCAATGGAATTTATGTAAAGTTTTCTTGTTAATAAATAAAATTGAGATCTACGCTCAATCGAGTATGTTTCAGATGATCGATAAGTTGCCCCGTGCCCATGCAACCGATAAAAAATTAATAATTAATTTTGAGCAACAAATTCGGCAACCTCCTCCTCATCTTACAAAATCAAATAAAAGAAAATGAAAATAAAAAATGCAGAATAAATAAAAAGGTAATAAAAAGCAACAATTTTAAGGCAGTGACCCTTAAACTTTGGGTATATTCTATGGCATAAGACAATACAAAACTGCACAAAACTTCATCAACAATGCGTAAGAAACATAAAAGCTATTAAAGAATTTGGCCAGGCATTTTCTCTATGCATTTTCACTCATACATTTAAATACGTGCTTCCTTTTTGGTTTTTTTTTTTTAATTGCAATTGTAATTGTGTTGTATATGTGTGCGGCTATGTAAATTCCTTTTAGAAATTCATATGTTTTTATGCAGGTGCGGTAGGTGGCGCTGGGTTGATTTTAAGGTGTAATTATGCCGGCATTTAATTGGTGAAAAGGTCAAAAACTGCATTCATTTCCTCGTATTCCACTTGAGTAAGCGAGCTGTTGCTGGTTATTGTTAAAGCTTGTGTATGTTTATCTAAGTAAATAGTATTAATTAACATAAATACGCATGATTTTAAAATGTTGATGTTATCGATTCTCCTTTCTTAATTATATCCTCTAACCATTTTAATATGGGTAAAAAGGTCCTTCTATGAAACACGTAGATCCGGATTGTTTCCAATCAGTTTCAAGCTTGAGTTTAAATTTATTTGTATAGAAAAAGATATAGTATATTTCCTATTGGGGAACTCTTGGTCTTAATTTAATTTTTTGGATTTGTTAACATAACTTGGACATATTTCTTATAAACAAATAAAATGAAATATTTGTAATATAAATATTTACGAAATTTAAGCATTGATGCTCTACAAAGACATTAATGAAAGATGTTTCTGGAGCACATAAAAAGATATTTCTGGAAATGCTTTTAAGTTCATAATAATATGCCGCAGCAATTTCAGTGCATAAAACTTGTGACTATTAATTTAAATGTGTGCTTTAAGTGTCAGGCAGGCTAAAAGTTTTGAAAACTATTATGAACATGAGTTCAAGAACATGACTGACTTCTCGAGAGAGCGCGAGGATTTTTCATATTTTCTGAAACATATGACCAACTTCCATTAGGTGCGTGGTGCCTGGTGCCATGCTCCCTCTCCCCCTCTCCCCCACCCTCTCCCTCTCTCTGGAGGTCACCAAGGCTGTCGCCAGTTAATAGTTTGCCCCACTCTACAGTTGCTTTGCACTTAATTTGTTCAATTTGATGGGGTCGTCTGTGGGTCGCTTTCTCGCTTTCTCGCCCCCTCTATCCGTTTCGCTGGGCTGCGGGTTTTTAAAGTAAAAGTTACAACGAAAGTTTTGGGTGCTGTTGCAGGCTCCTTGTTGCAGATGCGTTGCACTTAAAGTGTCCCTTGGCGGGGCATGAATTATTAAAACCAGGACAATGACGCAGCAGGACAACGCTGCAGGCGAGCAG
This sequence comes from Drosophila lacicola, assembly GCA_035045355.1. NCBI lineage: Eukaryota > Metazoa > Arthropoda > Insecta > Diptera > Drosophilidae > Drosophila > Drosophila lacicola. The sequence continues at coordinate 30,828 of JAWNPB010000012.1, read as the reverse complement.
CGCGCCAAAAAGTTAATTCATATTGCTTTTCAATTTATTGGCATTTTTGTTGTTCGCCCAGGCTACTGCTTATTGAAAGGAGTCGCTCGGTCGCCCGCTCGCCTTGAAGGACTCTTCTCCAGAGTCTTTTGGCCCAAAACTTTGTTTGGCACAGGCAAAAATAAATTAAAATTGTTGCAATTTGCTTCAGCTCCAGTGCACATACATTTTTCGCATATTTACGCCAGCTTGCCGTAATTGTTTCGCCCCTCCACTTATTTAATAATAAAAGGCTGTACTACCTTGAGTTAATTGTAGATTATAGCACAGTAAACTATAACAATAAACTGTAAAATCCTGCGCAGCACAGAGTTTTATTAGAATTCTCAAATGGTTTTAGCGTCTCGGGACTGAAACGCGCATTCTTGAAGTGCTTGTTCTTTTCATTGTTCAAATTGCAGTAGACGTAGACAGTTCAGTTAAGGTTTTAAATATTTAACATTGATGCTTTAATGAAATAAGGCAGGCTTTTTTTTCCTTTGCCAATTTCACTAGGTTAAAGATTCAAAAGGGAACAAATTGATTGCATTTCTTGAACAGAAAAGAAAAGTTTGGCTATGACAGATCCGAGTTGTTCCCTGTCACTCTGATAAAAGGAGATTTCCTAATAAACAAAATATATATTAAAAAAAAAAAAAAGAGTTGTTCTTGAAATAACTATAAAAACAAAAACTACGAATGGTAGTAGTCTATGTCATTGATAAATATATGTTGCAGATCTGCTTTTCTCATAACAGCAAAAATCGTTCAGCTTCGAACTACTTTGTAATTTAGCTTTCATTGATCAGATTGAGTTTCGGCACCTTGAAGATATATGTATCCTACCTTAAAGTCTTTAAAAGTCCTGGCAAGACAATGATTTAGCAGAAAGGATTACAAGCTTAGCAACGGCTTCAAGCGTAGACATCACCATTCGGTAAGCAGATGACATCCAGTTCGAAAGTCATCATCTTAAAATAAATCTGAGAGCAATCTGCCCAATTTGTAATACTCTACAGCCTATCGAAATAATGAGCATTCAACGCGCTTGTTGCGCAAATAATCATGGCCTGTGGGGCAAATCATGCACATGCCTGCATGGCAGGCAGTCAAAGGATTGGGTGTAACATATAATGTAACGAGGTATCCTTCCTCAACCCGGCTGCATCCCATCTCTTTGTTTTCATTTTGTATTTCGTGCTCAGGAAATGCATTACACAGAAATCAACGCCTGATGTTGCAGCTGTTGGAGACGCTTGCTTGCCAGTCAGGGTCAGGTTGAATGCTGCATGCCTTCCGCCTCTAGGGGCAACAAACTGTGTAGCTACATACAACAAGTACTTTTTTGCGCACGCCATTTTCGTATGCGTTCCGTTATGCAAAAACTTTTCATACATCAGCTTTTCCGGGCTTTGGCAGTTGCGGAGTTGCAATGCATAAAAAAGGAAACCTAGCACTTGGTGTTGAAGTTGTCTCTCATAACAATTATTTGATGTGTATTTTGCAGATTTTTTCTCGAAACTTTTGAGCTAGCTAAATGTGGCTGCATTTTCCAATGACCTTTGCAACTTTATCAAAGTAGATGTTAGAGATTTCAAAGTAGCTAGAAGCACAACTCTCCTATAATACGCTCTTTTTTCATACTATTTTATCCTCTGCAAGGGCATAATTAGAGCAGGCTATAATTTTTGTAATTTTCCTTGTAAAATTCCTGTTATGCAAATTTCTCCTAATAGCATGAGTCATTTTTCACAGCATATTGAATAGAATAAAAAAAAAGCAAAATGTAGAAAAATTTAAAAATAAATATTGCTCTTATTTTTAATTCAGTCATATAAATGTCGAAGCCTGGAGTTTCCCGTGAACATTTAAACGGCAGATTTGTGAAAAGTGTGCACACACTGTTCTTTGACGCATTTGACAGCTGCTTTAAAGGCAATGCGGGCAACAATCCAATTGTAACACGTCCTTAAATGTCATCAGAAAAATGATTAAAAGCTGTGAAGAGCATATTTTTCGGAAAGGCGACACTCAGGACACATTAGGGCAGAGACGCGTGGAGACCATGCAGAACCATGGAGAGACATGTACCGTGAATCCGTTGCAGGCGAAGACACGCAGACATGTGGTGAGCGTTAAAAAGGGCTCAGCAAAGTTTTCATTAGTGGCGTCAGCTTTTGGCGTTGCCAGAACGCGCAATGCAAATGCGACAAATAGCAGAAGGAGAGGGAAGGGGGCCAAAAAGCAAGCAAACATTTGCAAAACCCCAAAACCCAGCAGCTGCCACTTGAAATGTGCTTAATGCCACTTTACGAGTGACTTTCGCTGAGTGCGAGTGCCACTTTGCGTGCAGCTCTCGCTCTCGCTCTCGCTCTCTTCTTTCACACTCTCTGTCTTTTTGACTAGACACGTTAAAAATATGCTTTTTCATAAGCTCGTTCTCCCCGTCAACCCGTCATAGCCCCCACTGGGGTAAACGAAATGACAGCTGACATATGTAAGTGTCTGCCTAACTGTTTGTCTGTGTATGCGTGTCTGCATGTGCTTATGTCTCTCCCTCTCTTTCGGCAAACAGACACATGTATGTAGGTATGTTTCTCTTCTCACGTATTTGACGCGATGCTCAGAATTAACGGAAGGACTACAAACACACACGCACAGACTCGGCGCTTTTGTGTGTGGTTAAATCACTTGGCAACAATAAAGTGGCATATGCTCTATGAAATAATTTCGAATAGCTTTTACGCACATATCCACAGACACACTTACACCCACCTGTCATTTGTTTGTGTTAGCTTTTCGTCTACCCTGCTGTCTGTTTTGTCTGTCTGTCATTCTGCGGTCTTTTCCAAGTGTTAAATTTGTTAGGAAAATTAAACATGTGTGTATGTGTGTGTATATTTTTGCATGTGTGAATGTGTTTAGTTTTTAAGGAAGTCAACACTATGTGACTTTACGTTGTCAGTAGAGATCTGGCTGACAGAACTTTAAATAAGCTCGTTGTCAAAATATTTAAATAAAAATTATAACTGTAAACAGAGCGGAAAAGTTTTCAAACTGTGGCCAGTGTTAGCATGTATCTATTTATTAATAGTAGTTATTCCGTTATTCTGTATGTGAGCAACTTGTTGATAGAACCGAATCTAAAACAATTTAGTGTTGTGAAGGAAAGAACAAGTGTTGAAACGTAAATGTTTAAGGATATGCAATTAAATAGAATCGAAAAATCACGCGCTTGAGAAAAACGTGACAAAAGTATATGAATTTAAAATTAATTTAAATGTGGTCATACATTTCGTATGAGTGTTTGGAATATCTAAATGCCCATATAATATGCCAGTGTTGTATAGCAAGAATACCCAATGTGGTGAACAGTTACCATACCCAGATATTTTAGAAGACCATCCCCTACGAATTAGTTGAAATTTTAACACCTTTGTTTTGTAATTGCCGATGTGGCAGTTATTAGTAGCCTAGAATTGTTTGTGTGGGAATGCAAATGTACGTGCCTGTGCATTGTCCCTAATGCCGCTCAATTTGTCAGACACAAATGTAAAATGCCTCCCCCTCTGCGTCGGTTTGCAGCCCCGAACCCCTGGCCATAAAACTTTTTTGGGGAAAATTACCGTACCGCAAGTATTTTCATAAATAGTTGAATGAGCATACCTTGCAGCTGGCCTACTGTTTACCTATTCCACCCTCCCTCCCCCCCACTGAGTTGCCTGCTGCTCGAATGGGGGCGTACGCATTGTGGCTTTTTGTTTTGAAACAAATTTTGCTGCTGTGCTATTTTGCCTGATGTTAACTGAAATTTTGAACGTCACTGACAAGAGGATTCTTAACTATTCTGTTGCAAGGGCAATTGGCTTTTGATGATGGCAGCAGAGCTTCTACACGAAACAGACAGTTTTAGTTTTATTTTTGAAAAGTTTTGGCAGGAAATTAAACTAGGAGTGAGAATAAGGCAATTTAGTAAATTATTGTGTTCAATTAAAATAACTTTTGTGGACTTATAGCTGATAATATTTACAATTTAAATATCGTCTTTATTCGGCTAATTGTATACTTTTGATTAATAAGCACTTCTTATTTTCCCTAAATTCTACACTATCTACTAATTGGACTCTAAATGGGTAAAGAACGGCATTTCCGTATATGTTATGGGCAGAAACAGGCACACTTAATGCCAAAATTATATATGTGTTCTAGCTCAGCCTCAGAGAAACTCTATTGGAGACATTTGGTATATATTTTCTCCCGTTAGCCCCGCAGCACAAGCTTCTATCAAATCATTAATGCCGCGATGCACATATCTTGCAGCTTATAGGAGCTTAAAGGGTTTTGGTATGCGCAGGAGGAAGCTTGAATGTGTGTGAGCTTGAATGTGTCTCAGCGTTGGGTAATTCGTGTCCTAGTCAAGCACTTTCGCTCACTGAAAATGGGTATATCAAATTTGATATGTAGTTAGTGTATCTGTGTAATATTGCGAATACTTAACTTTTTGGATACTTCCATTTTCCCTTAAAATTGAAAAACCTTATTTTGAAAGCTATACTGCAGGTTTTTTGGTTTCTGTAAATACCTTATTGAATTCCCATTCTATATTTAATATAGATATATATTTGAAGAATTCAAGGCGTGTTGCTAAAAACCAAAATGATTTATGGACAGAGGAATGCAGGGAATTTTGTAGTCAAGCACACTTAACAACAGGTTTCTTACTAGTTTTTTTTTTGTAAAAAAATAGTCGAAGTAGCGCACAAAAGTTTTTAAAAAACTTTTAATTAGCAGCTTAACTAACATGAAAACAACATCGCACTTCTAATCATGCAGCTCATATAGGAAATGAAAAAATAGTTGATCTGGATAATAGGAATATATGGATGATATGCTATGCAGATGCCTGCAAGGACAAAGAAGAATGAATGATTTTGTGAAATGAATATTTTTTGAATATATACTTGGGTATATTCAACTTTTTTATATTCTGACATTCCCAATGCAAATCCTTTATGTAATTTCTTTCTGTTCAGGACCTTTGTAAAGCATGCTAGGTTTCATGGCCATTTGACAATTTCCATTTAATCTATTTAAATTTTCTCGCATATTTAATTGATTTGTTGCAAGTGCAATCAGAATTTAATGAAAGCCCTTGTATTAAATATGCTCATGTGTGTGCATAAATTGTTGTCGAACATAATTTGGAATGCCTGTTTTAGGACTTGACTTGTCCTAATGTAACTCGGTGCCATCTTAGCTGTTGCCTGTGTGTTTCGGGCAGCAGCCATCTCTGTGGGTTTGAACCAACCTAAGTAAGCAGCTTACAAATGTTGCAGGCAATGTTGTTGGCCCTTGCCACTGTGCCACATTTAGTTGCTCGACAACCTACATGATTATTTATGCATTGGCCTAGGCACATGAAATCTGCATATGCTTCTCTCTGCTGTGGGTGTATCTGTGTTGTGTGTGTGTTTAAGAAGGGGCGTGGGCCGTGGGGGGGGAGGGGGGTGTTCTTTAGATGTGTCTATATCTGTGTTTGCCATTACGACTTGTCATTTTGTGTGCGGTTCTATCTCGTACTACAACGCGTTGTTGCCTATTACATGCTGTGATTAAAGTTTCTCCCTTCTGCCCAAATGAGGATTTATTTATCTACTGTAAGTTTGCCATTAAAATTAAAGCTGGACAATATGCTAACCACAAATTTATGTATATAATTTCACTCGGAAAGTAATTGTCGCAGATGCCTGCGCAATTGTTATTACTCAAGGGTTGAGAAGCGAAAGCTAAATATGTAAATATTTGTAAAATCGGAAGTTGTCATAAAATTGTGAGTAGAGTATTGCATCGTTGTTAGAACTTAGAATTTAACACTAAATCATTAATTTCAATAGTTCAATGCTACCAAACTTAGAATCCTTATTCTTTTCAGCTTTTTGAAATTTGCAAATGTGAGTTTACAGGGTAATATAAAGTCGGGTTAGTTGTTCTATTTAAATTTGTTGTAGTTTAGTTAAATTAATGGCTGCCTATTGCCAAGGTAATTTCACGCTAATTTAATGACTCGCCAATAGGCAAACAGAGATCTGCAGCGGGAGGTAATGTAACAGGAGTCGCGCACAGCGGCTGCTTTATGGCCAATTAGCCGCTTAATGGGGTTGAAAATTGTGAAGTTCACTTTGGTTTCTATCAGTTTTTGAAGAGTTCAAATAAACCAGTTTGGAGAGTCCATCGATGGAGTCCATCAATGCTCAAATAGGGCTCACAGAGAAGGCGTGGCTACTCACCCGGGATCCCTCAGATGTGGTCACACAGGTGCCGCCATTGTAGCAGCCGAGCTTAACGCAGTCGACATCGCCGGATTTTTCTTCTGCACCACCAGCAGCACTGCCGATGGCTACCGTGTTGGCACCTTCCGCCTCCTCGCTGCTCTCGGTTACCGGCGGCTTCGTCTGCGCGGGCAACTCCGGCTGACCGGGCGTACTATAGGCATGCAGCGGTGGCGTGGGCGGCGGCATAGTCTGTGCCGACTGTGTGGATGGTGGGGTTGGTGGCACAGTGGCTGCCGGCAGGCTAGGAAGGGTTGGCGGCTCCGTAGGCATGGGTGTGGGTGCCAGGGTACCCGTTGCTCTGGGAGTGGTTGTCTCCCGAGGTGGTTCGATGGTCATCAGTGGCGGCGCCGGCGGGCCAAGTAAATCCTCTGTTGTCATGGTTTGGGAGGTGGTTACCTCCACGGGCATGGGCATGGTTACAGCCGGCGGTAGCTGTGTGGTGCTTGGCTCCCACTCCAGCGGTATTCCTGTGGTTGCGTGAGCTGTTTGTGGCTGCAGGCGCTGGGTTGTCATTGTTGGCATATATGTTGTGGTTGGAAGCGTTGTGTTGCCCTCCAGAATGGTGACCACAATGTGAGGAGCTTGTGACGTGGTTAGCTCCACGCTTGGTGGTTCATAGTCCAGTGGAGCTGTGGTGGTCTCCTGTTGTGGTGTGGGCGGCTGCACTGTGGTGAATCTGCCTGCGCTGGTGCGATGTGTGGTAATGAGCACCTCAGCTGGGTAATCCGTGAAAAAAGGTGCCGTCGTAGTGGGCAGCTCGGTCCACAAATGTCGCGTTGTTTCCTCCAGGGGAGACTTCGTTGCACGCAATGTGGTTTCTGGCGGAAAATAGGGCGTCGGTGTGGGAGCGTAGTCCACAGAGATGCTTGTTCCAAATGTGGTTACGCGATGGACAAAGATGCTGCCGGGTGTGGTTACAGTCATCGGTTGCTCCACAGATTCGGAGCTGCCAGAGGAAGCATAGTCCACGGCAATGGTTATGCTCGGCCTTTGGGGTGATGTGGGGCGCATTGTGGTGGTGGGCTCCTCGCTGGAGCTGCTGCCGCCACTGCCGCTAATATCGAAGCGCCGCACCGTTGTGTACTCCTCGGAGGTAACCACTTCCGAGGAGGTTTCGGCAGAGGAAGAGGTGACGCCGGGTGCGGGCACCGGCGGTATGGTCGTGTAGATGGCGTGACTTTCCTCGGAAGAGGAGGCGGAAGAGGAGCCGCCTGCTGGTGGTGTGGTGGGTCCGGCTGTTGGCTGCATCTCTGGCGTAAGCTCCAGCTCTAGATGCGGCCTTCTCGTTGTCAGATCTTTGTCTATGCTGTGACTATCGCTCTCCGGAGGCGCTGCCGTCACTTTTACCCCCACCAAGTGCTCCTCCGACGAAGACGCCAGCTCGACTGCTGGTGTGGTGGCTACAGGAGCTGCAGGCGGTGTGCTTGGCGCCATGGTCGTCTCTGGAGGCGTAACCGGTCGCACAGTGGGGGGCGCCAACGTTGACGGGAACATGGAAGGTGTGATGGGCACCACAGGTGGTGCAGATGTCGGCGGTGCCGTGTAGTTGCAATCAAGGGATTCCTCGCCCACCATCAGGCATTCGCACAACATGCCCGTAAGAAGTGGGGGGCAGGAGCACGAGAAGGTATCGACACCATCAATGCAGACGCCTCCGTTCATGCAACGCGGGCCCAGCTGGCATTCGTCATACTGGAACTCGCACTTCTCGCCGTGGTAGTCCGGCACACAGTAGCATGTGGGTATGTTCTCCTCCATGAGGCAGAGCGCGTTGTTCTGGCAGGGATTGTCCGCACAGATGAGTATCTCCTCTTCACAGTTGACGCCCGTGTAACCCATGGGGCAGGCACAGGCGTAGGCAGCCAGTTTGTCCACACAGACGCCGCCATTCTGGCATGGCGAGGAGGCGCACTCATTGATCTCCTCCTGACAGATGCGGCCATGCCAGCCGGCTGAGCACTCACAGCTGAACTCCAGACCAGGCCCCTCAATGCATTCGCCGCCATGCTGGCAACGGGCGCCGGTGCCTGTGGCCCAAGGATCAGATGAGCGAAGGCGAAACGTTTTCATTATTACGGTTAACAAGGACCCATAAGCTTGACTTACCCGTGTCACAGACGGCGACATCCACCTCGCAGTGATCCCCCAGATAGCCCGGCTGGCAGGTGCAGGTGTAGCCATTGTTACGGTCACGGCATAGTCCGCCATTCTGACACGGATTTGACATGCATTCGTCCACATTTTCCTCGCAATTTGACCCTGCTCGGCCGCAGCGTTGACATTCGCATGACGGCGCCAAAAGCAATGATGGCAAGAAACAGAAGAGAAGAGAAAAGAAGAGAAGAAGAGACAGTGCGAGATGAGAAAGTGACATTAATTGATATTGATTCCATACCGTTCCGTTCCCTTTCGTTCCCTTTCGTTTCGTCTCGTTTCGTTCGTGTTCAGTCATGTCAACTTTTCAGCTCTGTCCTTTTAATTAATAATTTATGTTTGCGGGTTAAAGTTGTCGCTTTCAGCGTGGCGTGCAAATGGCTCATAAATAAACCTTGTTATTTTTATTCGCATTGGAAAGGCCAGCTTTATATCTGTTGCCGAACAGAAACTTTGCCCTTTGCAAATGGTATTTATGGTGCTGCATTGTTTACAATTCGCTTTATGAATTACCAACGCATTTTTTATGCTCAGGCAGAAAAATGTATTCAATCTGGTTACCGTTCAACATTTACCTCGATTTCTTTCATTTCTTTTTGTATAACAAGTTTGAAAAGTTCTCTTTTTACGTTCATTTTGGCTGGCTTCAAAGCAGCTGCTCTAATTGAACTCCAGCTACAAAAAAAGAGCTTAAAAAAACAAAAAAAAAATAAAACTAAAATCCAAATATCTTTTTTTCAATTAGTGCATCAATATATTCCATTCAAAGCGTTCCATTTCCCAGCAGCAACAGCTACTTACAAAAAAAAAATATAGAGAACGTTGCAATGCAATATAACCTTTCTGACGTTCTGGAGCTCTTTTTTTATACTTCTCTTAACTACATGTAACATGCAAGTGTACACAATCGAAGTGCAATTGAATGACTTTTCATTATATTAAGCAATGAAAGAGTTCTCTCTGTCTGTATATATGTGCATACTTATCTGTATATATATATCTGTTTGCTTCCATCAGTCTATCTGGCTGCCTGTCTGTCTGCCTGTTGGTGTCCTTGTCTATGGCTTGCAACCAAACACATCTCTCTGCAGCTGCCTTTATCTGACATCGCACAACCAAGTGGAAAGCGAACAAGTTTTTCGATACAAGCGCATCAATGGCAATCAAAACAAACCTTCAAGTGCTGATTTTGGTGCATGCAATATAAACAATTCAAAAGTACTCACACACACACACAAACCTCCTCCACACAGACACACACACACACGACTGTCAAGCACCAAAATAAGAACAAAGTCTAGAGTTTTCGTTACTTGACCAAGTCGAAGTTAATATGCTCTATATATATTCAATTTCAAGGTTTTTCTTATAAACATGACGATTATATTGTTTATATCATTTCAGATAATATTTTAGATAAATCGTTCGATATATTTTGTAAAGCATCTAAATATATGACGCATTGCATTTTTATAAGATTTATATACGGGGCAGGAAAATCTCAAAAATGTATATATATATATTTATAAATATCATCCGATCTAGAGTTACGAAACAATATCGGTTTAAATTATATTAAAGTTGGAAAAGCACTTTGGCTTACCCCTATCAATTGCAATGCTGATTATAACAAAAGGAATATAAATATATTTTTGCATTTTGTGAAAAGATTCAGAAAAAATCTTGTTTGTGACTTCTGTTAAACTTAAACAATTCTTTAGTTTAAGGAATTTAAACTTTAACTTTAAGCCAGACAACAATAGACATATCTTTCTAAAAGCACGCGACATATTTAGAACTCCAGATAAATAATTCAGATGAAAATAGACAAGCTAGTCAAGGCTGCGAGACAGATGTAAATGATACGTCGCGTGTGCTTTATCCAATATTTATATAAGTGGGTTTACACAAGAAATATAGTTAATAGGTTCGATGGTGCTACATAAAACAGTTGTTATACCCTTCAAGTCAGTTATTTGTTGCATAGGACGACATCACAGCGGAGCGGCAACAAGAAGAACAATGCTTGGAAATACTTTTCAATTTTCTACTCAACAACTACAAAGAAGATGACGACAAGTAGGAAGCAGGTGGTGGGGCAGTAGACGAAGAGGTCGCAGTCAGTGGTTGCCAGTGGCAGCAACTGACGAGCAAACAAACAAACAGATAGACAGACAGACGGACAGACGGGCGGACGGACGGACGGACAGACTCAACAGGAAGGCATACGTAGCAGGCTATGGCAGTGTTGAGCAGCGCCCTATTGTGTATGCTATAGTTTTCTTGCGTTTTGTTTGTGGCAGTGGCAACAGTGCGTATGAATGATTTTTTCTCAGTTTGTGTGTGCGTGTGCGTTTGTGTTGCAAATTTATTGCCAGCGAAATGTTTTGTCAGAACTTTTTGAAATTTATTTGGCTGCCTGCCTTGCCCGGCCTGTCTTGCCCGCATATGCGAGCTTTTAGTTATAGTCTTAGCTGTTCTTTTCTATTTTGGCAACAAGTTGGCTAACGAAAAGAGAAAAAAACCGCCAAAGTTTATCCTATGCCAAAGTTTCGCTTGCTTCGTATCTCTCAAGTGTCTGTGCATCTGTTTGTCTGTCAGGCGGCCGAAAACTTGTACAAAAGCACTTCAAAGTGTCGAAACTAAAGTGTCAAAAAGCCTGCATCTTCGCTGCAGCTAGCAAATTCTTTTGCACTTTGTCTAAATAATAGTGCCCAACTTTTTAATTTAATGCACGAAAATTGCATTTAACTCGGCTGCAATCGGAAAAGTACATGTTCGCTTAGCTGCTCAGGTGGTACAGGGGCAGGGACAGAGCTGGTGCAGGTGCGGGTGCGGAGGTCAGCAACAATTTATCACTTGTGCTCATAAATAACACAAAATACACTGATGGACATAGAAATGTGACTATGCAGAAGCGCACTCATAAATGCTCAGCCCAAAAGATAAATGTCTGTCTCTTCTGTGTGGGCGTCGAGATCTAGTCGACGGGCGTGGAGATTTGTGTTCGTGTGTGTTTTGTTTATAATGCAACTGTGATGCTAGCTCATGCATATGGGTGGATGTTGGAACAGACGAGCGAATATTAAATTTGCATAAGCACTAAATCAACACTATGAACAAACCGAGCCAGAGGCAGCTGCAGAAACCAAGTGAAAAAAAACTAAGAATGTTCCAGTCGGGAGTGCCAACTATTGGATACCCTGCACTTGATCTTACACACTTTTCAAGGGAAGCATTTATATAAATAAGTTAAAAGCGAATTGAGCGAACTGCTTGCAACTTTTAATTATACTAAAATCAGATTTGCAACTAAATCGAAAAAGATCTGAAATAAAATAGCAGAACATACATGATGAAAAAAAGACATGCATATGAATGTATATGGGCACATAAATATACAAAATGAAAAAGTATTTCGGTATAAATTTTTATTCACATCTTAAGTTATCGATAAATTACAACACACTCGCAAATAGTCTCTAGCTACAACAGATCAGAGAAGCTTCTGTCTACGGTTATACCGTATTTATCCATTTTCAATGGGTTCAGGGAATAAAAAGAACTGCCAGAGTAGTTTTAGACCGGCAGATGCCCTTTTTCTAGAATTGGTAGAATGTTAGTCAAGCATTGCAGCAATCGGCTTACTAAGGACATTCGTCTCATTTGTGCAATACATCAACTTGTTGCTTTCAGTGTATTTGAAGTATTTTGAAAAGAACATAGACCATATGAAGATCTTATCCAGATTTTCTTATTCTTTTAAACACGTAAAGGCTTTCAACGACTTTAGGTTTAAAGCTCGAGTGACGCATTTATTAATTTACAGATTAAGGAATATACTCTAACAATCACGTAGAAGCTTTTATGGCTCATAAATTGAAAATATATATTGAACCTAACTTATAGCTTAAAGCTTAAAACTAACTTGATTCCTTGTTTGGGACTTTCTGTAATAAGCTTGTAAGAAAGCTCAGTATCGATATTTTATCAAAGCTTCAAAAGTTAACCGATACTTGCTTAAAGCTTACTTATGCGCTTTAAAAGTTAGAGCATATTATGTTGAAAATAAATAAAAAATTCTTTTATTTAGTGGAAATAAGATTTTCTGTTAGTTGTAAAGGTTGATAAAATTATTTAAATTAATTTCATACAAATATTTTGGATATAAGCTTTAAAAGTATGTTGAAGCTTTAAGAATATTTCTCTTTTTATGAGCGAATGCAATTATTTTAAATGAAAGCTCACAGCTCGTTAAGCTTGCAAAGCTAGAAATACTTAACTTAAGTTGTTCTTCACTTAAGGACGAGATAAAGCAAATAATCGAATGCAAAAGTTGTAATTAAAGTTAGACCCATAGGAACTTTGTGACTAAACAGCGTTCACGCACACATTCACACATACAGAATGACTCTTTGGTTCTCCCCCTCTCTCTCCTTCTGCCTCTTATTCTCATCTTATAGTCAACCGCATGAGGTGAGCTGCTTCAAGTTATCCTCAGTCAACAGCTGCTGCCATTTGTTTGCCTTATGACGTCGCTTCACGGCACATAGTCCTATGCATGTGTGAGTTATCACGAATTCTACTCAGCCATAAAACCGCTATTCTCATGGTTTTCGATCTGGCCACATCAAACCGACGCACACACAAGCTCAGACAAACATTCATGATATATTTCTATTGCATACATTTGGGCTGAGCGTTTTCCACTTCAGTTATGTAAATATACTGGGTGTTCTCGAAGTGAATTTCACCTTGAACTGTCGTGCATTTATCATCATTTGCTTAAGCTCTTAAATAAATTCGCTTTGAGCTGCAGCAATTTGAGAAAACTTTGCTGCATGCAACGCTTCGGCGAAAATAGTTAAGACGTTTGCGATTTGCGAATGAAACATATTGCAAAATGTAATCGTATTTTTTAGCTGTCGAGTAATGAATGCTCTTGTCCACCCTCGTATTTCATTGAGGCCACGGGTTCATCCAATAAATTAGAGGAGGGCGCAGGTCGGAGCTGTGTTTGCAATTCAATTTGTTTATGTGTCGTCCGTTGGTGCATGACTTGTTGGGGCAGTACGTGAAATTGTTCACATTCTCGTACTTCAATTTTATTAATTGTTGTTGTTAAATTTAGCTGTTGCTGAAATTCTGTATTTTATGGGTACATAAATACAGAGACTAGCATATTTGTGAAGTGCGAATCTAAGCAAAGACAAGAGAAAAACTTGCAGCAATTTGCATAGATGTTTAGTTGTTTTAAATTTTAATTTTTCCATTGAATATTTTTCTAGCTTATTGCAACAGTTTGCAATAACAAATTTAATATTCCAATCTAGCTTCGAGCCATATGAATGATATCGATATTATGAAAAAGGGAAGAGTTATTGAAAAATTAATAACACAAAATTTGGGTTATAACATAAAAAAATATATATTTGAAATTAGAAGAAATTAGAAGATCTATGTGTTGACACAGACGGCTAGATCGACTCAGCTCGTCGTCCTGATCAAGAACATATATTTTCATTCACAAAGTGTATATTTAATTTATTTAATTAATTTTAATTTTTCTATTTTCATTGAGTTCCGTGCAAAAAGTATAATCAACATATGTACAAATAGTTTTTGTTTTTTTTTGTTTTTATTATAAATTGATTTTTGTTTATTTGTTTATGTGTCAATTTAGTTTCCTAGTCATTCTGCAACTACATAGTAAATAATGTACAGCCCATAGAAATATTTGTTTTGCAAATAAATATTTACTACAATATTTATTTCTTTTGGAAATTCTGTAAAGTTTGAATTCGACCAATTTTTCCGTTTTCCCCTTGCGTATTGCTTTCGTTTCATAGCTTTCATTTTGAGCAAACGTTCTGAAAATAATTCACTTTGTGTTAAGCATACGACACGTTGCAAAAGGGGCCAGCCAAAGCCGCAGCGGGTAAATTTACCTTTTGTTGCCGGAGGCACAACATGAAATGTCACATTACGCTCCAGTTCAGGCAGCAATGCAGGAAGTGGTCAAGCAATATGGGAGACAAAAAAAGAGAGAGAGGCAGTGTCAGTGAGTGAGAGAGAGAGAGAGAGCAAGCTCTCCCTAAACTCTCTTACTGGCTCGCCCACAATTCTTAACCCAGTTTCCCTGCTGGAGAACGACGCACTTGCGGTTAGCTGTGGCTGCTGGTTGGGTGGGTGGTTGTGGCAGGATCGGGTGGTATTGAGCTTGATTTTACCAACTGCAGCTACTGGCTCGGCCGTGTCCACCGTTGCCCCTCCGTACCCCATCTGCGACTTGGCAATAGTCACCTTTCTCTATGCAACTATTTTTTTTATTTTTCATATTGTTTTTTTTTTTCTTTTTCTTCATTTGTGGTTTCAGCGACTGCCACAAGGCTTTTTTTACAGTTTTCCATTTGTTTTTTCCCATTTTTTTTTTTTTGCTATGTGTGAAGTCGTTAAAGTGGAAATCGATTTTCATTTTATTGCTGCCTGTGCGTGAACAGCAGCTAGGGCTGCGGTTGGGATTGGGGCGGGGTTGGCTTGGTTTTGAGTCTAGGGGCCGCTTGTTCGTTCTGGCGAATGGTCAGCTTGTGTGTGTGGGTCGGTGGGGGGGAGGGGGTGGGGTAAGGGTTGGTGCGGTGCTCAAATCACTCTCAGCACTCGCTGCGCCGCAATCGACGGCATGTTTTATGAATGAATTTTTTGAATTGGACGCACATTTTTTTTTGGTGGTTAATGGACGAAACTGGTTGCCATGTCCCCATCCCCTCCCCTCCCCTCCACTCTTTTAGCTCGACTGTTGGGGGCTTTTCCTTTCTTTTTGGGTATTTTTTCCGAAACACGTTTTGTTTTGAATGTGAAACAATTCTTGGTCGGACTTTGCTTTTTGGCATTCGTTTTTCCATTTTATATTCTTTTCTTTTTTTTTTTTTTGTCGGTAAATGTCTAAATATTTAAAATTCTCCATTAATCAAAATAGTATTTGGCCAAGAGAGCCAAAGAGCACTTTGAATACGGTATGATGAAATGCTTTAGACATTTACAAATATTGATAAATGTGCGTTGGATTTGCAATTTGACAGGCGAGACAACGATTGAGACGAGGGAAATTATGGGATTCTATTATTAAATCGATAAGGGATGATGGCGCAAATGATAGAAGTTAGTTGAATCCAACATCGGAACTTTTACACTTCAAGAAGATTACAATTTGGTTTAAGCATTCTTTTAGTCCTTCATTCGCAACAGCCCATTATATTGTATGTGTGCATTGGAACAATTCATTGCTATATAATAAATAGTTTTATATATTATTTACAATATTTTACTATTTTAAATTGACTTATTGTTACATATAAATTAATTTAAGAATACATTCATTCAACATTTTCTTTATCAAACCTTTCCTTTTCAGTTAAATTACACCTACAATCTAACTCTTTCTCTCTCTCTTTCTCTCTCTCTCTCTCTCTATTGCTCTCTCTCTTCTCTCTCTCTCTCTCTATTGCTCTCTCTCTCTCTCTCTCTCTCTCTCTCTCTCTCTCTCTCTCTCTCTCTCTCTCTCTCTCTCTCTCCGTTTGAAACATATTACCTACATATATAATTTGTATCCTATACCAACCACTTAATTTCCTTATTTAACCACCAGAAATGAAGTTTTTACCTCTAGTTTTCTGAATCCTTCCCTCCCCTACCCCTCACTGGCCAGCACTTTTTGTATACCCTAGTCGAGGGTATTATTCTTTGTCATGAAATATGAAACGCATAGAAGGATCTTGATCAGTATTAACATCCGAGTCGATATAGCCATGTCCGTTCGACAGTTTCTTTGCAAACGAGAAACGATCGGACTCGGTCGGATCAGACCATACAGTTGCTACACGAATGATCGGTAAAAAAACGAATTTATTTTAGGATATTTATTTTGATTTTTCACCCTGCTTCTTACATATGTGCTTTCAGCAGTAGATTATAAGATAAATAGTAAAAAAAAAGGATGAACAAATCTGAAAAATCGTATACGAAACCATGTGGCTGCAAGGGTATTCAACCTTCGGCTGGCCGAAGATAGACCATATTTTTGTTCAACAAGGTACAAACATTTGTTTTGGCCTCGAGTCCTTGTAAGCAAGAACCTCAAACTGTTGCCATGACCCCTCCTCGTTGTTCACAACCGCACCTTACTGTGTTTTCAGTCGATGCACAAATTGAAATTTGAATTTTATCTGCACACATTTTGTGTTTCTTATTTGCCAGTTACTTATGCTTTCGGTTGGCGGTCAATGGGAGGCATGGAAGGGGGAAGGAGGTGGTAAAGCAACGCATATAATATTGAAAAATTAAATAAATCAAACAAGTAAGAACGTCGCTCTCAGGTGCCATCGACTGCTGAATACCCTGCTCAGACTGTGAGGCTAGCTTACTCAATGATTATTGGATGTGACTCTTGGACCTTGGGCCCAAAGCAATGACTCTCAAACTGCAACTATCGATAATTGCATGATGTAGGCGTGGCAAGGGCACAAGATCTTCGCAGTTTATATATACAATTATTTATATTAATCCGTTTGTCCTATTTGACTGATTGTTAATCAACGCACAGCTTTAATTAACTTATACCGGGATCGTTTAACTCAATTTTAGGTTCCGACGCATATTTACTTGAGACGTGATTCGCACCTTTCGAAAAATCCAGAAAGTTGTTGAATGTTAAATGGGCGAAGGTTAAAGTTTAATCCGATGAGCTTCAAACTGTTTTTAAAGCGAAAAATCTAAACCCAAGTTCAGAAAATTGTTGCATGAAACTATTTGCGTTTCATCAGGATAGCTTCAAACTATTTTTTAATGTTTGCAATGTTATTTACCAAAAGATTCATTCCGCAGTGTCAGATTTTGATTTTCCGACGGGCCAGAAGTATTTGTTTATTTCATGTTTTAAATCCGGCGAAAATAATTACGTTAAGACCTTGCCCGAAACCAATATACTTTTTTCTTTGTCGTGTGTACAGAGTATAAAATATACCAAAAGTTGAATATATTGCACATTTCGTTTGCATTTTAAGTTTCACTCAGCTCTTTGTTCATGAGATGTGCGTTTGCGTGTGCTTGTGTGTGTTAAAAGAGCGAACGAATAAATGCATATAAGAGTATAAATAATTGAATGAGTGCACAGCTCTGCATAATTTGAATGCGAGTGCAGCAAACAAGAATTCACATTTCGTTATAATTAAGAAATTCCATTTTACCACTGAGCAACAAATTGTTATAGAAGCGAAATTTTATGCGATGAATGGCATGTAAAATATATTAATGCCAAGGGCTATAGCTAAGCCAAAAACTTTAATATTTGTTCAAATTTTGAATATTACCTAAGTATTTAAATACCAAGCAGTTATGAATTAACTGCTTATGATCTGCTCATTGAATAGCGAATGCATTTCGAATTAAAAGCATTTGGTTTAACAATTATTATGTTCATATTTAATCTTTAAAATGTGTTGCAAATAAACAAATAAGAATTTAAGGAAAGGTTTTTGCTGCACCAGTAATATATTATTATTAAACTAATATGTCACATGTCCCAGGGCGATAATAATAATAATTACAGCTTTGTCAGTTGGCATTGAAATTGTTTTTGGACTATTTCCAGCCAATTTGTATGCACATCTAATCCAAGCAAAGGCAATCTATTTTCGTGGCTTGGATTTGGCCTCAAATACTCGGTGCGACAGTGAGCAATGAAATGCACTTTAGCTCATCTGTGAGTGCTGTGAGCAACTAATCACAGAAACCAAATCCAACCCCTGCTCCAGCTCCAACTCCAACTGCAACCTTACTAAAGCAATTCAAGTATGTCACTCAGTCAGCGCTCAGATGGCAAGCATTTCGAATTCGCATATCCCTTGGCTGGGCGGGTGGATTTGGTAGGTTGCCCCTCGAATGTCTTGTGGTGCGCATTTTTGCGCTTTCAATTGCATTTTTTCGCTGCGCCAACGAAAGGCATTAGCTGGAACTCCCCAAGCGGCGCCAGGACAATGTCAAGCCAGGCTAAAGAATCCTGGCAAGCTCATTTTCACGGCAATTGAAGCTGCTGCTCCTGTGTGTGTCTCTCTCTTTGTGTGTGTGTGTGTGCTATACAGCTTTTAATTAATTGAATTTTGTACCATATTTCTAGCTCGGATTTCGATTCCCTTTTCCTTTTTACCCTTTAAAAACAACAGAAACTCATTTCTAATATGGAGCAATAATATTTAAGCCTGCATATAGATGGGACTATAGAAAATGAAGTTAATGAAGTTAATAAAGAATATATTTCCCATACGCGGTGTGAGCAGAGGGAAGCAGAAGCACAGTCGCTGCATCATGTGCCAAATATTTATAACGGCAGCTTGACCATTAGTTAAGGGTATCTGCTTGTCAGGCATTCCCTACCTGTGCACTCTTATTTGTTTTTCTTTTTTCTTTTGCCTGCCAATTTCTATTGAACTGGCACTTCTAGCAGGCAGGCGCAGCTTTTCCAGCATTTTCATTGAAATGCATGTGGAAAATTTTCTATCGCCTGCCTGCAACGTTGCGTAAAATTAGAAAGCATTGTGTTGAACTTCAATGGGCAAATTTATGAGAACTACCAGAAGCTCATCAATGAGCCACGCTCTCTCTCTCTCTCTCTCTCTCTCTCTCTCGCTCTCTAAGGGGGGTTCTCAAGTGGGTGGCAGTTCTGTGGGTAGCTATTCAAGTGTGTTAATTAATTAAAAGGTTTTAGCTATTTCAGCGATTCGCTCTGTTTGGGTTGCGTTAATGCAACTATATTTGTTTTTAATTTTTTGTATTTATTCACCCATTAAATTTTACTTTGAGCTTAATTGAGTATTAGCTGGTATTGATTTAACCCATTTTCCACTATTTAAAGTAATTAAATTTCTATATCTAATCGGTTGTGGATTACAGTTTTCCAGCCATTCGAAATAAGTGAACCACGACTTTCCTAGGGGATCTAGGGGACATTCCTATGTATATCTACTTAAGGAGGGTCACTTTATCCAGATAAAGTGCGTAATACTTACTTGTGTGTTATAATAAGAAAGTTAAGTAAATCTCTCTAAAATGCGGAATAAATTTTGTTTGTGCCTAACAACAATTTAATATTCAAAAGCCAACACTCATCAATCCCATTAACGCAAATATTTATAGTAGTTATTCAGCTAGCCGACAGCAATTAGCGCATTTTGTTATTATTTATTTTTAACAATTAACCTAATTTAATAAAAAAAAAGATTAAAAAATCTACTAAAATCGGACATTAAACGTTTATGTGGCTAATCCCAAACCAAAAATAATACCGCACACATTTAAATATGATTGTACGAAGCGTGTCAAAAGCTGCCGCATTAAAGTTTAATAAACTCGAATGTTTCCATTATAAAATCAATATGCAATATTATGAATATTTTATTTTGGGCCACACTCACACGCACTCACACACACAAGGAGCCACAGCAACAACAATGAAAAGCGAATGAAGCACAACTAAATCCCCAAAAGGCAATTGATTAGCTTAAAAATGGGGACAATTGGATAGCCGTAAATGTATTTTAATATTGGTTACCATATTACAGACAGAGAGAGAGGCTCTCTATTTCCCCCTTTCTAACGCCCATTGAGCAAAGGAAATACAAAATTTATGTAAATCGTTGAGCCACGTGAAATTCAATGAATTTCGATTTGTTGCTTTTCTTTTTTTTTTGGTTGAAATCCCACGATAAATCACCCACTGTCAACCTTTTAAAGTTGCATTGGAAGCGATACGATTTAAATGTCCCAAATAGTTTTTCCATCATGGTTATGAATAAATTGTGTTGAGTGGGGGAGGGGAGGTAGGGGTTGCCAAAGTGAAAATGGAGCAATCGCTTGAAGCTGTCGCCTGTAAGGCAAAAATTGCACAAAGGCAACGCCGATTGGGAGAAAAGGACGAACAAGAAAAAAACAAGAAAAAAGGCTATCTACGCGACGACGAAGTTTAAATACCCTTTACGAAATATGGCTTTCTATTCGGTCGATTGCTCCCATTGGAATCCTTTCTGATACGACTTTGCAGATATGTTAGGAGAAAAGTGAAGCTCGTAAAGGGATAGTTTGAGAAACAGAAAAATTATTTATACCAAGACTTAGATTACAGACTACAAGGTTTCGTATTCAGTCTACCCTCATATTAAAGCTATACGATGTAGTGTTCTGATGTTGAAGTGACTATAATTATAAGGATGCATAAGCTAGTAAATAACTATTAAAATATATTGAAAAACCAAAAAGATTTTCATAAAAAACTTAATTTCCTTTCGTTCCTATGGCAGTTTTATGATATAGTGGACAGATCCTGCCGACTCCTGAACATATTTACCATACAACAAAAAGATGGACTAATGTAACCTTTTTTAACCATTTCTTAAAGACTGAACGACAAGTTTGCATAGAAACAGGCAGACGTACAGACAGACAAAACTATTTCAATTCAAGATTAATTAAAGTTTATTAGTTCGAAGATGTCTTCTATGCGTTACGCATTTTGTATCCAAATTATAATACCCCTCCCCCGTAAGGGTATCAAAAGGCATCGTAAAAACAAAAAATCTGTCGGTACGCGAAATGAAGGCATGAATGAATGAGCAGCTGAGCCAAATGCATGTTTGATTGAATGAATGTGCATTGAGTACGTGAAAATGCATAAGAGAAACAGAAGTGAAGGCAGCGGGTGGCGGGTGGCGGGTGGCTCCCAATCATATTTGCATATTCATATTTACCTGCTGATAAAGGTGCAAACTCAAAAGGTGGCAAGAAAATTTACGTTAAAAACCTCCAAATAAAACAAAGTTAAAGCAGACGCAGCGAAAAAAAATGCTTGAAACTGCAATGGCGCAATTTGAATGCATTTTTATTTTAATACCCATTCCGTGAAGGCATGAAGGGGTATATACCCGTGGCCTGTAGCCAAGGACATATAAAGGAACCAAGTTTATTTTTCTATTACTGCCACCCAATTTTAAAAGGTAAAATTTGAATAGGCTTTAAGAGCATCTGATGTTAATAATTCTAGACTTATATTGAAAAACTAAACTGAACTAAACGCATTTTTTAAAGTCAAGTCATTATCTAGAACTTTAGGCAGCTATAAGAGCACACGAAAGCTTAAAGCGAATATAGAAAGTCTAAGAATAAATTGATTTTAAGCTCATATTTTAGATTGTCTACAATTTGATAGAATACCTCGTTCGCTTTTAAGCATATTCAATAATTATTAATATATAATATACTTCTTTTTTGTGAGTTAAAAATAATATGCAACATGAATACTTTAACATTTGTACTGAGTATCTCTTAGCCGTGATAGTTTTGTTGAAAAGCTTTGCTCATTGTCGACTTGCAGGACTTTTTGTTTTGCATAAATATGAAATGCGAATTTCAATGTGAATAGGCCCGGCAATGGCTTCCAACTGCAATTTGCATTGTTTTCGCGCTGAATGCCCCTAAGTTCTATGGTCTATGCAATGCCCTCAAATGCAATGCCTGACTGCAATGATTGCATAAAGGCAGCCAAGGAGATGCCTTTGCTCAGGATAAAAGGCACTGTGTGTGTTAGATTTTCTGTGTGTGTGTGTGTGTGTGTGTGCCAAAGGGAGCAAGGTTATTCCGCTGAGAATTGCAGCATTGTTAGATTGTGTTCCATTAGAGTTGTGCAATGAGCAGAAGATTTTATTGTTGCTATTTTGACTATTGTTGTACATTGACTAACAAGGCGTGAAAATAATTTAAAAAGGGATAATAATAAAAATAATAAAAAATAATAAATATATATTCCTATATTCGTAAGCCAAGTTGGTTTACATATTAGAAAAATGGGAATCAAACATATTTAAAGAACTCTTTGAAAGTATAAAGTTTTAAGGTAGTCTGGGATCTAAATTTCCTACGGGTGAGAAATAGATGGGAAAGTGTTGTCTTGTCGAAAAGATTTGACAAGGGATAGGTAATGTCAAATAGAATATTATATATACTATATGCAGTAAGACTTTCACAAACTTTTAATTTATTTATTGTAAGGATTGGTTACTATCATTTTCTGCCAGGACTCCAACTGAATTTCACCTTTGCCTTGGATGCCAACTTGTATTCTTAATATCTTCTTGATGTTTTTTGTTGTGAAATGTTTGACATTTATTTCATTTCAGCTATTCAACTACGAGAACCAATTAAAGGACTCTCATAATTAAGCTGGCTGCAACGATCAAATAAACAAACGAGGACTGCAAAAGGCAACACAACGAAAAGAAGAACCGAAACCAAACCGTATTAAAGCAAAGCAAAACTAACAATTAACTTGGCTTAGACTGCTACCATTTTTCGTTGTGATAGAAACCAGAAAACTCGGTAAGTGGGACACAAACAGAAAACAAAGTCGACTTTTCAGGTACTATGGGGCTTGCTTATCTGGTATATGATACCTGCAATGACCACCTCAAAGGGCTAAAATGCAGCTAAAAGGCAAATGCACATCAAAAGGTGAACAATACGAGTCGGTCGTAATATTAATTAGAATCTCGCCTTAGCTGCATTTCACGTTTTTCCAACTGGCGCCGTTTTAATTATACCCCGAACTCATTATAAATTGTTATGGAAGGATATTAAAAGGTTGTGCAATTGCATGCAAAAGGCACAAAGATACCTCCGTGACCCCTTTTAATATATATATTTAAAAATCAACAATAATTCTTTTCACTTTTCACATTAACCAATGCCACGCCTAACGGTTGGATTCGTGTACCTGATTTTCCAAGTCTAAGATACAACGATTTCTTTCGAACTTTTCAGCTCACATTTTTACAATTTTCAATAGATCGATTCAATTAATTATACATTTTATTTGCAAAGTCTACACATATTTGTATTCGTCGTTATAATTGAATTTTCATAACAATATTTTTCATTATTCAAATAGCAACAATTTCATGAAAATTACCATCTGTGTTTTTTTCAAACATTCTTTGAAGACTTCATTTTTGTTACCTAAAAGATTTCTCAAGGATGGGCTACTAATCGCAAGTAGTCCGAAAAACTATCAACTGACTAATATGCAGGGTATTCTTAGTCGAGTATTCTTAAATGTAACATTTTTCATTTGCATTTTCGTTGCAAGTTTGTTAATAGCAGCAAAAAATTGTTTACATTTTTAGTTTAATTTCTTTGGCGCTTCAGAATTCCACGAGCTGCCAAAAGGGGTGCCATAGGCGCTATGCTTTCTCTAGCGACCTCTTTACCCCCCGCTCCCCTCTCCTTCTCTTTGTTCCCTGCTGTTTTCTCTTTCGTGCTTTTTTTTTTGTTGGTTTTGTAGGCCTATTCAGTCAAAGCATTTGATTTTATAATACTTATTTATATATACAATTTTTGTATATTTTTTGTGTGCACATTTTGCATAGTTTATTGCTTCATTTCCTGCTGTTTCACGCTTGTGGCAAAGCACATTTATTTTATATACTATATGTGTGCAGTTCTATTCAGCTGTTTTTTTTTTGTGGGGTTTGCGAACACAAAACGTATTTTCGTATATTTTTTTCAGCATTTTTTTGTAGCATATTTTTCTTTATTCACATTTGCGTTTTATTTTTATTTTTTTCAAACCTTTTGCTTAGTTTCTGTTTTTGTATCTTTTCCACTTGATCCACTTAAAATCGCTTGAAAAAGAAACGCCGCGCATAATTTTATTTATTTTATATGTCCTTACAGAAGGTATTCCAAATTTGTCAAACAATTGGTTAGCCTAGACCGAGTCTCCCAGCTTCAAATCTATATTATGTACATTTTCTTCCAATGTTGAAGGAACTTTATTTACAACATCGAAATCTATCAAATCAAATTGCATTATTGCTGCACCAATATAAGAACTAGATATATATTTGGTTAGTTTCGTAATATATATTGTATAAAGTAAATTAGTGTTTTCAACTTTTATGCCCCATCGATCGGACGAAGAACATATTGTGCTATAATTCTCTATCCAATGACGAAATGAGATTATTTAACAATACTTAATGCTATGCTATATTATGTATGCAAATATTTACATAATAAACTAAGCCCATAAACTATATACTATATATTCTCCATCTCCGTTCGTCTGTTTCTATGCAAACATGTCCTTCGGTTTGCAACCAGCCGGACGAACTATATCATATGGCTGACATCCAACCGAAAAACCTTTTTGTTTATCAATATAGCTAGGCCAACCCCGGCATTTACTTGTTTTACTAAGCTGTTTTAACATGAGCTAAGTGTTATCAAAATCGCAGTACTATAATAATATATATAATAATATATATAAATAGCTCTATGGGAATAAACGGGAATGATATTTTATTTTCTAAGTTATTTCCACGGCTTTACTAGGTTGATTAGGTCAAATATATGTAATGCCGTAAGCCAAATATTTAAAAGGGTGTTCATTCTTCGGCGGGCCTTAGACAGAAGTTTCGATTTGCTTATTTTATTTATTATTTATTTTAATTTTCACAAGAACAATTGAATCTACATCTATATACACATAGAAATCTTATGCAAGAAAGTGTATTCACTGTTCTGTAAGTGTGCGTTGTTTTTTTTCTTGTCCTGCGTTAATTTCATTTGCAGTGCTTAATGCTTTCGTGTTTTTGCCACGTTCTTTTGCTAACGTTTTATTTATGCTAATTTAATGCAATTGTTGTGTTTGGCGAAAATTAAAAAAAAACGAAACCGCAGACAATGGCGGCAACCGTTCGTATGGGTAATGCGCAGAAAAAATAGAATACTTTAGGGCTCATATTATTAAAGATAATCACTGTAATATTATTTAAAAGCGGTCTTTAATCGTTGTAATTAAAAAGAATTTCGAGAAGTTTGCTTATGCAAGTATTTCTTAAGAAAGAGTTATTTGTCAATGTGATTCCTAACTCATTCTTGCCACAAAATCATGTCAAATACTTGGCTTAAACGACACATATGTACTTCAGTCAACTATTCAAATTGTTAAGCTCACACTCTGCACAGTTTACGTTAAGCTGCTAATCCTAACTGTGTGTCAATTACTTAACACTGCGTTCCACCCTTCACTCCTTTTCAATAAACCAAAAGCTATTGGCTTTGGCAACTTTCGTAGACCACAAATTTGTAGCAATTTGTGTTTGGTATTAGTTGGCGTTGATGGGTAATGCATATAACACCTACACGGTGGCTATAAATTTCACTAAATTTTATAAAGTCAACTCTGAGATACTCTCCAAACATACACACGCACACACACACACACACACACACATCTGGCAGAAGACCCCACTAAGTGCTTCTCACACGTAGCAGAAGTAAATGTGTTTATATGTAAGCAACGGGCGGAAAGCACACGGAGCCAAAGGGATGAACATTAGATACATTCATGCTGAGACTTCCGCACTCACGCACACACGCTCACCCACATACACACACTTGGGGAGCCACACTACAACTCACACGTAGCAAGTGGCAGGTTAAAACCCAACATTGACTACCGCAATAGACAACATTAAAGTGGGTTCCTGCAAGACAACTTCACAGCCATTAACACGCTGCACTTTCTCATTTTCTCATCGACGATATAGTCCCTTGATCCAGAAACTTGAGGACTTGCAAGTATTGGTTTGATCCCCAACTTGGGGCAACATTATTTTGTGTCTTCTAAGACAGTGAACATAGTGACCAAGGTTAAAATTCAAAAACATTTTTGTTAAATTTAAACGGGGTATTTATGTCCTTCTAATTAGCAAAAGTAAAAATTAAAAATTTATTAATGAAAATATTTTTTGGAGTTATAATTTTGACAAAAGTACAAATTGAAAATACTTAATATAAATACTTTATTAAGTTAGGTAAGGTAAAAATGAAAAAAAAAATTAATTAAATTATTTCTTGTGGTTAGCTAGAATAGTAAGAATTTTAAAAGATTTTAAAAATATTTAAAAATAAATATTAAATAAATAATTATATATAATATAAGGTTTGGCTATATTTTAAACAACTTTTTAAGGGTAAACAACTTTCGGATTTGATGCACCCGCATTTCTGTGCTTTCTTTTAAGTTTTTTGTTTTGTGTTTCCCAATTTTGCTTTCTTGCTCAGCCGTTCAAAGAATAATAGACACATGTGAGTGAATGCAGGAAATAGGTAAAAAAAAGTCATGTATTTTATTTTCTTTATTTTATTTTGCTTTTCCGCAAATTTTACAAATACGTTTGGCGTACGTCGGAGCAGTCGGAGTCTGACCGTGTGCTCTACGAGAAGGTGGCCAGACGAGGCTTCCTTTTTTGTGGTTGCACTTCGTGTTAGAGTGCCTGTTGTGGGCGGCTTTTTTTTTTTGGTTTTGTTTGTTTTTTGCTTTTTCGTTAGCTTAATAAAAATACATTTTGCACGTGGTGTGCGACGTCCGCACCCAACACTGGCTGCTCAGTGGGCCGTGCAAGGTTCAGTACTTACTCGTATATTTGTTGTACTATCTGCGTATCTGTGTTGGCGTAGCGTAAAAATAAACCGCACACACTTACCAGAAAATCCTTCCGGACACGTACAATTGTAGTAGGCAACACCATCCACACATGTGCCACCGTTTTGACAGGGGCCCGACCAGCATTCGTCCCAATTCGTTTGGCACTGGATCCCTGTGTAGCCGTCAATGCAGTAACACGAATACGAGCTGTACTCATTGTTGTTGTTGTTGTTGTCGTTGTTGTTGTTGTTGTTATCATGGCACATGCGGGAGGTGGCAGTTGGTAGGTGTGGGCGCAACGGTGTGTCAATGATGCATCAAACGTTCAGCAAAAAAAGTTTTGTAGGCAAACCCATAAAATGAAAAGAGTAGAAAAAGTGAAATAACAACAAGAAAACGTTTTAGATAAAAATAGTTTTACAAATAGCACAATATGGTGTAGTATGTGGAGAGAACCAGAAAATACACGGAGAAAAAACAAATTCCAGCTCGCGAAGTCAGCGAAAAACGTAATAAATTCCATTATTTGAAAAAAGGTTTATTAAAGCATTATAAGAATAAAAATATAGCACAGACAAGTAGTTAATCATGTGTTAAATTGTGAGCTTTAAAGCTCACTTAAATGAGCTTTCAGCTCATTTAAAGCCATTTACTGTGCCTTTTACCGGTAACATACTACTAAGAGCTTACATGAGCTTTCAAAGCTCCTAAATGTGTGATATAAAAGTTTATATGTACATTCCAACTCTTGCTATTTGGGTCTGTGTAACACTTATTTAATCCTTCTAAGAGCTTTCGAAGCTCTTGAATGTATAATATGAAAGCTTATGTACATATGTTGCAACCCATTCTATTTGGCTCTGTGTAACGGCGCATGGTGCTTACACAATTTGTTAGTGATTGGAGTGTGGCACACACGCTATGGACGCATATGTACATACAAATGTATCCAAATCTAGTGGGGGAATGTATCTAGATTTTGCTCAGTGCCCTGGCGAGTGCTATAAACTTGGCCAACGTACTTGAAACATTACGCTTGAGTAGTGGAAATAAATATTTGGTAGCCAATTGGGATTAGTTTTTCCTGCTAAGAGTGAATTGAAATTGAAACGGAAACGACAGCAGCAACAGCAACAGGAACGGTAACTGCTACGGCAACGGTAACAGTAGCAGGAACTGCAAAAGTGTCAGGGGAATGTCACCGACATGGCTTAACATGGCAGACGTCTCCTGGCTAGCCCTCCTCCAGTTCCCCTCCTCTCTCTCTCTCTAGAATAAGTTTGCAGCTACACAGCTTAATTAAAGAACTTTTGTAGTCGGCTGGGTCGGTTGGGTGGCATGGAGCTGGCGGTTGCACTCTTTTATTATGGATTACATTTGGATGCATTTGCACAGCTCTGTTCAGGAGACCATTGGATTGGCTAAACAACAACAACAACAAGTTTTACTGTTGCCTTTGACATGGACTTGCTTACCCTGGAGGCCTGCTGATTTGTTGGCATGCCAAAAACAATTGCACTGAGTAGATAAATGGCCTTGGGGGCATCGCATTAGCTGTTGCAAGTCCATGTAATGGCTCAGCTGTAGTAAAATTCCTAAAGAGAACCAGTCAAATGATGCATGCATTTTAATTTTAAGCAGCTTGAGCCTAGAGCTTTGCTGTTCGATAAAATCTCGTTAAAATCTGTTATGTGTTTTTGAGATTTAGAAACACTTGCTGAAAATCGGAAAATACTGCAGCATTTTCTTTAAATCGTAGTGTTTTGAAAACAGGTCTGCAAAGCCAACGTATTTATGCTTAGATAGTGGGTCTCCCTTAAAAACTTGTTTAACATTTTCTGAAATATATATAACTAGCGAGTATTACCCGGATTAAGGTGCAGAGAATATTTACCTCTAACGTTTAGATATAACTTACCCACCCATTTTAAGCCTGTATAAACTTTCATTCTAGCCAATTTCTCGAAACGCTGTCTTGACGTGTACTTACATCACATAAGGTACCTACTAAATTATATTGCTAATGCTAAATTTTAAATAAAGATAATAACCTCATCGAGATATGAGGGCTTCAAGCAATTGAAAAAAGTATTCTTATCGAGGAAAGGCAAAGTTTAAGCACATCATCAATTAATTTAAATACAATCCTTTGCCATAACATCTATTTTCAACTCGTTTGCTGAAGCTCTGTTGCAAAATGTTAGCCAACGATTTGGCAAACATTTCACTTTACGAGTTTAACGACTGTTATAAAACTCACTCATCTCTGATATGAGCCATAAATACTGCTATTGCCACAAACTAGTTGAACATAAACCACGATAAACCAATAAAATATCAATGTACTCGGATAACGCTCAGTTGCTGGCAACCATAACCGAATTTCCGTTTTCCTTACGCTTTGGCAAACTTTAAGATGGGCAAAACTATTCAGTTAATCCGTTTAAATCTCATGGAATCGTGTTAAATTTAATTGCAACTATAAATTTTGCTTGCCAGCGCATAAACTTCTATCCGGCCAGTTGTGCATTCTCCCTAGAATCATCCCTAGTGCGGCAGACCCTGATTCATCCTCTTATTCGCTAAATGGTGGTTATGTCAAGAAAAGCGCGCCAGAAAACATTTCAACCTCGCATTTGACTTGCAGCTTTGACTCAAGATATCGTAAAAAATATCGTAAACGCTTTTTATGGAGCAAATTCACGGACTGCAAGATTGGGTGGTCTGTGCCACATGCTTGGTTCTGTTTAGGTTTAGAGTTAGAGCAGCTTCCGTTTTTGGCCGCATTCAGAGGTCGCATATAACGCGGCAAGTAGTAAAATAAAATACCAGTTACTTAGTTGTATAAGTTGTTGGCCAGGACCAAACCAGAGAGCGACAGAGAGAGAGAGAGAGGAGGTGGAAGCGTTGGAAGCTGTTCGCATCATCTTTGACTTGTTTGTGCAGTAGTTATGTCTGGAATTGCCTAAAGTGCCTGTGTACTGTGTAATTCAGAGCGCCAAATTGCCAAATTTACAAAAGTTAAATGCCTCTGCTTAAGCATAAGTACCAAAAAAAAAAGGAAACACACAATTTTTAACAATTACATATTTTTGCTTGCTATCCCAAAGATCTCGTCTTAAGTAGAAAACCCTTCATTAAACTGTTGATACCAAAACATAGCTGGAAGTCGAAGAAGAGGCCAGATTTTTAGCTATACAAGACCAGAATATTAAGAAATAAGAATATCAAAATGATTTTTTTGAGATGAAATCAAACTTTTTATATATGTTAATAATAGATTTTAAATTGTACTGCATCAAATCAAGACTAGATGATCAAAACATATCTTAATTAATAATATTAATAATAATATAATAACAATAATATTAATATTAATAATATACATAGATACCAAAAATAAGGATAACTTTTCCACTAAATGATCACAAATCCAAACCACGTGAAAATCGGAAGAGATTTTACCGAGTTATGGGGGTGCGAAATGTTGACCTAAGTCTATATAGGATATTTGAGGCTACCATATTCACATGAATTTGGACAAAAAATAATGTTGCTAGATTTAAATGCCAAATTTATCTAGAGGCCAAATAATGTCCAAAAAGCCTAAGTCTATATAGGATATTTGAGGGTACCATTTCCACATGAATTTGGACCAGAAATAATGTTGCTAGATTCTAATGCCAAATTTATCTACAGGCCAAATAATGATCAAAAAGCCAAACATCGTGAAAATCGGAAGAGATTTGACCGAGTTATAGGGGATCGAAATTTGGACCTAAGTCTATATAG
>JAWNPB010000117.1:0-11146 GCA_035045355.1 Drosophila lacicola | reverse complement strand
GCAGTCAAGATTCGTGTTCGTATAAAAAGTCTTTAAGATAGATCTAAGTATGGCAGATACATACACATATGTCTATCACATTGCAAGCTTTAATGGGTAAAGATAAACGTTGTGGAGATTAGTTGATGTCTTAAGTTTTATGAATGAGCAAAGTCCGAAGTCTGAGTCAGACAAGCAAAAAGCCACAGGAAACTATAAAAAGTCTTTGTTAGGCCGTCTGCCATCTATCAATCAGAAAGAGCCCGAGGTCAATTAGTGCTAATGAAGGCAAATGGGAAACGCATTTCCACATTGTGTGACGATCTTATCTATTTGGAAACTACCTATACATGTATTTAGCACCCCAATAAGCCATCCCAAATGGTGGCCAAACAGGATACCAAAACTCCACTGAGTTTTTCTGGGGGTAAGGGACGGCAACCCCAATTTAATTGGGGTTTCATCTCAATAAATTTGTTACCTTTACAGTATCTGGGTACTGATCCCCGGTAAGGCAGAATTTCTGCGGACTGCACAATAATAGGCTGGTGTTAGCCGTACTCTCCCCAGTTATTTTCTTCAAATTTTAGACATCACTTTTCAGCCCACTCGTGGAAAAGCATATTCTCCTTTTCATCAATCAATCAATCAATCAGTCATACAGCTAGGGCTAACAGTTTTCATATAATTATACAGGTGCTGATATTAATATTAAGTCTTTCAGGTATATATATATATATATATGTTATTATAATAGTCGCATATCTAATATACTTACATATATATGCGTATTATAAACATGCGTATCTGAATGTCTAGCACATTAAATGCTGCTTAGCTTTTATCGATTAATACTTTTAATGGTTAGATGGGATTAGTTGGATAGATGGGCCGTGGTGATATAACTGAGAACATTCTATGGTTGGCTGCGTTCATGTATTAGCATATGTGGCCTGCCTGCCTGCCAGTACGAGGATTTGTTTGTGCAACAATGGGTAAAGTTGCACATAGAGCAACACACACACGCTTACACACACACGCGCACGCACACATACATGCTGTGGCACATGGCAACGTCAACTATTGCAAATCGGAAGCAGAAAAGCCAACATGTCTCTATTTCGCCATTTGAACACAGCAGTCAGTCATGCAGTCGGACGGACAGACGGCAAAACTCATAAAAATGTGCACAGCTTGCAACAAAATGCAGTTGCAAGGAACGTCTGCGTCTGGCATTGTTGTTGCCAGCTATTGAGTGTGGGCGTGTGTGGGTGGTGGGGCCAGGAATTGGCCGTCAGCGATTTTTATTTGTTTGCAGCCGACGTTGCTATCACTAATTGGCCGCACATGCCAAAGTGCCACTCGGCGAGATGTGTCGCTCGCCTGAAGTGAGTCGCTGTGTGCAGCTGGCAAATGAAGGACCGATGAAACTGAAAAAAAAAAATTGAAAGCAAATAAAGTTAGAAGATAGATATACAACAAATCTGTAAACCAGCGAGTTATATCAATCCAATGTACCTAATCGAGAAAACATGGTTCGCGCATGAAATCCCCAATGATTTAAGCATACAGTTGGTGATTACATAATAAAATTGAATTACTGATGGAAATAAATATTTAACGAATGAATGACATACATATTTAATTGATAAAAATTAAACGAGACGCGAACATTTTCGTGTGCATAACTCTCAACTTTACCATATTGTTATTATTATTAATATTATGATTATTATTATTATAATTATTTTTATTATTATTATTATTAAAATTATTTTTATTACAACTTTACTTGATGTTATTATTATTGTCATTTGTCTGTTAGGCTAGGAATTTCGGCAATTCCTTTTCCACGAACTGCAATTCCTACCAGCTGTGATTCGAAAAATATCTCTCCGGGAAAAGTAAGTAATATTTTGATATTTAACAGAAAAGGCAATCGAACGGACATATTTCGGCGCATTCATTAAAATTATTCATACGTCTACGCAATTTAAATCATTTCGAGATAAAATGCAAAAATATTATAGCACGTTGTTAACGATTTGAATTAAACAGATATGTTTAATAAGTATTCAAATTTTTCCAAATGCCCAAAATATATGTTTGGCTATATATCAATTACTGATTGCATTAAAGGAACAACAAATATATAATTTGTTTATACAATCATGAGCCTTTAAATTTTCACAATAATCTTTGCAAATAAACTTGAACTTGATCAGATTGTAAACAAAAAACGTTTCATCCAATTGTTTTCCATCCAGTTTACAATTTTGTCGGGTGGACTTTTCCATGAATCCCTTCTATGCACACTTGCATCACATAAGGTAACTTACAATAAACACCTTAGCTTCCTTTCTCTTACCAACTGTGATCACCAAATACCTTTTTTACCTCAACACCTACGCAATTTACCTACACTGTGCCATCCCGTGGTCCCTCCTGGCCGTTGGCGCATGTTTTAGATATGCAATGCGGATGCCTTTGGGAAATTAACGGTACATTTTAAGAGCACCGTCAACGCTCGCTTAAATGTCTTTCATTGTGGCAAGACTTCAGGGAGCATTGCGCAATCAGCAGAATTTGCACACTTTAAAGGTGTGTGTCGTCGACTGGAGATTGAGCATAAAAAAATAGGTGAGAAGGTAGAGAAAAATGCAGAAAGGAAGAACGAATGCTTAAGAAATATTTGGGAATGCATTTACATTTTGACAGATCGGTTCTCAACCTAAATCATGTTGCTTTCAAGGAAATTAGAGAACCTAAGCCAACTGTGTTGTAATAAAAATGTATGCTATTTTTGATTCAATACAATAAACAAAAAAAAAAAAAGAGAACAGAAATTAAATAAATCTGGAAATCAACGATTAAAATGTTAGAAATAATAATTTAAAAACAAAAATGAGGACTGTCACTCGCAGATAAACTGTCTAAGTCACTTTAAAAAATCAGCAGTCAAGATTCGTGTTCGTATTAGCAGGCAAGTGTTTGAATGTAGGGTTGTTTATGCCGCGGACCAGTCATATTTGAAAATATACTTACTTAATTATAGTTTAAAATAAATTAAATGTCTAATCAAATGCAGCTTGACATTATGCTCAGCAATAGTTTTGCGAGTCAAATCTCAAATAAATGAAAAAATATACAACATCCTGCAAACCGTCCTCGCCAACCTTAATTGCATGCACATAAGCAAATATCGAGGGTGGATTCATTTTATTTTTAATTTATTTCTCAATTGCAACAAAGTGAAATGCTTTTCTACTTTTTATTTTATACAGATGTTAAATATCGGCATAAAATATATTCAGCTCACTTCCTCCAGAAAAGTCGTTTAGCTCAGGGAGAGAAAATATTCTGCTTGTTTTCAGTCAAATCGAGCTAACTGTTGTTCAATTAATATTACCCTTTATGGTCAGGGATTCATAGTTTACGCTCTTTTAAATATTTTATTATATAGGGCTATGATTTTTAAGCGAGTTTATAGCATTAAATGGCACACATTATTCGCGGTATACCTTCAACGGCACTTAAATCTGTCATGTATATGTGAAGTTAAAAATTACATCATGTTACGCCCGGCCAGAGCCGATAAACAGCCTATAAATCACTCACTTTGATCTCATCGATATTTTGCCAGTGCAACAATTTTATTTCGTTGCATTTTGGTGCGCATAAATCAAGTTGCATGTGGAGTGCTGCGCGGGGTGTGCAACCCAATCACCCGACTTGCAACAATGCCAGCTTTAAATACCAACGACGGCATAACTTATGATAGTACGCAGATTCCACAGAGTCGCATCGACCGGAGACAGATGTGACATCAAAAATGACCAGGACCTCTGGGCGCGAATGGAGTGTCGAATTTTGATACAGGCTGCCGGAATTTGAAAACATCTATCAAAAGTTCCATTATATGGTGAGTAATGTTAGGGATAGAGCTGAAGCTCTAGAAAGTCTATAAAACATTTCAGCGAATATGTTGGAAAACTTTAAGCAAGTTGGCGGCCCTTAGAATGCAACGGTATCAACGGGAATGAGTAACACTTTAAATTGGTGTTCCTTTAAAAATTACCATAAATATTATATTATATTAAATATATTAGCTCCAAGCTAGTTGCCAGCTTCCAAATAATTAAGATATTTTGATCAGAGCATACATAATATAGAACCCCCTTAATTAATTTTATTGTTTTAATTTATTGGTTTCAACCACATGGTTAACAAGTTGTCAGCTTCATTCTTTTGACTAAGCTCCTTTTAATGCAACATAATCAAAACTTAAAATTGGTATGACTATAAAGAATATAGTAATTACTTACTTGAAGCTGTACCCAATCGGGATTACCAATTACACGATTCTATCTTGTGGGCAAGTTGGCAGCTCTCCCATTGGCGGGATCATATATATTTGTGCACATGGAATATTCTATGTACTCGTAGTCCTGTGTGCGAGTGTGTTTGAGCTGAAATATAGAAAAAGTTGCAGTTGAACTTTTCAGCATTTGTCAGAGAGTCAGAGGATTTGTTTGCCTTTGGGGGCTGGCCAAAGCCAACAATTTTGCTGGCTGGTCCGCTCCTTCCGACGTAGTTTTGTATTTGTTTGTTTATTTTACGTTCGCCCCACTATTTGTTTTCTTTCCAATTTTGTAATTTCAAACTTTTTCTATTGATTTCTTGGCACGCATGAACACCTTCAGCAACAGCGCCGATGACGACAGCAATTGCTATTACGAGTCCTGCGGATGGATGCGAACGGATGTGGATGCGGGTGATTCGAAGACAGCAACTTGCAAAGTTCTTAGAGTACAGGGGAGGGGGGGGGGGGGGGGCAGGAGACGAGCACTCAATTTAAGTTGTGGGCGAATGGGATTGCCTTGTAGCTGCAGCTGCAGCTGCAGCTCCTTCGTCTTGACCATGCGTGGAAATGCACAATTTAAAAGAAAACAACAAAAAAAAATAAGCTAGAAAGATAGAGAGAAACTTTCTAATGCACTTAACACTCTATTTCGAAGCCAAAAACTGTCAGCGCCACTTTTCAACATTTATTAATGTGTCAATCGGAAGGAGACTTGCCCCTGCCCTCTACACCCATGTGAACCTTTATATTTTCCACAGAAATTCTTAAATAATTCATACTAAGCGAACAAAATATATCTCACCTCAAGCGAAAATCTTAAATAAATAAAAACTAGATTGTTAAGCGGCTCACAGGATCATCTCTAGCGAATTGTGCTGGGGGCATACAAATTAATGACTCAATGACATGTGATATATATTATATTACCAACAATAATATATTTTAAAAACTCAGCTTTGAAAGCAAATTAATTCTGTAATAAAAGATTTATTATCTTCAAACTGAAGTCTCAAAATGTGCTGAAAGTTTCCGGGCTCGTTTCTAAACAAAAAATTTGATCATAAATAAATATATTTTCGACCCATAAATTTGAGAATGTAATTTTTTTGGTCCAGGATTTTAATGGTCCAGGTGGCTGCACATTTACTTATTTCCTAAAAAGTCTTTCTACTACAATTTTGTTTTGTTTTGTATTAATATAATATAATTAGATATTTTTGTTTTTTGTTACTATTCACGAGTAAACAATATTAAAATAAAGTCTGTAAAATTCCTTTTGTTTTTATACTTTTTCTTAATAAATTGTCCATACTATTTCCCTGTGGTATATACAAAATATATGACTTCATTTAAAAAAATTGATACTTGAAAAAAAAATTTTAGTAATTTTAAGTTAATTTTAAGCACATTTTTCATGCAAGCTAAAAGCTTTCCCAACAGTTGAGTATTAATATTCTAATGTTTAGTTGCCATTTGCAGCTCGCAGCGTGACTCGCTGCAACTTTAATGCTCAGCGAGTGTTCATCAAATATTCCAACAAATTATAAAAGCAAAAGTCGCAACACAAAACGATTACATGACTCGAACCCCCAGTGGAAATCAACCACAGAGGGCAGCCAACCAACTGCGGACTAATTCCTCGAAATGCTCGTCTCCCCGCCTAATGGCGATTAGGTAAATGAAAACATTGCGTGCTGGCGACATTTTATATGCGAGTGCTTGTCGGGCACAGGGCGCCGCTTTATTTGCTATATTTCATGCCTGCCTGCACTTATCTCCAATTGTTCATCACACCCACCCGGCAGAGGCACCCATTGGGTCAACTGCGGCTGGGACTGGGACTGGGACTGGGATTAAAACCGAAACTCTGGGGCTGGCCAAATGTCATTTCAGTTGGCAGCGAGCTTCGATTCAACTTTACGTCCTAATTACTCGCACAACACAAAAACGCCACTTCAATTTGAATTAAAATGAGTGGGCAACACCACGACGCAAGAGACCATGGGATTTACCCATCGCCCATGGTGGGTCACAGCTGGCGCCACAGTTTTTAATTACCGCCTACACAAAATTACCGCTCCGTCTACCAGTCCAACCACGAAAAAATCTATTAATTGCCGACTGTGTGGGGCGTCGCTTGTAATGGTTTATAATCGATTTAAGCAGCGCCATTATGGGGCCCATTCTAAATTGCATTTTCGACTGTGACAAATGGGATTTATGTTGTGCAACTTTTTAGATTGTTGGGACAGCTGACTATGAAGTTATGCCCGCAACATCCTTTTAAAACACCTTTTCATTCTCTCCGCTGAACTTCTTAAAAACTGTGCTGATTTTAAAAAGGGGTGCATTTATATACTATGATTTCTAAGTAATAAGAAGTATATTTTGGTCTTCTTGGCCTGTTTGTCAAGTCAAAAATATAGCTGCTACACTCACCGCTTACTTATATAGAATATGTTCATTGGACTTAAATAAAAATAAATATTAGGGATTACATATATATGTAAACATTTGATCGGACTTAAATATGCCTAAATTGGTCGCAAATTGCACTACCGACTTTAGTGTCACTTGCCATTTCACTGGGTAATTTTCTCTAGGTGGCAGTACAAGTTTTTAAATCTTAATATTTTTTTTGTAAAATTTTAATATTAATATATTATACAAAAAAAAATATTTGTTTGTTTTGTATTTGTCGCCAAACAAATATTTTTAGCTTCATTCAAAGGTTAGGCTACTTTCGAGGAGATTGAAGAGATTTAAGAAAATATCTCGAAATCAAAAACAAACTAAGAAAAGTATTTTTAAACATTTAGTCAAAGAACGCTTTTTTTCCTTCTTCTATTTATTAATTTTCAAAGAATGTTTTTGTTTCTCCTTCGAATTTTAATATTTTTATTGAAATCAATTGCATAGAATTGAAAGTATACAAAAATGTTTTCTTTCTACTTTTTCTGGCCACTTTTTCAGCATATTCCAACACTTTACAAAAGAACTTAATTTATTCATTTAAGTGCAAGATATACATATGGGGTATACAATAGCTAGTCCAGCACACTGAATATTCATAATTTGTAGCACTTCTGTCTAAGGATTTGGTATGTTATATTGATATAATTCACCTTTTCATTGATTACATGAGAATCAATGGAAATTCTGCCGCATTGGTTTATCCGTTGGGTTGCGGTTCGCTCCCCTTTCAAAGTGAACTTCCAATTAGAAGCTGTTGCTTGTAGCAGTTGACCATCAAAATCAGTCTAGTATAAGAGACATATTCCTTTCTGTTACTCGCCCTCTGTTGTCGTCCCTTTGTCTCCATGTGCACCACCAGCATGGATGGACTGAGGTTAGCTCGTTATTGTTGCCACTGGCTGGCTTCGCCGTCAATTGCAGCTGACTGCACCACAAAATTCAACGCAATTTGTAAAATGAAATCGATTCAATTGATTGTTGACTTCGCCAAACACACACACATACACAGAGATGCACACACACACACACATGTGGCATTGTGTGTCCCTTATAAAGCAATGGATGCCATCCTGCAGGAAGCAAGTGCCAGCTACGGTGACAGGTGTCTGAGGGGTGAACGTGTTCAATGTTGTTGTCCTTTGCCGGCCTTTATTCAGTGTGTGTATGTGTGTGTGTGTGTGTGTGTGTTTTGCACTTTGCTTGATTAAATTTCAATATTTACTAAAATGTCGCTGAACTCTTTTTGACAGCTCTGTAAATTTCATAACCAGAATGGACATAAAATATGGTCAACAGTGTGTAAATTTGAACATGACAAGGACATAAAAGGACATAAGTGAAATGAAGAGAAGCCATTCGATTTTTTCCCCAATCGCAATTTGCTATAGTTTGTCAAGTGTTTACAAGAGTTTCATTAAAGCGCAGTCTCAGATCAAAGTATAAATTCACATGTCAAATGCAAATGTTTTGATGCAGTTTATCAGAATTAAATGGAATTTTTGCTTTCCGAAAAATATTTATACACTTTTTCATTTGTTGATAAATATAATTGATGGCTTTTGGAGATATCCCTTATAGACAGGGACCGGGTGAATATTGCTAGGGCTCGAATATTGATATATATTAACCAACAGAAACTCGTGCAATTTATAAAAATATATTTAAGATGAGATCCTGTTACTTTTCTCAAAACATATGCATACATTTTTCATTAGGTTGATTTTACTATCACAATTGACAGCTAATATTTAAATTTACACTTTTGTCGCTTTAATTTGGTGTCTCACAAATATATAAATAATTTGCTTACTTGATACCAACTAGTTGCTTTGAGCAGGTAATAGTATTAAACATGGATCCTATTGCAGATAGGTAAGTTGTATTTTGAAAAATTCGGAGCTGGGCCCTACTAATCGTACATCAGTGTGTGTGCTGATACCGATAATGAAAAGGTCGATAATAATAATGCCGAGGAAACAACAGCTCTTTGTTTAGAAATAAATGAGGTTCCAAGTAGTAGCAAAGACGAAGATCAAAATGAAAAGATTGAAGGCTTAATCAAGATTGAATTGCATGAGGAATTGGATTTTCAAGGACATGTTAAGGACGAAGCTCAAAATGCAAAGCTTGGAGAGTTGACTCAGTTTGAGTTCCATGAGGAATCGGATTATCCAAGTCGTATTAAAGAAGCTCGAAATGAAAATATTGAGGACTTGGTACAATTTGAATTGCATGAGGAATTTGATTATCCAAGTCATATCAAAGATGAAGCTCACGATGAAAAGATCAGAGAGTTGATCCAGATTGAGTTTAACGAAAATCCGTATGATATAAAAGAAAAGGCACAAGATGAAAGTATGAAAGATTTGCTTAATGATGACAGTCCTTGGTACGAAGAGGAGGAACCAGTCCATAAATTTGGCAACTCGAAGCAAGTAGAATCCGAATATATTGACTTAGACTGGGACTTTAGTTTTGGTAATACCAAAAGTGATGACGATATAATTGGAGATTTTGTCAAAATTGACTTTCCCAAGGAAGAAGATGGAAGCGTGAGCGGTATCTACAGCGGCGATGTCGATCTATCCAAAATGGAAAAACTTTTCGAGACATCCGAGATACTTTCCTTGAAGGAAACTCTCGAGCTAAACGGCTACGAAGATGCGCATGAAAATCCTTTATGCTCTGATACCCAATCTGTCGAAGCTAGTTGCTGCGCTGACAATGAAACACCCATAATACCCGACTTTGAAATTGATTATGATAACATTTATGAGAACATCGCAAATGCGAGCAAAATTGAAAAGCACCTGCAGCTGCTCTATAGACCCTTCACCTGCCTCGTAGACGTCAGCTGCCGTTTCAGCCTGTACGAGCTGGCGATTCTGTTGGATGACGCCCGCTATGAGCCTGCCCATCATCCGGCATTGTTTGTCCGCCTACGTAATCCTAGTGCTGAGATAAAGATATACTCTGGCGGCAAAATAGCCTCCATGGCCCTGACAGCAGCTTCGGCACGCACAGCTCTGCTAAAGGTAATCCGCATGGTCGAGGAGCTTGACTACAAGACGGACATCACGCATTTTAGTAAGAATAATGTGCACGCCTCCTTTTGCCTGCCCTTCAAAATCGACCTGGAAATGCTATGCGAATTGCATAGCGAGCAGATTTCCGGTAATCGGGATGTGCGACCCTTCATTACCTACAAAATCGATGGGACCGCAATCAGATTCGCCGTGTTCCCCAATGGCTATGTGCTCGTCCTGCACTCCAAGCAGCACAGCGAGACTCGAGCGGCTATAGCTGGCTTCCTACCGATCTTGGCGCAGTTTCAGAACGGCTATCTAACACCCTCCGAGAAGTACGGCACCCTGTGTGGCGATATATCGTTTAAGCTGCTGTGGGAACGCAAGCTCGAGGAGGATACGGAGGGTGTTTTACTCTATTCTTAGAGGCTGCTTTCCTACAGTATTTCTTTTTTTTTCAAAAATGCTGTGAACATTTGTCATAAACCAAACTTGTGTTGTAC
This sequence comes from Drosophila lacicola, assembly GCA_035045355.1. Lineage (NCBI taxonomy): Eukaryota > Metazoa > Arthropoda > Insecta > Diptera > Drosophilidae > Drosophila > Drosophila lacicola. The sequence goes on along the minus strand of JAWNPB010000117.1, from coordinate 800 downwards.
GTGCACTGTTTACACTCTGAAGTTTGGGGCCCACTCGCCAACTTGTTTAAATACGTGATTTATTTACCATCCAGCTGCTGCGACTGCGACTGCGACTGCGACTGCGAATGCTGCTGCGACTGCTGCGGGGCCATCACTGTACTGGCTGGTTGGTGCTGGTAACTGAATATAGGGCTATGCACAACTCGAAAGCTACGCCAAAGTTGCCAAACACAACCAGCAACACACAGCACACACACTCACACCTCCACAAATAGAAGAACAACATACAAATTGCAACAGAAGTTGCCGCAGAAGTTGCAACAACTGTAGCTGCAACAGGCGCATACATAAATAACGCAACACTCTGCGCAACACAATAAGTTGAAGAAGATGTCACATTATGCGGGCACAAAACTTGCACCAAATACGTTTTAGACGTGCTAAAAGCACCTACTACTCGCCCATAACTGGCAAAGGGTCATTTTAGAGATCTTATCTCAGTCGGAATCCAGACTATTTAGCGACATGTTGGAGCGCTTAGGCATTTAAACTAGTAGGTTTAATGTGTAATTGAAGATATAGTGCATAAGATGCCAGAAAATGAGTTCTGTGCTCACCAAGAGCTGGACAGTTACAGATTTGGCGTGTTAGAGTTAGCAGTAAGAGATTTATCATTTTTAATATTATAGAGAATTATTTACTTCGAGCATTAAGATATATTATACAACTCTATTAAACCTTATTAAGCTCCTCCAAAAAGCCCCGTTATCTATAGAAATGCATAATTACACAAAGAATCTTAATATTTTATAAATATA
>JAWNPB010000116.1:0-96179 GCA_035045355.1 Drosophila lacicola | reverse complement strand
ATATATATATATATACTTTAATTTTGCCTTGCCTTTTGGTGCATTTAACGAGGAGTTAAATTAATCTTTACGGACTCTTAACTGTCATGTGTGCTCAACGCATTCAGCGTGTGCTTCATATAATTAATTCAAAATTTAACTAGGAGTATTTTCAAACTATTCAAAAAAACATATTTCGAAGACAATAGATTAATATAAATCTCTAATCACAATTGGTTTTGGTGAGCTCTTTAAATTGAGACTATTATTAAACATCTCCTTTCCCAAATAATTAAGAAACAATAGAAAAAAGAAGAACATTGTCCCTGCAAAACTTAATTTCTAAATATATTGTACAAGTAATACAGTATTACATTTAATAATGTAATTTTTACATACTTTTGGACAATCGTTTGTTGACATTTTCAATATTTGAGAGTATTTCTCAACCGATTTATAAATAACTTAAATAATTTGAATATTCAGTCAAACAAACGTTGCTTATTAATTTGAAAATCGTTTACTTGGTGTAGTTTCTTAATGGTTTTGTCGTACGCCTTTCACTGTATTTTATGGGATCCAGTTTTTCACGTGGCTTAATAATGCTCATACTTTACATACTTTACAGACCTCATGACGCCACATCAATTGGAGATAATCAGCGCGCAAGTTATCATTGACACCTGGGAAATGGCAAATATCGTTAATAGCGTAGGTTTGTTACACGCTCTCGGCTTCGACGAGGAGGAGGTGAACCTGCAGCAGCTGACCAAAGTCCTTGAAGAAGAGATACGTGGACTTGAGCTGGATCCACATTCGAATGTGTTGCGTGCTCTGGTGGCGCTCCAAACGGTGGAGTTGAGATCGCTGCGACAGGCATTCCGTCAACAGCACGAGGAAAATCTAAAGCTGCGATCTGATAATAAGGCAGCCAATCAGCGCGTGGCGATGCTGGCCGCCGAGGTTGATGAAAGGCATGCAATTTTGGAGGACAACTGCAAAAAGGAGGTGCAGCAACTGGAGCAGAGACACGCAAGTATGGTGCGCGATTTAACTCAGCGCATTACAAGCGATCGCGACCATTGGACCAGCATGACAGCGAGATTAGAGGCCCAGATCAGAAGCCTCGAGCAAGAGGAGATCAAGCTGAAGACTGAGCTAGAGCTGGTGCGTGCCGAAAATGCTGAGCTGGAGAAGGAACAGCAGAAGATGCAACTGCAAATGACTGAGGTACTAGAGCAAAACATTGCGTTGAATCAGGAGCTGGCCAAGTGTGAGCCAGTAATTAAATTGGAAAACAGCGAACATGCTGCCATCGGCCGAGATAAGACTACAGAGGATGATGAGATTTTGGACGTTATGGAGCAAATGGCCGCGTTGAAAACGGAAAACGCACAATTACGTGACAAAACAGACGAGCTAACAATGGAAATTGAGAACTTGTATGTCGATCTGGCTCGTACAAAGTCAAGAAAAAAGGATGCTGCAACTGTTGCCTCAGACTCTGCTGAATGCGAAGAACTGGAGGCTGTTAGCGTCGGATTGGCCACCAAGCGAAGAGGTGATTCGCCCAGCAAGACGCACGTAGTTGGCGAAAGTCCGCGGCTGGGCAAACAGCGTAAGTGCTCCGAAGTAGGCGAGTCCAGTCCAGACAACAGCAGCGATTGGTTGGCGCTCAACTCTGAACTGCAATGCTGTAAAAGTCACGAGGAGGAGCTTGCCACTCTGCGGCTGACCGTCGAGCAGTTGGAGCTAAAGCTAAAGGCTGCCGACCCGACGCCGGAGACACGCTGTAAGGAGCTGGAAAACAGTTTGGAGCAAATGCAGCGCGCTTACGAGGATTGCGAGGATTACTGGCAATCCAAACTAAGCGAGGAGCGGCAAATGTTTGACAAGGAGCGCCAATTATATGAAGATGAGCAGCTGGAAAGCGATAAAAAGTTCACCGAGCTGATGGAAAAGGTGCGCGAATACGAGGAACAATTTAGCAAAGATGGTCGCCTGTCACCAATTGATGAGCGCGATATGCTGGAACAGCAATACGTTGAACTCGAAGCGGAGGCTACGCATCTGCGGAATAACTCAATTCGCATGTTGGAAGAAAAGTCTCTGCAAATAAACGCATTGCAGTGTGAGGTGGAAGACCTGCGTACACGTCTAGGCGAGAGCGTAGAGATATTAACTGGAGCATGTGAGCTCAATCCGGACGTACTGGATCAGATAGCTGCACAGTCTAGTCAAAGGCCTGCCAGTTCGCCCATTAGCTACCTGTGGCACCAAAGCACAATACAGGAACCTCTTAAATCGTTTGATGCTGCTGCCAGCGGGGAGAGCAGTCCCAAAATCGTGACACTCCTTTGCGAGTCTCCTAGCCACAAATTAACCAGCCGGTAAGTACAGCGTATAGACTCTTCGGAGTCCTTTCTGTGCCTTTCTGTGTATATGTTTATGTGTCACGTCTTTGTAATTCTGATCTGATTTAAATATTATTTTGTAACTGATAAGTGGATGTGCTTTTCACATGTTAAATAAATTAGATAAAACTTTAATTCGAACATTTTGTCAAATTCTAATTAAGCTACTATTTAAAACAGTTAAATATCTTATTATCAACATAATAAAAGTCAATTAATAGTTCCTTTTTCTATATCATTAGAGCAACATATATCTCTAGTTTTCAATTAGGATCGGTTGATTTAACAAATATATTTTTTAGAGTTCAGTTTGTATTCAGGTTGGTGTTTTTTTTTTTTAATGCCCTGTAGCCTCGGAAATTAGGTAAATGGAGGAACTTTTCAAAGACAGATGAAGTTATCTCGAACAATATATTTTAATTTAATCAAGCCGACGATCTGAGATCCTCGGTCTATATAAACTTTATTTTCAGAGAATATCAGAGCTAGCTATACACTATTTTAACAAAAAAAAGTCTCGTATAACATGCGCAGATCAGTTTTAATACTTGATAACAAAATTGAAAAGAATTTATTTATTTTGTGTCCACTTTTTTCCATCCGGTTAATGGATGTCAGAGACTTGAATGTCAAAAATTGAAAAATGTATGTCTTCCACAGCTTAGAGATAGACTAATCTAAATGTTTTGATAAGGTTCGATGGGATTGTGACAAATCTCATTTGTCCATTTATTATGTACTGTGAGCAATTTAATGCCAATTTTGGCATGTAGGAGTTCATAAAATAAACAACATATGTACACAAATCAAGAGTAGTATTTACTAAATAAAAGTCTGATCTTCGTCCTTGGTGTGCCGTCGTCTAGCTTAACGAGCTACAGGTTGCGATCCTCCATAGATTTCGATGGACAGCGCGCACTTATTTAAAATTGTTATTCTTTTTGTTGGCCTGAGCCCATAAGGAATAATAATTAATTTACTTAACTGGCAAAAGTAAGCATCTCCGAGCCTATCATTCGATTTGATCTAGCCCATGTCTGTCTGTTCATAATAGCAAGTAAGAGTGCGCAAGTCGGGAGTGCCCGACTAGGGGATACCCTGGACCTCCTGCTTATTAGGGTATACTATTAGGGTATATATATACACACATCAAAATTATTTTCTATTTGATTATGCAAAGTAAATGGGGGAAAAAGGAAACAAGTCGAGAACGCAGTCGAATAAAACTGACTTCTTCACATTTCACAATTATTCTTTGAAAGGCATCGGAAAACCTTTTTAGATTAGACTCCGGACGTTAAGAATAACCAAAAAGCTGCGAATTTCGTCGTAGTGTTTAGCTTGATCTTAAGAGTTCAGAAGTTTTTTATATCCGCCAAAATTTGTGACAAGTTAAAATCTGGTTTAAGTGTGGGTATGCACGACCATATATTCAATAAGCAACATTTTATAAGTAACTTTATGAATAAATTATTTTGTGAAAGGCTCACCTTATGCAATAATCCTTATACAAGAGCAATATAAACACGGTTTGTTTCCATTACAAGTACACGGTCGGTTTAACATTTGCATAGCGGATCACACTCTAGAATTACGTTTCGCAAACAAATGTTTGGCTTTAATTGATCTGAAGTTTAATGTCTTTGGTAGAGCTTTTGTGATTCTGTGTACTGTTGCCTGTTTTTGTTCTCCGGGATTACCTTACAAATTGAAATGCTAATTAAATTTATTTTTTAGAAACAATCTTACCACTTCGACGACATCCATATTTAGTACTACGCCTCGTGGCACTTTATCAACGGGCCCATCGCCCACAAACAGCGATACAAAATATGCTTCGTCAACTAGTGTTTGTACGCCGGCGCCCATTTGCAAGCCCAAATGTTCGTCCGAAGGCGAAATCGCGGATAGTGAGACCTCGTCAACTGCATCGAACAAGAGCTTTGATTCGCACAGCGTGGTGTCAACGAGCAAAGCGTCTTGCTTCAGTCATGAAAAGTGCAGTAGCCCGAGTGTTCTGAAGGAGGAACTAAAACGTCTTAAATTCTTCGAGCTTTCACTCAAGGAGCAGATAAAGGATCTGAGTCTGCAACGTGACGGTTTAGTCATGGAACTGCAACAGTTGCAGGAAGCACGTCCTGTTCTCCAAAAAGCATATGCGGTATAATTGTTGATTATAAGTCGTTAGCTTGTATTTATTCTGCTCCTTTTTTTTTTTTAAATAGCGAACAACACATCCGACGCTTCAGCAGCGACTTAATCAGCTCGAGCTGCGGAATCGACATTTACAGAATGTGGTTAAGCAACAGCAGAAATATACCGAGACTCTGATGCAGCGTAAATACAAGCAATACAATTATTGCCATTGACTGATCCGTTTATTAATTGCAATCAATTAACCCATAGAATCCTGGCGGCAGCATCAAGTGGATCTCAACGAGCTGCACGGTCGTATTGAAGCACAGGCTGTCCTGATTGCCGATCAGACGCAGCGTCTTCAAAACGCCGATATTCTTGTGAAGGATTTGTATGTGGAGAATTCGCATTTGAGCGCTAATGTTCAGCGACTTGAACAGCAGCGAACACGCGTTAATCTCATTCACCAACAGCAACAGCAACAGAAACCGCACCTTGTGCCTACCTTAAGCGATCCATCTGGAATTCCGTAAGAGAAACGCACCAGAGAGATGAAATAAAGACACATCGAAGTAATACGATAATATGTACCAATACACTAGGCATCATTAATGCAGTGATATTCTTCAGAGTATTTACATGATATTTTCTTGTTTGTGTTCATATATAAAATTATATATGTTCTCGATAATGTTTTTTGCCGAAGAGCACCTTAAGAAGCAACTTTGTACAGAATGGAACAATCGACTGTACCCATTTTTATATCAATAATCTACTAATTGACTTTCAGTTTTGGTATATACATTGTTGATCTTATAAATCAATAAATTGACATAGTTAACGTAATAATAGAGATAACATTTTAAATTGGTTAATTTATCAAAGTTTATCACTCGCATATATATTGTTGATTTTAATGGTATTAAAGTAAAAAAAGAAAAAGACGTCGAAAGTAGCAAGATTTGTAATCCAATTACCGTACAACATGTATTTATTTCGCATATTAAATTAGTTATTAATATGCAATCGTTTTGTCAAATATTTATGTATTAACATATTTACGAACCAATTAATTTGTAAATGCTCGATGTATACCTTAATTCTATGTTATGATCTGTGCTTGTTAATGTACGAACAAACAATTAAACTTTATTTTGTAAAACCAAAAAAAAATTTATTTAATTTACACCAAACTAAAACTAAAGGTTATATACTCTTGCAGATATCAGATGAGTGAAATAGTTTAATACCTTAAAGTAAATATACAGGATTTTTGAGTTCAATAGTTCTTATTGGACTTTTATGCTTATGCTAGTATATCGGATTTCCAATTGGACTGCCGAAAAATTTGCAGATGTCGCTCGCTATAGTCAGGGACTGGAATGTAGCTGGAATGCAGATGCAGCTCAAGGGTCGTACACGTGTCGATCACGTCGGTCCGGATGGAGTCCAGCTGTGTTCAAGGCATTCCTTATCAGATCGCATACAACTTATTATCCCTCACGTTTTGTCAGCTGCGGCCAACCCAATTATTTAAAGCTAATAAACGTCGAAAACTTCCATTATATTCCGCCTTACAATTGGTTTATCTTATTCCAATTGGTTAGAAAAGGAGCCACAAAATTTTGTGTTGCCATTGTATTATATAGATAAATTTATTGGCACGACATACGATTTACTCAGGATGACATATATTTCATTATGTTGTAGTCTCGCATTGATTGGCACCTTTGCTCATAACTCAAAAGCGACGCTTCCAATGCGTTGAATTCCACATTCAATAAATTGTTAGTCTGCTTTAATAGAGCCAAAAATGTATTGACAGCAGACTTTGGTTTTACCACTGGAATAAAAAAAGTACATTACACATATTAGTAACATTTTAAGTTTCCACTTTCATTTAAATAAAATGTTATTTACATTGTGGTTGGATCTTGCGTTCGGGAGTCGGTACTGTAGTCGTGGAATTTCGTCGTTTACTACCATTTTCTACAAATTGTGCAATTACACTTCGAAATTTCTCCGGTATTAGAAATAGACGATCCACGTTTCCTTTTTTATAGCAAAGGTATGCAGATTTCATCTGAAACCATTTTCTGCGGACTTGAGTTGGTGATTTGTTGGGAAATCCATGCCTTTTCATTTTGCTAGCAATTTGGGTAAAAGTATTGTGCGTTGTTGTAGCGTGTGCCGATCCTTGTGTCAATCTCACTTCATTTATTAAATTAAGCATGCATTCAATTTCGGCAGTAAGCCAAAAATTTCTTTTCAATTTTCCAGATTTCATTTTTTCAGAATTAATATTTACTATTTATTAGAGATGTGTAATTGAGTACGTGCGTCAAGTTAGCATCGGTCACTGGGTTTCGATTGTTGGAACTTGGTTCCGGAGCTGGAACCATAGATTTATTTATTAGTTCTAAAAAACTGCACTGTCCATATTTTGAATTTACTCTTTGTTCGGTCATATACCTCATATATACATTAGTCAGGGTATCAATAGCAATGTCAAAGCAGATTATGTTAAGATTATGCTAATTCTCTTCTATTTGAATGTCATAAGCACTCATACACATGTACGAAGTCTCGCTCTCTTTCGAACTCTGTAATTGCTCGGTCCCTTTAATCTTAATTTATGTTAAGAAATCAGTTCTGTAAGCAACATCATAGAAGTCAGTCGTGTTGCTCATCAATTTGTAAAACCTTTATTAAAACTTCATACCATCCACACACGCCCACTCGAGATAAGATTCTTAAAAGGTCAAAAAAACGCTTTTGATCCAACATTTTGGCGCCCAACATTGGGGCTAGTGTGTGGAAATTGACGGCATATCGTTGCCGCACAACATTTCGTTGGAGAAAGGTTTTATCGAACTCTTCGCAAAATACAGCATCGACAGCAACATTTGGCCAGCTTCTTTCTCGTTGCCGTTGCTTCGTCGCTGGAAACTCGTTATCTTCGCTTCGCTACTGCATTCTTGTAGCCGTTACTTCGCGCTGGATACGCTCTGAGTTTGATTGCTCATTGCCTTTGCTTCACAGCTCCTTTCTCGTTGCCGTTGCTTCGTCGCTGGAAACTCGTTACCTTCGCTTTGCTGCTGCATTCTCGTTACCGTTGCTTCGTCGCTGGAAACTCGCTACCTTCGCTTTGCTGCTGCATTCTCGTTACCGTTGCTTCGTCGCTGGAAACTCGCTACCTTCGCTTTGCTGCTGCATTCTCGTTACCGTTGCTTCGTCGCTGGAAGCTCGCTGCCTCTGCTTGTTCACTGCATTTTGCTTCACCACTGCAAGCGACCCTCACATCGGTGAGCGCAACATTTACAAGTCTTAGCTGTTCTGTTAACAGTGGGAGCATTCGAACTGTCGCTCGCTCACATCGGTGAGAGTGACATTATCAGGTTAAAGTCAGGCTGTGAACATTTTGCAGTATCAGAACTGTCGCTCGGTCACATCGGTGATCACAACATTCTCGATACATAATGTCAACTCTTGAAGCAAACTTACGTAAGCGAGCGAACATAAAACGCAATATCGCACACTTAGAGGATGTTATAAGAGTGTCTACTGAGGTCGATGGCAGTGAAAAAAGATTATCACACGGTGAGCTACAATTACGCTTGGACATGTTGGAGATATACATTAAGGAGGTTTTGGAAGTACAATCTGAAATTGAATTGGAAGATCCTCAGGACAATGGACGTGCAGAGGTGGAAGACACATATGTGAGTATCAAATTGTCCATCCAATCCCAACTGGATGATGTACTGCACAGCACCTCATTTTCGAACCCTGCTCCAATTCGCTCTTCGCCGCCATCGAGTCTTCCTCGATTGGCTCCGCCTGTATTTGATGGGAAACGAGCAGAGTTTAAAAACTTCATTACATCATTCAATCAGATTATCGGTCGTGAGTACTCTCTTTCGAACATTGAAAAGTTTAATCATCTGCTGAATTGCTTGAAGGGCCCTGCCCTACAGGCAGTAAAGGCATTCCAAGTGACTCAGGAAAATTATCCCAAGGCTCTTGCTCGTTTAAGTGAACGTTATGACAATCCTACACTCACATTTTTAGACACAATAGAATCACTATTCAATCTACAGCCAGTCGACAAACCGGACGGAAATCAGCTGCGCAGTCTGCTGGACAATGCGTCAGCCCTGTATTCATCATTATCGTCATTGGGTACCGGATCAGATATTGCCCAAGCCATGTTGATATTCATCGTCATCGGAAAATGTGATCAGCAAACTCGTAACAAGTGGAATGAGTCTCTTGACTTACGTACTTTGCCAGATTGGGCTCACTGCACAACTATTTTGGAACGTCATTGTCAGTTTCTGCAATCAAGCGGCATTGCATCGTATCGAATGGCTGATTATTCGAAACAAAAACACGTGTACAAGCCTAGCAAGGGATTATCATTTGCTATTACTAATCCAACATGCATTGTTTGTTCCAGCTCCGACCATAAAATTGTACAATGTTCTCAGTTTCAAGACATGAGTCCTAAACTCAAGTACGGAGTCGTAAAAAATGCTGGACTCTGCATTAATTGCCTTCAATTAGGACATCGGATGGCTCAATGTCCGTCTAACAATCGTTGTCGAAGCTGCAAGCATCGCCATCACACGCTTCTGCATTTTGGCCAACCGCCTGCATCATCATCGTCTACATCGCCATCATCCATGGCGCAAATGTCCTCAACAACGACTCCTGCTGCAACGCACTCGCATATGAATCAATCGCCAGGCGGACAAATAATTCTTGCTACTGCAAAGGTACTAGTGCGAGATTCATCAGGGGCGTATAAACAAGGCAGAGCATTGCTTGACTCATGTTCCCAAGTCAATTTCATAACTGATCAATTCGCCCAACGGCTGCATCTACGCCGTGATAAGCATCATTTCGAAATCCGCAGCATAGGGGAGACCTCGACTAAAATTAACAACTGTACAACTACTGGAATTAAATCTCGTTTGTCACCATTTGAAGTAACACTACAGTTCTGCATAACGTCTCACATTGCCTACCAGCCGGATTCGGAAATCGACACCTCAGATTGGAGGTTGCCCGCGAATACACCACTTGCGGACGAAACTTTCCACAGGTCAGGTCGGATTGATCTCCTTCTCGGCACCGAGGCATTTTTCGAATGCCTGGCTGTTGGACAGATTAAGCTCGGAGACAATTTGCCAGTCCTTCAGAAAACGTTGCTTGGATGGGTTGTGTCTGGCAAGTATCGTCATCAGTCAGCTAAGCAGTCATCAACGTGCTTGCTTTCTGTGGAGGAGTCAATTGACAAAAATCTTCAATTACTGTGGAGCATTGATGCTATAGAAAATTCTCCAAAGTCAATCAATCCAGAACATCGGCTCTGTGAAGATATGTATTCAAGGACAACACAGATGAATAACGGCAGGATTGTTGTGCGTCTACCTTTCAAGGGAGATCCAGTGTGCCTTGGCAATTCAAGCGATGTTGCACGTCGTCGTTTTTTATCGCTCGAGAGGCGCCTCAGTCAGCAGCCTACTGTTCAATCGCAATATGTAACTTTCATGAAAGAATATGAGGATCTTGGCCATATGACTTTAGTGACGAATCCGAGATTAAGTGAGCCACACTTTTATATACCTCACCATTGTGTTTTTAAACCCAGCAGTGCATCAACGAAGTTACGAGTCGTGTTTGACGCCTCGTGCACTACATCGTCCCAGCATTCATTGAATGATTTGCTTCTCGTTGGCCCAACAATCCAAGAAGATCTATATATACTTCTCCTTCGTTTTCGATTGGTTCGTTACGCCATCACAGCGGACATTACGAAAATGTATAGACAAGTTTTAGTCAGCCCAGTGGATCGGAAATTTCAATATATATTTTGGAGAGCATCCCCTGATGCTGATTTGCAGACCTTTGAGTTAAATACAGTGACGTATGGAACGGCCTCGGCCCCATACTTAGCAGTTCGCAGTTTGCAATATCTGGCAGATCTGCATGTGAACGAGTTTCCCATTGGCGCATCTATTGTAAAATCATCGTTTTATGTTGATGATCTGCTATGCGGAGCAAACGAGCTCATCGAGTTGCAGAACATTAAACACGAGGTCACCGAGATACTTCGCCGAGGACACTTCCCATTGGTTAAGTGGCACTCCAATCATCCCGCCGTCAGGAACGACGAATCGGTAAAGGATTTAAACTTGGATGAAAACGCTGTCACTAGCGCACTTGGCGTAGCTTGGGATCAACGTCGTGATGTGCTACTATTTGAATTTAAACCCAAAAAATTGTATTCAACAGTCACAAAGAGGACTATTCTCTCGACTGCGTCTTCTCTGTTCGATCCATTAGGATTGCTGGCACCAATCATTATCGTCTCGAAAATCATCATACAGGAGCTATGGCTGCTAAAACTCGCCTGGGATGAATCTGTTCCGCAATCACTTCTACAAGCATGGAGAAACTGCGTAACGTCTCTCAAGGAATTGTCGTCGATATCAGTACCCCGTTTTTGCTTGCAAGCTGAGCTCACAGACATACAACTGCACGCTTTCTGTGACGCATCAATACGTGCTTACGGCTGTTGCGTATATGTGCGTTCCACGGACTCGTATGGCAATGTCCAGGTTCAGCTTCTGACTGCTAAATCTCGGGTGGCTCCTGTCAAGAAGCTGACGCTTCCTCGATTAGAGTTAAGCGGAGCTCAACTTCTGAGTAAGTTATATACAACTGTCAAAAACATATTCATCGGCAAGCCGCACAGCGCGCATTTCTGGTCTGATTCGCAGATTGTCTTGCACTGGCTGCAACAACACTCTATCACCTTGTCGACATTTGTTGGAAATAGAGTATCCATTATACAAGATCAAACAGCAGATGGAAAGTGGAGACATGTACCGTCAAAATTGAACCCTGCTGACATCGTGTCACGTGGATGCCCAGCTAATGAGCTCCAGCAATCAATTTGGTTTACAGGACCTGCGTTTCTGCGTGATTCCGAGACTCAATGGCCCTGCCAACAATTCGACAATGATTTGGACATGGACATTATCGATGCTGAAAAACGGAAGTCTACATTTGCTGCAATTATCGAAAGTAATGTTATTCTGGACTGGCTGAACGGAACTAGTTCATACATTCGGGCGCTTCGAGTTATGGCATATATGTTCCGGTTTTACCATATTGCCAAAAAGGAACACCCTGTCGAAAGTTCGCCACCATGCCCAGAAGAACTTCGCCACGCGTTGCACTGCATCATCAGGATCATCCAACATCACTATTTCAAGGAAGATTTGCAATTGCTAAGGAAACAAAAAGATTTGAAAAGCAATCTGAAATTTCTCAGCCCCTTCATAGATGACTCTTCTGGATACGAGCTCATTAAGGTTGGCGGCAGACTCGAGCATGCTGATATCCCCTCTCGTCAAAGGCATCCTTTACTTGTTCCCAAGGAATCGCAATTTGTCCACAATTATGTTCGGCATCTTCACTTGCGCAATTACCATGCAGGACCAAAGGCATTAGTTGGACTGCTGCGGCTTCAATTCTGGGTCATAAACGCAAGAGCTTTAGCACGCAGCATTGTTCGTTCTTGTGTACACTGTGTCAGATATCGTCCAGTTCTACTTCGTCAAGTCATGGGTTCCCTGCCACCTGAGCGCTTATCCACAGACAAGCCATTTCGCCACGTTGGAGTCGACTTCTGCGGTCCAGTGAACACCTATCTTCGAATACGTGGCAAGGGTCCCACAAAATCCTATATCGCCATATATGTCTGCATGGCCGTAAAGGCCGTTCACATTGAAATCGTGTCAGATCTTTCAACGAATAAGTTTTTGGAATCGTTGAAACGCATGGTTGCCCGTCGTGGACCAGTATCTCACATCTATTGTGACAACGCCACAAACTTTGTCGGAGCATCCAACAAGCTACTCGAGTTAAAGAAGTTCATGTTCAACACTAGCACTCAAGATGCTATCCTATCATATTGTTCCTCTGAAGAGATAACCTTTCATTTCATTCCACCTAGGGCTCCACACTTTGGCGGTCTTTGGGAGGCCGCTGTCAAGAGCGCAAAGAGTCTGCTGGTGCGTACCCTCGCTAACACCCGGTTCACCTTTGAGGAACTGAATACCGCAGTCGTTGAGATAGAAGCAGTACTCAACTCTCGCCCGCTGTCACCGCTATCATCTGATCCCAACGACTTCAGCGCTCTCACTGCAGGACACTTTCTAAATGGAGATGCACCGCGCGCTTTACCCGAGCGTGAGATTATCACCAACAACATCTCCAACTTGGATCGTTACGAGCAGATCACAGCTGTTAAACAGCAATTCTGGCGTCGTTGGTCTGCGGAGTATGTGAACGAGCTTCGAGCTAGGACAAAGTGGACTTCGGCTTCCCCAAATCTCACAGTTGACTCTATGGTCATCATTCATGAGGACAACACACCGCCATTACACTGGAAATTAGGGCGTGTTGAGTCTGTTGTGAGTGGCAAAGATGACCGTGTTCGTGTCGCATATATTCGCACTGCCTCTGGACTCTGTTGCCGGCCAGTACACAAGCTGGCTGTTCTACCTGTCTCTTGAAAGATAATTCTTTCAAGGCGGCCGGGATGTTCGGTCATATACCTCATATATACATTAGTCAGGGTATCAATAGCAATGTCAAAGCAGATTATGTTAAGATTATGCTAATTCTCTTCTATTTGAATGTCATAAGCACTCATACACATGTACGAAGTCTCGCTCTCTTTCGAACTCTGTAATTGCTCGGTCCCTTTAATCTTAATTTATGTTAAGAAATCAGTTCTGTAAGCAACATCATAGAAGTCAGTCGTGTTGCTCATCAATTTGTAAAACCTTTATTAAAACTTCATACCATCCACACACGCCCACTCGAGATAAGATTCTTAAAAGGTCAAAAAAACGCTTTTGATCCAACACTCTTCTTAAAATCCATTAATATAATTATTATTGCCCCGAAACTCACACGATTAAATGCTATAATTTCACCACTAAACATATAGATGATTATTTTAATGTTTGAAGCATCTAGATATTGTATGGTTAGTGGTTATAGTCAATTCACACCGAGTACATTCTATGGGAACGAATGAAATTTTTTGAAAATATGAAACTGCCGTACACATTGGCAAAATCTAGCATCTTTTCAAATGAAGAAGGTGCGAGGGCTCCTTGCCCTTAATTAACTTCAATAATTCGACACCTTGCCTTGGTCAGGTCTCCCGAGGGCTGCTAGCGAGCCTGTTGGCGTGTGCGGCTGGCCAATTGTTGGCGCCAGGGGATCTTCAAATCTCTTGCGCTCTTAAAAATCCTGAATAAAGTCATACCTCAAAGCGATTGCACTCTTTTGCGATTGGATAACTCAGGTTTGTATTCCAAATTGCCAGATGTGTGCCATATCTTGTATAATTATATGTACTATTCAATAAGCTACATGTCAAATTTACTTAGCCTCCAGAAAGACGATTTCGATATCGAGCTCTATCGATTGCTTGGATACGGTATAAATGATCGATTATCGGAAAAAAAAAAACACCATACTGCGCATGTACTAGGAGGATCTACATTCTAGCTCTTATAGGTTCTGACATCCTTCCGTTCATACATACGGACAGACGGTGCTACTAATAATATATTTCCTCCAGAATAAATCGGCTAGACATACTGACCAGCTATCAAAGAAATTATATATTATTAAACAAACTATTAGGAAATGTAAAGACAAATGTGAAACTAACATCTTAACTAACGCAAAGTTACGAACACATATTAACCACTAGAGTTCTTAATTTAAAGCTTTGTTTTTATTAAGTTAGAATAAATATATTCTAATTATGTACATCTAAAGGAATTACAGTAAAGTTGGTATATCAAAGATCAACTTGCACCAACTGTTGCCTTCAGTGGTATTACATTTTCCAGGCTGCCTGACGGCGAGGTAGAAAGGCGGGACACATAAGAGTCATCACTTTTCACGTGTTTTTCTTCCACAGCATCGTTAAAATACCAATTTTTTTTGTTGGCCAGGAACAGTAGCATAAGGGCAGGTAAATGTATTAATGAAAATCTGAACAACTTTCGGGAGCTGCCACTGTCAGATTTGGAGTTAAATTTATACGCTGTAATTAAGAAACGATAGATTAATAATCATGCTCTATTTAAAATATATGGCTTTATACACTGGATATCTATATTAACTTAAGGTGCACATTGATGACTAATTGAAGAGTGTATGAAATGTGTGAGCTAATAACTAAAGTCTTAATATCTTTGATTACGTAGGACGCCTAAGTATTAAGTTTTGTCCGATTTGCATCAAACATGTTTTCAAAGCTCTACGAAAGAACTAAAAGAATACGTATTTCATCGATTTGGTAAATTCCGCTTACAGCTTACATATGTAAGCATACATACATATGTACATACATGCATACATACATATGTACATACATGCATACATACATATGTACATACGTGCATACATACATATGTACATACGTGTATACATACATATATAAGTACAAACAAATAAATCTACATAAACACACAAAAAAAAAACACTTCACTGCTAGCTTAAGCGTACAGAGCCTACTTGAATTCTTGAGAATCGAGTAGGAGAGCACTTGGCTGAAATTCGTTTTATTTAAATTTGCAGCACAGAGACAAATATGCTTAGTGTGCGTTTGGTATTAGAAAACAAACATGCATCCATACATACATATATGCATAAATGCATGCATACACTAACACACGCACGCCCACACACACACACACACATATATATATATATATAATGCTTATATTCCTTCGAACAAAATACCTGTATATTTGTAGAGAATCTATACTTTATTTATTGCTAGTTATATATAAACAGTGATGTTACCAAAAACAAGGTACGTGATACCTCATGTTTGAACTTTCGTCCAACCATGTGTCGGAAAATAAAAAAGAACAGACATCGAATTGAATTTAATTTGGCCCAATAAATTTACATTGGAATATTTCAAAGGTACATCAATGCAATGTTTAGACGAGTTTTCTCGCAGAACTTTGCATCAGATGAAAAAGCACTGGAAAATCGCTCAGAAATTATGAACACCAGGACTTGAATTAAATTTAAAAAAAAAAATTCAATTCAATACAAACACGAATAAGTTTTCAGATCTTCTTTTCCATTTAAACTATTGGCTTTCAATTTTTTCAAGCATTTATAAATTGGTTTAACTTGCCGAAAGTTATAGCAAAACTATTTTATTGTTAGAGCGGACGATATGTTTTGAATTATAGTGGAATTTACTATCAAATATTAATTAAAAGCATGGCTGACACAATATTAAACTGTAGATGCTTTTCAAAAATGATTTTGTTTTATCAATAATCCGAATTTATACAGCATATTAGCTGGGAAAGCTCATAATTTGTTACATATCTAAAATTAGCAACTAGTATAAATATTCACTTACCTAGATAACAAAAGTAAGCATTTAAGGGCAATGTCTCCAAAGCAAACCAATAATTAGTAACATCAGCAAGGGGAGCTACCAGAGACAGTCCGCATATCGCGAATGCATAACGCAATGCAGTCCGGCGACAAAGGCCGGGGTTAGTAACAGCCATCATGCGATAGCCGGCTCGCGAATAATCCGGACGTAGGTTCCACGAAAGGGCATTAAAATGGGGGAACTGCCAGGCATACAGAATTCCGGCAAGAATCATTGCGCCCGCATCTAGCGATCCTGTGCAACCAGCCCAGCCCATCAGTGGAGGTATTGCGCCAACAATGGAGCCTACCCACGTGTTGCCAATACTCATTCGCTTCATTGGCGTATATATTGAGGTGTAAAGAAATAGGTTGCCGGCTCCTAACGCCGCTGTTAACCCATTGACACCAAAATACAACAAACATAGTCCTGATGTCGCTGATACAAATGCGAAGCCAACCGCTTTAAGCGGAGTTATTTGACCAGTAACCAACACGCGGTTCTTTGTTCTAGACATTTGTGAGTCAAAGGGAACTTCGTGATATTGGTTGATCGAATTTGCCGCTGCTGAAACCAAGCCTGTTCCCAATGTGCACATCACAAATGTAGTTAAGTCAAATGCAGCAGGTGCCATAGCATATCCGCCCATTGTTGTTATGACAACTAACGCTGTTGGGAAAATGTATTATTGTATGTATTTTTTTAAAACACACATTTTAAGTCAACTTACATGTCAAGCGAAACTTGGAAAGTTTTTTATATTTACTTAAAACATTTCCGTCATCTAAATATGGGCTCTGCATCCATGGACATTTCTCTACGGCTATTTTTACATTTTCTGGTTTCTGTTCTTTTAATCTGCTAGAGGGACCAGAGGTTTCAGTTGATGGCGCATTTCTTGCCTCACATAATTTTGAACTCGCCGAAGATCTCGCGATTGTCGAAAACTGAGAATTGTACAACCATTGGAGTACCAGCACGTTGCATAACAATTTCCAATATCTTACCCGAAAGATGTTTACTTGCGCAGGCAGTATATGTGTTGATAAGCACTCTAATGAACTAATTTTATAATACGCGCGAAACATTATATATTTGGTTTTGCTGCTTAATATTAAGTATTTTAAATCATATTTCAGAATTCTTATTCTTAGGACATGGCTTAGATATGAGCAATTAGTACTCAGTCCCTAAATGTAACAAGTATTCGAAAGTAACTAGTTACAATTCCAAAGTAACAGTGACAAAATGAACAACATATAAAATAATTAGGCTGAAAAGAATGAAAGTAACTTTACAGTTCATTGGGATCCCAATATACGAAGATAATTTATTTGATTGATACAAAATATTTTTCTTTTATTTATTACGTGTCCGCTTATCTGATGAGGGTCAGCGCCGGCCAGCCAGTAGTCTCCTTAGGGGTGAGTTTACCCGTGGCCGTCGTCACGAACAATCGCACAACACTACACTAAATTTGCACATCACTAAGCAGCTGACTCCAAAATTGACACAAGGGCTAGCGACAAAACAAAGGTAACCATATTTACTGACATCAAATCTGACGTCGACTTAACGGGAAATGTTTATTTTAGTCAGATGCGTATAATTAGTTATATTTGTCTGATTATTGAAAACATGAAAAAAAGCCAAACCTTATGAAAATCAATTGAATTTTGACCGAGTTATGGGGGTGGGAAATTTTACCTATGTCTATATAGGATATTTGAGGGTACCATTTTCACATGAATTTGGACCAATAATAATGCTGCCAGATTTAAATGCTTAAATGATCTACGGGTCAAACCATTATCAAAGAGCCAAACCCCGGGAAAATCGGATGAGATTTGAGCGAGATATGGGGGTGGGAAATTTTGACCTATGTCTATATAGGATATTTGAGGGTATGATTTTCACATGAATTTGGACCAATAATAATGCTGCCAGATTTAGCTGCCAAATTGATCTAGGGGTTAAACAACGCAAAAAAGCCAAACCTTAAGACAATCGAATGAGTTTTGACCGAATTATGGTAGTGGGATATTTCGACCAATGTCTATTTTGGATAATAACGAGTATACCCAGGTCTTGGCAGTGGTGCACTTAAAATAAATTGTCTCAAAGTTCTTTGAAAATGTCTTTGAAACCGATAGGAATATAAGCAAAAATCTTTTATAGAACCGTTTGCGCTAACTTTACCAAAGTTGCGGGTGAAGTTTCCCATAGTTTAAATCTGGGAAATTACCTTTAGTTTTTGCAAGGTAACAAAAATATTTTGCGAACGCAATCTAGCAAAAAATTAATTGGCAGTCCTACCATTTTTCCGAGTAACTCTTTTATAATGTCAAATTAAAAGTTGCAATACTACCTCTATTTTTAAAGGCAACTCATACTTAACAAATGTTAATTTATCGATATATATACATTCGATATTTTTTACATATTTACCACATTTCCTATTTGTTCATTATCAGTCTGTCTGCTTTTCTCTTTTTGTTTCGTTCACAACCCTGGTAATCGGACCAATTTCTGAAAACTATTCGGGATAACATTTCGTTAAGAAATTCGTAGCTACAAAACCACAATAAGTATATAAAATGGTTGTTGGCCTAAAACAATAGGACTGCGACCCACACATACCTTTGTATAAAACGTCGACCAAATACTTAAATATTTGTGTATGTATTAAACTTCGTATTTCTCTTTTGATTCACCAAAATATGCATACATACATACATACATGCAAATGTATGCTTTTATATATGTATGTCATTAACAGTATTTGGACAGTTCTATTGTTTCATTGTGTCTTCATATATGAACTATACATGCATACCTAGCAGCCTTCAGACATACAATTTTTTATTTTGTACTGTCAAAACAGAAATATTGTCTGCATGTATTACGTGTTTTATATGTGTACTTACATACGTATATCGAATTCAACTTATATACGTACACACATACAAGGTGTTTATATACTTCAGACGATTTGTGTTTTGCAATATAGTGGTTTCTTTTGTCGATCCGCAGTTGCACATTTCGATTACTTATGTATGACAACAAATACAAATAATAAATAAATATCTACTTAATGATAAAAAAAATAACAATTGGAATTTAACAACGACGATACCAGAAAATGAGCAGCATAATATCTGACTGTTTTGATTATGTTTTGCAGTAAATGTCAGTTGTAATTAAATTGGCAATATACATACATATATTTGCACTTTTACTGTATTTACGATGAAGCAATTGTGAATTCTCAAATTTACAAATTTCCCTGTTAATGCACGATTTACGAACTGTGCTAAAATATTAACAAGGTGTCAAAAATCCATCTGAAGTAGTTATAATAAAAGACGTGTGTTATGGAATCAAATGATAATCTATTCGTGCAGAAGCAACTTTAAGCAGTTGTTTAACAGTGATGTTAACAGAAATGTTATAGTACGACAATAAAATTTGTGAAATGTTGAATAGTAATATCAATTTTTAAACCGAGCAAATTACTATATTTTACGTAATTGGCAAAATGGTTTAATTATGAATAAGCTATCAATTTTTAAGCTCGAAATTTATGCCATTTAAAGCATAGACAGTGTTTTGTTGTTGGTGTTTTTATTTTTAGGCATACCATCATACCGGTTCAACAATGTTTTTTTTACAAAACATAGATGGGACAGTTAAAACAAAAAAAATTAGAGTCATTCATTTTATGTGGATCAGGTCCCCCGTTCGCTTTCATTCGGGTCCAAGACTCGCTAATCTGTTCAGAGAGTTCGAAATTTAGAGAGCCATATGCTTTGTGTGGTAGAATGGCATCGCTGATTTATATTGTCTTGACTTATTATAATGCTTTATACATTTTAGTCAAAAACTACCGAGTTAATTGAGCTATGTCTATTTGACTGTCAGTACACATTACACATCTAGCTTATTGCAAATAATCATTTACTTTCCCCTTTTCCACAAAATCGAGAAGAATCGGATTTCATATTAGGACTTTTTCCCATATATAGTACGGCTTTCGTATTTTTCTAAGTCTTATCGATAACCTTTCGAAAATTACAGGCGCAATAAGCAGTCCTTAAAATCATGAATGATGTATAAAACGTATTAATAACGTCTTCCTACCGCAAAAAAGTTTAAGTGCAGCTTTTGTTAACTGTTAATAAATTTTACTCAAAAATTACAAAAGACAAGAGAAGTAAAGTCCCATAAAGTATTCCTACTCTTAAAATATTTGCTTAGAAGTATTCTTAAAAACTGCAATGCGATTTTACGAAAAAATAAATATTTAAAAGGTATTCTCTCTTTCAATTGAAATGAGTGAAACTTTGTTGTCAACCATAAATCGAATCTAAATTCATTTTCCTAACAATGAATTTTGTATGTACAAATTGTGGAAATGCAAAGAAACGAAGCACAATCTTTCATTGACTAACTTATATTTATATGCTTACTAATTCTATAATATGTATACAATTCAGCTACATTCAGCTACAATAAAACATCTGATTTTAAAACGGATACCAGCATAAAGTGTATAGCTATTTCCATCAAAATAATGAACGGCTTGGCCAATAGTAATGATGACTCCGTAGAGTGTCCATTGTGTATGGAACCCTTGGAAGTCGATGATCTGACTTTTTTTCCATGCACTTGCGGATATCAAGTAAGTCATATTTAATTTATGATTATATGGCCTGTAAATTTGTATTATTTATTACAGATTTGTAGATTTTGCTGGCACAGGATTCGTACCGACGAAAACAAACTATGCCCAGCATGTCGGAAAGAATATCCAGAAAATCCAGCTGATTTTAAACCCCTTACACAAGAAGAAGTAAGTCATTTTTCGTTGATGGGATATTATAATAATGAGAAACACATTATGTTCACATTTGACACATTACTACGCAATATATAAAACATAAGAAATCTTGTTAGCCAGGCTGAGCACGGGCTTAGCACGGGTCGCATATAGTTTGTCTAGCAAAGGGCTAGAGGTTTAATCTTTTAGGGGCCTTTTTATGGCTGATTTATGGATGATTTTATCGTACAAAACTGCATTTCCTGGCTAACTGACTGATTGATGAGGAAGCTGAATATTTACTGTAGTTACCTTAATGAAGATGCACGCTAAGACGCGGTTTTGGAAGTTTTTTGTTTACCATCCGATCGACTACAAAATCATTTTCAAGGATCTTTGTAAAAATTCATTTGAGACGTGTTAAAATGAGGTTCAAAGGCTGTAAGAGGGAAGTTTTATGTTTTCTCCGATTGGCTTCAAACTTATTTTCAAAGCTCAGCATTAAAACTTAATCAATACGTGTTTCAGCGATTTTGGAAATTCCACAATGCAAATTTGGCGGAAAATTTGAACATTTTGTTGTTTATTGAACTTATTTTCAAAGATCTTTTTGAAAATATATTTAATGTTTTTCGCATAATGAAAATGCTGCTCAAAGACTAAATTATAGAAAGTTTATTTCACGGCTTAAAAATTCTCATAAACTTACATGGGCAGAAGCCGTTAATTCCAATATCTGGTTCTTTATTCAATTAACTTTAAACATATTTTCAAATAGAAGTGGAGATCAAGATGATGATTCGGGTGGATTTAAATTTTCCACGGGTTCCAAGTTGGCACGTGCATAGCCGTGCACTACCCTCTAGTTTATATATATATATATAATGTAAAATGATTTTAAAAATATTAAATGAAATAAATATTTTATTTTATCAAACCTTTTTAGATGATTGCTTTTAAGTCTCAGAAGCGGCAGAGGGACCAACAGCGCAAACAAAAGATAACTGAAAATCGGAAACACTTAGCAAATGTTCGTGTGGTTCAGAAAAATTTGGTATTTGTCGTTGGCTTGCCGCCTCGACTTGCAGACGCAGACGTAAGTATGAAACCAATTCTAAGAAATATGTATATTTGTTATTCCTTTCCTACTATACCATACGCCTATAAGGAAATTTGATTTGATTTATTTATTAATTGATTTGTATTAACCAACAAATTATTTTTTCTTGATTATGTTTTAATATTTCCATATTATGCCTTTTGTAACAGATATTAAAAAAACACGAATATTTTGGAAAATATGGAAAAATTCATAAAGTGGTAATAAACCCAAGTACAACTTATGCTGGAGTACAGGTAAGCGCTACTGTCATTATACCCTAAACCCATTGAAAATGGGTATTATTTAAATGTGAATATGTGAATATGTATATATCAGGCAGAAGGAAGCATCTCTGATCCCATGAAGTATATATATTCTAGTGTTTAGCTAAATCCGTCCGCCCCTTTGTATTAACGCAAGAATCAACTTTTGATCTTAGGTCCTCTTAAAGCGACTTTGTTTCCGATAATCGATAACTTGTTCTGTTTCAATTTAATCGATAAAAATCGGTTTTTTTTAGAAAATCTCGTAGGTTTTTCAGAGCTAGTCACCAAATTTGACATGTAGCTCCTTGAATATTGTATATTTATATATCAAGTATTTTTCATTATATAGCGTTTGGTTATGGTCAATTGAAGATATTTCTTTATTTAATTTAAATTAATTTTATTACTCTTAAAGTAAGCGAGTAGTTCGAGCTGCATTTAGTGTTTTTAGAAAAGAGTTCAGGGTATCCCATAGTTAGGTACTCCCGACTTGTTTTATATAATAATAATATTGCTTATCATCACAAAATCCATTTAAAGGGCCCCTCAGCGTCGGCATATGTCACTTACGTACATAATCCGGATGCATTGCGAGCTATACAAAGTGTAAATAATATAATGATAGATGGGCGGCTAATCAAAACCAGTCTCGGAACAACAAAATACTGCAGCCATTTCATGAAGAATCAACAATGTCCCAAAGGCGACTGTATGTACTTACATGAGTTGGGTGACCCGGAAGCTAGTTTTACCAAGGAGGTATATCGAATATATATCAAATTTAAGATGTAACATATTAATATTCAAACGTTATAGGAAATGCATCAAGGAAAGCATCAGGATTATGAAAAACGACTACATGATGTTTTAATTGCAACTTCTGGGGTAAACAATGTGTCTGGAATTGGGGTATCTGCCAATAGTGCAAATGTAGGTGGAAGCGGAACTTCAAAAGCAAACGGTGAATGACTTTTTGAATTATAAAAACTTTACTAGACCAATAACAGGTTTTTTCTGTTACAGCTTCGGTGGCGATGTCGTCATCATCATCCTCGACATCTTCAGTATCCATTGCAAATACTTCGACTTCTACAGTAAATTCACAGCAAAAAGAGTCGTGGCCGAGCTTGTCAGTTTCACCTATCAATAGCAAGGAAACTTTAGGAAGTGTACCCAATGGGAATGGAAAAAGTAGAAAGGAAAAGTCTCGAAATGATAAAGGCCGTCATGAAAAAAACAAAACTAAAAGCAAAACTAATACGTACGCCAATTCTAATACATCCAACAAGGAAAATTTTATTCCTGATTCCAGGAGTAATACACACACAACAACAATAGCATCAGATACAACAGAAGACCCAGTTGCCTCTTCAACGAAAATAGAATTAGGTTCTGTTAGCAACCGACCAAAAACAGAGCGTAACAAGGAAAAGGGTCCTTCAAACCGTGCCTCAATTGCAAAAGAGCAAAGTGAAAGTAAGGAAACAATTCAAAACACTTCGGCTGAAGTCGAAAGGCAGTTGAAAAATCCTGATGATGGTCCAAATACAAGCAAAGATATGGGCACGATCAAGCTCAAGGAAAGTACCAAAAAATTTTCATTACCACACAGGTCGGCATCTAATGTACATCGCTCACTTAGCACTAGCAGTGAAAACAGTGATGATCACTTATCCGAAAGCAGTACAAGTGATAAAAGTGCGCCTGAAAATTTGAAGACGCAATCTAATGGTTCAACTGAGGATATACATAAAGATATTATGATCGATAGAACTATCGAATTGGAAAGTGGATCGGATGATGTTTTGTCAACTAC
The DNA here is from genome assembly GCA_035045355.1 of Drosophila lacicola. NCBI lineage: Eukaryota > Metazoa > Arthropoda > Insecta > Diptera > Drosophilidae > Drosophila > Drosophila lacicola. The sequence continues at coordinate 72,138 of JAWNPB010000116.1, read as the reverse complement.
AAAAACAGTTAACTTTCATAAAATGTGCGATTCCAAAGTTAAAAACAGAGACGAAAAAAGTCAGGATAGTACTGAAATATTAAATATTGGTGAAATTGACAGCACAAAGGATGTATCGGGTATGTTTTAATGCATTTCGCATTTGTGTTATCAATCTATGTGTAATGCTAGCTAATCAATATAATGTTGCCTTTGTCATAAAGTTAACAACACTTTATGTACGGTCCAATGTTTGTGATATTAGGCTGTGAATGCAATGACCGCATTTTGCCATATAAACGTGAAATTGACTAAGAAGTGTTGGTGCTTTCACTGAGCTTTGCTGAAGGCAGAGGCTGACTACTAAATTCGTTGCTCGTGTCAGCATCAACAAGCCGCGACTTCGGTATTCGTTCTTCTGGCTTTTAAAGAGCGAAAAGCCAGTAAGCTGTACTGTTGTTTTAAGTGCGAAAAGCCAGATGAAAAGCCAAGCTAGAAAATTAGGATATCTGTCCATATGAACGCGATCGCATAGATAGACTCAGAAAATATAATAATAATAATAAATATAATAATAACTTTAATTTACATTTCTTATCTTGCATATCTTACACGATATTAAGTAAATGTAGCTATTTGGTTATGGGCAGTAAAAAGTAATTTTAAACTAAATCAACCTAGGTTAATTTTGGTTATTTAAATTGAAAGACTAATTTATATTACCCATTTTATGTTTCAGATGCTCTGTTCAAATTGAACATGTTTGATGACAGTAACAGCTTCTTCTCATCGTCTCCCACATTGCAGCAGTCACTACTTTTAAGAAACAAAGTAGATGGGGATGTAAGGCAGCCGCAAGTAAACAGCGTAACAAACTCACATTTGCCAGACTTGCTTAATGGTAATATGCTTATAATATGTCTGTTATTAATATATATTAAGTATCTTTCATCTGCACAGATTTGAAAATTGCAAAATATATTTGGAACTCTTTTATCACTGCATAAAAGTTTTCCGTAATTTTTGTAAATATTTTCCTGAAAGAGAAATATAGAATGAAAAAAAAACAGAACACAAGTTCATAAACTGTCGCTTGTAATGCATTGCAATTATTTAAATAACCCTTTTATTCTTTCTATATCGTACTTCATCGATGACAATCATCATGGTCTCGTGGATAAATCAGGGATTGATGGATACCAGAATCCAGCGAACGCAAATGGTAAATATGTTTTTCATTCAACATCCATTTCAATAAATATGAACAATAAATCTTTTTATAATTTGATTGAAAGCCTTTTCCAATTTTTTGTTGGATTTGCAAGTCTCAAAAAAACATTCAGATCTGCTGAACTTCTACAGATTCTAAAACATATTTTAGCAAATGAATCAGCTGTTTTTATACCCTGAACTCATTGAGAATGGGTAAAAAGGGTAGAATGTATTTGTGCAAATTTATGTAGCAGGCAGAAGGAAGCATCTACTTCTGACCCCGTAAAGTATATATATTCTTCAGCATCAATAGCCGAGTCGATCTAGCCATGTCCGTCGCCTGTGTGTCCGTATGAATGAGCGCAAGGATCTCAGAACCTATAAAAGCTAAACACTTGAAATTTGGAACGTAGGTCCTCCTAGTTCCCGCGCCGTAGCGGTTCCTTTTCGATAATCGACATCTTGCCCGTTTGCAAGAATCGATACCCAAAACATGATTTTTAAGCAAATCTCGTAAGTTATAAGAGCTAGAGTCACAAAAATTGATATGTAGTTTCCTAAATATATCAAATACCTTTCAGTTTATAGCTATCGTCCCCCCCCGTTTTGTATGCTTAGTTTAAAGCAAAGTTTAAACAAGATTATTGCATTTTTTTCCAGAATGGGAGGAAGCCTTTAAGAATGTAATGTTGCGCAACAACCGGCAAGTAGAAGAGCAAGTTCTGCATCAGCAGCATCTACAAATGCAACAACAACATCATCATCAACAAGTACTAAAACAGCAGGAAGAATTTCTTCGCTTTCACGAATTACATAAAAGGAGCAATTTAGTAAATAATGCTGGAATTTCTCATACCACGCACACTGGTACGTTTTATATGTTCTTAATTGCAGTCCGCCGAGAACACGGCTATATAGTACAAGCATTAAGGAGTCACAAATTTGAGCAGCTTTTAAAGCAGTTGTTATGGTTATTTATTTTGTGACAGTATTTACAAATAGTTTCTTATCTGGTTTGCTTTTGCATGAATTAGAAATGGGTAAGGCATTTTTTTGCATTTTTTTGGGAGGCAATACAAATCAATTTAATTTTTCAACGAATTTCTAAACTACATTTTATTGGGTTTTCGTTGATAAACATGTGCAAATGCAACATTTTTTGTTTCAATCGATAAAAATCTCTATAGAAATTCGGTTTTTTTAGGCAAATCTCGTAGGTTAAAGAAGAGTCGCCAAACTTGACATTTTCTAGCTGTTGTTGTTGTTGTTTGATCGATAAGTTTAAAGCTGAATGATATATCCATAAAAATATAATCTCGTTTTGGGTACGGTGTGAAAAAATATATGTTGTTGCTATAATTCTTTAGCTTTCCTAGATTCCGACGAACAGTCGGCCATTGCTAAATCGACTCAGCTCGGCGTGCTGATCATGCCTCCTACATACGTTAGCACAAATAATTTATATCAATAAAGGGCTTAAAAGTGATATTTTTTTAAATCTCTTTTTGTGCTTGAGTATTGTTGTGTATAACTAGAAATTTGGTGAAAGTAGCTCGGACTAGAGTAAAAGTGCGCATCAAAACTAAAGTATAAAAAGTCCCCAAAAAAAAAAAAGAATTCTTGTAGAAATAAGAAAAGGAATAATAGTTGAACAAAGATTTTTTTTTCTTTTGTGTTTCTAATATTTGACAGGAACCAACTATACACTACAACTATATTATATTTATATATAAATCTCTTTTCTTTCGCAGATTTTCCAAACCATTATTATAGTGCTGATAATGAAGCGAATAGGACCCAAATACATGGATCAGTGCATCCACAGCACATCGTACAGCAACCCGATGAAAATCCGAATTATGTAAATAATATATTCGGTGGAAATATGTCAAAGTTTTTCGACTTTCACAAAAGTCAACAACAAATACACCAACAGTACATAAATGGACAATCTTTGCTGAGTAATTCCGATTCTCATCGATTGGCTATATTTTTGGAAAATAACCGTGCTAACCCTGCAGTTTTTGACAATGGTAATTCGAATTTTTGTTCATTTCGACATATAAGAAAGACTTTTTTTTAATATCAGGCATTTTGGCCCAACAATCGCTGATGCAGAAACAAAGGCTTATGGGAAATTTCGATAAAACAGTAAGTTTACAAGTTTGATATATATCGAAGTTTATATAAACAACAACATTTGTTTTTCAGTCTACAAACCAACCACAAAACATACATTCGCCACAAAATCGGTTTTCACAAAGCTCTTTAGCGGACGATGACCTAGGTAATATTTTAACTAATATTGAAAAGCACAATCGCTTAAGTTCACAGCTTGTAAAATGCATTTTGTGTAGAGTGGAGAGTCAAATAGGGCATCTCAAGTTATATAAAACCTTTTTGGAGACTGTTAGACTGTTAAGAATCAAAAATTTTGTTGCTTGTGCGGACACATATATTTAAACGATCCCTAGACATAATGAGAGAGCAGAGAGAGCACAAACAATGCCGTTTTACCACACAAATCATATGTATTCTCTGACTCTCTTGCTCTCTGAGCAACGGCTGCGGAATGTAAGGTTGTTAAAACATCTCTTGGTTCCAAGGTGGAGTCGTGTTGTATATAACACATCATGATGTTAGTAAAGAGGATGTACATATAAAGTTTAGCCTTTGGTATCAGACATGAGTAAGTATTGTCGCAATCGATGAAATCAAAGTACTAAAAAATGGCTCTTTGTTTTCTTTTTCTTACGGTTCTAGCAGACGTTGTTGCCGACTCTAGATCTGCAAGCCCTTGTCGCCATTCAGAAGCAGAAGCTGGCTTAATTTTGCTTTCAAATGTCTAAAAAATGTTAAACAAAAAATATAGTCAAAACATTCAGCATGTGTCAATACACTTATGCAAGACAACGGAAATAGTCGTTTTAACATTTAAAACTGAAGATTATTCATGCATTTATTATTGCAAACCTGTCTTTTTTTAATATTTTTCTACGAAAATATTGATTTTTTGCAATATCCGTTTTGATGTTCAGTTGCGTGTCCATCTGAACGCAATTTTTCGCCGAAACACTCTGTGAAACCAAGAAAAAATTAAATTTTATTGATAATTTGGAACAAGAACCCTTAAGTAATTTAGGAAAGGAGATTAATAGTAAAATATATTTTATTTTATGTGTGATAAACACCTTGCTTAATTTTATGCTTTCATATATGCATGATTTTAAATATTTTTTTATGCCTGCATTAATGAATTAATTATGGTTACAGGGTCAGTTTTAACTAGTTAATATTGTTTATCGGTTACTAAATATCATATATATCTTTTATCATGTTAGGTTTCGACCCGTTTATTGAAACACAAAAGGGATTAGCAGAGCTAATGGAAAATGAAGTTGTTCAACAGAATATTAATGGAATTGCTGGACCAAAATTACAGCAGCAAACACCAGCTTCGCATCAGCAACTTCTTGATAATATGCAGCGCGCCCGAATGCCTCCTCCTGGTTTTAATCACATGAATACCTTAGGATTTGAAGGTGCAGCACGAGTACACTCGAGTAAACTTTTCCCTTTTATTAATATGCCGAGCAACTCGGTTGGAAACAACACTACCCAAGGAGAACAACAACATCAAATGCAACTGGCAACTAACTGGAACAATCATTTGGCCACATTGCACCAACATCAAGGACAGCCCATGAGTGACTCCCATTTGCAACATCAAGTCGCCCAAACTAGCATCCAAAATAAAGGTAATCATGCTATATCAAGACTATATTAAGCTATTCCGATACCATAAAGTATGTATATTTTTGATCTGCATTAATAGACGAATTGATTTATCCAAATTTCAAATTTTGAATATTGATCCTTCTAATGCCCGCGCAGTTTTCCGATAATCGATAACTTTCACCTTTTCTATGCAATTGATAAAACTCGATATTGAAATCCTGTGTTTGAGCAAATCTCGCAGGTTTTTTTTAGCTAGAGACACCAAATTTGACAAGTATTTTTCATTTTGTAGCTATCTTCTTCTTGTTACTGTGAAATGTCCGTCTTGTTCTTCGTCCGTCCGCATAAACGCAATGTTCTACGTAATTAAAGAAACATGAAACTTAAAATGTTTATCAAATATTGTATAATTTTGTTTGGTGCTTTCTTGGGGGTAAAGCAGCAAAATGGTAACTAGACGATTATCCAAATTTAGCAAGTATATTTCTGAAGGCCTTTAGGGATTCCGCCAAATATATCCCAAAGTTTTTATTTCATTTTTTCCAATTTGTACCCATTAGTGTGTATTTATTACTAATATTATTATTATTTATTCTAGTCTAAAATTATCTTTGAATGTTTTGCGTAAAAAATCTTAAAAATTTACTTTAAAAATAGGATATAGTAGCAATGACTGGACTGCAATGGATCCAGCTATTTTGTCATTTCGGCAGTATTCATCTTTTCCGCATCAAGCTCAAATGCCAGCTCATCAACAGCAGCAACAACAAGACCTATTTATGCAACATTTGGCTCAAAATCATCAGCAAAACGGACAAGGTAAAAATTAATATATATTTTGTACTATATATATTTAGAGTTTTAACTAATATATTTTGTATTGATGAATAGGGTTCGGTAATCAATCCCAACAAGTGCTTCCGGGTATGAACGTGCCTAATAATATGATCAATGGACAGTCGTCATCTCAGACACAGGTAAACGCCAATGTTCAGGGAATGCTGGAGTTCTTAAAAAACCGCCAATTTGTTTAAAAATGAATGTCTGAATATTATAGATTGGTTTACCTGTACTACTTATAAAATACTTATTGTAATACAAACATAGTGAAAAAATCGAATATAACAAATCGAAAAGCTTTTGTTTTTTTTTCATCTAAAATTTGCTAAAGAAATTGTTTTTACTGCACTAACCATACAACATATAGATAGTACATCTAGAAGTCAAATCTGTAGCCATTAATTTTTTAAAGTTCGGGTCCAAAGTCGACTTTGTTTGTGTTCGGGTCCGACACTCGCTCAGTGGTTCAGAGAGCAAGAGATTAAGAAATACTTATGAGAGCGGATGACTTCCAGCCGCAGAAAGTGTAGGCCAACGTAGTGCGTACCTGAAACTCGAACGGAGGAACGTCTAGTTTGACGGCTAAGAACTCCGCCGGGGACATTGTGCTCCGATTGGAGGTCCTGCAAAGGGCAATGGGCGTGGAAGAGGGTCCTGCGCGGCGTGCCTGCGAATGGTCCAGAAGACGCTGAGAGACCGGGAACTGGTTTAAATAATGTAACGGGGTTTGAATGGATGAGCTGCGCCGGAAGTGCAAAGAGGTGGAGAGGCAAATGGGTCGTAGAGGCAGAGCTGGACATACCCAGCAGTCGCGCTATCCGCAAGGAGCGAAGCCAATGGTAATACCGGCTAGTCTGGTAATACCGACTAGGCTGGAACTGTAGACAATTCGATCATGATCTTCTGTTAGAGGCGCGGGAATACTGTCCGGGAAACTCCAGAGGGAGCGTAATGATAGCTGAACAGGCGCTTTCAGGGACGGCGCCATCGGAGAAGCAGGGGTGGAATACCTCACAAGGCTTACCATATGACGAACGTGTTCGGGCATTCATGTCGGGTCAAAATATAATTTTTGGTGAGCGCCAGCTGGAAGGGATGACGCTGGCCACCCGACAAGATGTAGATGCTCGGCCGGTTTTCCGCAGGCACATGCAACCGAAGCGATTGTCCGAACCACAGGAGAAGAGGACCGATCGTTTGTAACCTAGCCCCAGCCGTTTTGGGTCCTGAGAAGTTAAGTTCTAAGTTCCATGGAATGCCAATTTGCCAAGATGAAGATCTCAAAAGTGAGCCGTATATCTGGGAGCTGTCTGGGAGGAAAGGATAGACTTAGTGGCAGACATGTGGGAGTTTTAGCTCTTTAAACACGGAAAATATACAATCAACTTTGTAGAAGGGGCCCAACCGTTCAAGGATCGACCCTACCCTTTATCGCCAGCGATGCAGTAAGTAATGCATTATGAAATGTTAAGCTGGGGAATAATAGAAGAGTGCAATAACTCATAGAATATTCGCTCCACACTAGTGCGGAACCGGGTATAAACCGTTTCTGCGTCGATGCACGCAAGCAGAAAAACGCGTATCCACTACCCTTTATAGAAGACATCCTAGCCAGGATAAACCACACCTACTTCATCTCGAGGATAAGTGGAGATACATGATAAAGTGAGCCGAATTTACAGTCCCAGGTAGGCCCTAATACCAATTTCGAGTCATGACATTAGAAGACCTGCTAGTTATTGCCCCAGATTTCCAAACTCATTCAAAGTACCTGCGACGAGTAGTGATTAACGGAGCCAAATCTTTCCTCTGTTTCAAAGCATTGAAATACATGAGCTTTCTCATTGGTGCTGAAATACTACGAATGGACGGCAGCTTAAAATGGCTGATGTTCGTGAAGGACTTAAGCGGGAGACTTGCTCGATGATTTTACTATTGAGCACCGTAAAGGCTGTTAAAGCGAGGTGGCCCCTCCTCTAACGTTGTCGTTACTGTAGGCAGTGATCCTGAAAGTCTATCTGCAAATTGGAACCACCAATTTCGAGTCATCGGAATATCAGTCGTTGCACGAGCAGTTACCGCAGAATCAAAACATTTTACCATGACATTCAGTCGCCTGGAAGATGAGTTAGAAGACACAGAGTTGAAATTATGAAATCCAAGCTCTTTGACAGCCGACCTGATAGCGAAGGCTCATGTAGGTGAGACCGCTGGCCATGGTGGTTGGTGGTGGTAGGTAATAACGCGCACTTGCTGGAGGACTTCCAAGGGCAACACATTAGAGTCTACTATGCAAAGGATCTAAGAGCATAGCGGAAGGTCGTGGTGCGGTTCCCAGTTCAAGGCAAAAGCCGGCTGGCCAGATAAGGAACGGGCTGCGCGATTATGGGCCAGAGACATCACTTAGTCGGCCTAAATCAGTCGGCGTTGTAGCGCTTGTCGGGTGCTATTTCTTTTGTGGTCGTTCCCTTCCCGGCAATGACTTAATTTAATTTTCTAAGCTTTAATCAAATTTAAAATGCAACAACAATTATAATAGGATAATTTTACTGACAAAAAAATGATGTGTAAGAAAAAAATAAGTGCTAATTTATTGCAGAACAGCTGCCTCTAGACCAAGTCTAAGGAGAAGGTCTTCTCGGAACGGACTTACCCCATTTTTATTGTTTTGCCTATTCTACCCGCTACTGCTAGCCTCCTAGTCCTAGTCCGCCTCGCTTGAGATTAGCCGTGTATAGGGCTTTCATGCACCTTTGGGCCGGAAAATGCTGTCGTCCAATCTGTCCCCCTCAGCAATGAGTTTAATGGCGATATCGCCTGCTTATTTCTTTGACTGATTTTTGTTTGACACATTTTTATTTATTTAATATGTCCTTATTATTCGGTTGCGTTTATTTTCAGCTATTTTTTATTATTCATTTTAAAGTTTAAAGTTTTTAATCCTCGGCTTGGCACCATTAATTTTATAAGGGGTTTTTTTTCTGGATCGGCACAATTAATTTTATGAAATTTGAATTTTTCTAGTCAAATAATCTTTTGATTTGATACAATTATATTATAAGAACAATTTTGTTTAATTTTTCGACTCCCACAGGTTTTTTTTTTTTGTTATAGTTACTCCGGCAAATGCGATCACAAAATAACATCACACAGCAAGCCCGCAGTTGCTTTGGATGTGGTTGCTAAGATGCTAATGGAAATGGAACAGAAAAATTGAAACAGTATGTCAATGAAACAAAATATCGGTAAAGTGATATCGATAGTGTGTCATTTGACATATTTGTAGTGTGACTTTTTCAACGAGCTCCTCTCTATGCAAATTATTACAATGCGATATTTTTCTTCTCGACCTCAGCTCAAAATCTTTGTTCGTGCATTATATCTTGGAACGGCAAGTAGAAGTATGTTTTACGAACAGCATTTAGAAGTATTTTACTTTTGAGAACATCTAAATATGTTTTTACCCGGCTTGTTTACATAGATTCGCCAATTATAAAAAACATCGGGATGTCAGGTGTTCCGCAAAAGTCTTCAGAATCAATGAAAGCTAATTTTGTATATCCCGTTGCCCGTAAGGACTTATCGATTGAAGATAACTTCCATGGCTCAAAGATAAAGGACGTTTACCGTTGGCTTGAGGATCCGGACGCCCCTGAAACCCAAGAATATGTTAATAGTCAAAATAATATAAGCCAACCATTCCTCGAAAGCTGTGAACAGTGGAAAAAAATAAATAATAAGCTTACAAAACTATGGAACTATCCGAAATATGGATGCCCCATACAATATGGAAAATATTATTATTATTTCATGAATACGGGTCTTCAAAATCAAAGGTAACCTAATGCCTCATCATATTTGAATATGTCTTCTATATGTGCATATTGTCCTATTACAGTGTTATGTATCAGCAAGATTCACTACATGGCGAGAGCAAGGTATTTCTGGACCCGAACAGTCTGTCCGAGGATGGAACAGTTGCGCTGTCGCAAAAGGCGTTTTCCGAAGATGGTAAATTTATGGCTTATGGGCTAAGTGAAAGTGGATCTGATTGGACTAAGATTCGCATACGAAACACTGAGACTGGCAAGGATTTCGACGAAGTGCTTGAAAAAGTCAAATTTTCGGAAATATCATGGACAAAGGACAATAAGGGATTTTTTTACGGAGTACGTAGACAAGGTCTGCACAACTATAGTAATTAATAGCAACTCCTTAATTCAACAGAGATACCCTGATCAGGATGGTAAAACTGATGGTTCGGAGACCAAACAAAATGAAAACCAAAAGCTTTATTATCATCTCGTCGGAGAAAGCCAGGCTAAGGATGTATTAGTCGTTCAGTTTAATGAGGAACCGTCGTGGCGCTTGTATGGATTTTTTATATTACAAATTAATTTTGTGAAATTAGCTAACACCCATCCAATTTTATCTTATCTCTATTTAGTCAATCTGTCGTATCCGATTGTGGCAAATATTTGATACTGGCCATTGTTAAAGACTGTCGTGATAACATAATATACTATGCCGACCTTAAACCCGGGCAACCAATTAAATCAGAACTGGATGTTAAAATCATTGTTGATAAATTTGAGTCAGACTACGACGTAAGTAGAATATGAAGCGTGTCGTATAATTCTTATTATTATTAAGAAAAATACGGAAATGATGGGTATACACTTTATAAACCTCAGATCGCATATCATTTTTACCTCTAAATATCTGTTAGTTGCATACTTATTTTTGTTTTTGCAGTACGTGACTAATGTGGGCTCAAAAGTGTATTTTCGTACAAACAAGAATGCTCCAAATTATCGTGTCATAATCATCGACTTTGAAAATCCAGCCGAAGAGAATTGGGAGACCCTCATAACGGTAAGAATAATAACTGTCAGCAATACAAAATATATTAAATATATCTTATTTTCAAGGAACACGAAAAAGATGTGTTGGACTGGGCCAAATGCGTCAATGAAGATAAGCTTCTTCTTTGTTATATAAGAGATGTTAAAGTAAGGCAACTTTTATATGCCCCGTAAACCGTTAGATAACGATTTTGTTTATTTTAGACGATTTTGCAAGCTAATTCACTGCAAACGGGAACACTAATACGACAATTTGATTTGGATATTGGCACCATTGTTGGAACCTCTGGAAAAACAAAATATTCGGAAATTTTTTACAATTTCTCGTCATTCCTAAATCCCGGAACAATTTACCACTATGATTTTAAATATCCAGACCAGCCACCAAAAGTCTTTCGGGAAATTAAACTTAATTTGGACGGATTTCGACAGGATAATTACGCCGTTGAGCAAATCTTTTATTCTAGCAAAGATGGCACCAAGGTGCCAATGTTTATAATACAGAAGAAACGAGCTGTTCGTGAACCCCGACCATGTCTGCTTTACGGTTATGGAGGATTTAATATTAGCATGCTGCCAACATTTGGGCTAACAGGGTGAGTATCTTTATGCATATATTGTTATTTGAAACTTTAGGCACAACCGAAAAACAATAGTCTTATGTTTGTAGATACTTTCGATGGCGTTCTGGCTTATCCGAACATTCGTGGTGGTGGCGAGTACGGCGAAAAGTGGCACAATGGCGGACGCTTGCTAAATAAACAAAACGTTTTCGACGACTTTCAGTGTGCTGCAGAGTATTTAATTGAAAACAAATTTACCACAAAAGACCGTTTGGCAATACAGGGAGGATCTAACGGCGGTCTCCTGGTTGGTGCATGCATCAATCAACGTCCTGATTTGTTTGGAGCTGCTATTGCACAAGTTGGGTTAGTATTCTAATTGAACCAAATGCTTTGTTTTGCTTTTATCTCTAAGTATTTAAAATATATCTAACAAATATTGTTTTTGCCAACAGCGTAATGGATATGTTGCGGTTTCATAAATTCACTATTGGCCACGCTTGGTGCTCGGACTATGGAAATCCCTCGGAAAAGGAACACTTTGATAATCTTTATAAGTTTTCTCCATTACACAATGTCCATGCGCCACAAAATGAATTGAAAGAGTATCCATCCACACTGATTTTGACCGCTGATCACGACGATCGCGTCAGTCCACTGCATTCATTAAAGTTTGCAGCTGCATTGCAGGATGCTGTGCGTAATTGCGAATTTCAGAAAAATCCGTTGCTACTTCGTGTATACAAAAAAGCTGGTCACGGTGCTGGAAAGCCAACATCTAAACGAATTGAAGAAGCTACCGATATTCTAACATTTATGTATAAAAGTCTTAAAATGGATGTCATCAATTTATAATTTGTAAATATATAGGTAACTATTGTATAAATCTTGCCTTTTGAATTTGTAATCTTATAATGTGACAAATAGTTTGGCACTTTCACAATAGCTTGCATTTACCATGTCTATTACAGAATACATCAAAGTAAAGTCTTTTTAAAACTGATTGGTATTAATATTCTTTTTTTTTTTCGTTGTTGGTCAAGTCAACTTAAGCAAACCAAATATCCACGAGTTGTAAAATAAGAGTGCTCTTAACTGGGATAACACAGGTAGAAATAGTAAAATCATTATGTTACAACTAGCTTGGTCGAATATTAATTGTCAGTGCTCAAAATTGAATACTGAAACATATATTGTAATAATGTAGCTAGACAAATCGATAAAAGGGAGTGCTCAACATTTTTTTGTATACCATCCCTCTACTTGGGAAAATCCAAACAAAAGAAAAAAAGACATTGAGAAATTCTTTAAGGAGCCACATTGTGGGTATTATCTTTAGATTTAATAGAATAACAAATTGGAAGCAGAGCTCTGTGGACATTATTGAAGTATCTGATCAAATTTAACTTCAAGACCGCATTGAGCTTACAGCGAGGTACATTGTGGAAACTCTGACTAACTGAACGGAACACCTCACTTTCTGCAAGAGGAGCTGCGATGGATCATCAGGACAGTGCTAACAATAAAGTACTAAGTTTCGATGGAGACTCCGAAATTTGTGTGAACTAACCAAATGCTCAATTGTCTCAATGCACTTGAAAAAACGTCACCAGTTGATTCCGGCGAATAAATTGACTTGATTGGATTTGAGATCCTTTTTACTATGATATCAATATCAAATATTGTATGGAGCTCATGTTGAATTTCATGAAATCAGGCTAAAAGATGACTTCCCAAAACAAGGCTATGATCAACTAGCAATAAATCTAGATGCCATGAAAGTTTTAAGATAATACCTTATGTATTCAGCTGTGCTGAAAATAAAAAGTGGAAAATACGCCAAGACTAAAAACATTCTATGAAAATATGACTTCTTCCTTGGGTACATAAAATTTTAGTCATGGCCATAATCTAGCAAATCTCCAATGTCTGACAATTGTAAAATTATTAGAGGATTATAGAAAAGAAAGGCATTAAACAATAAATACTAATATATTAGGTTAATAAATAATATTAATGATGTAGATACACAATATATTAGGTTAATAAATAATATTAATGATGTAGATACACAATTATAAAACAAATTGAAAGAAAATTAGGACCGAATTTATATGCAAATAGCTGTTTATAATAAAAAAACAAAAACAAAATAACATTGAAAAATATATATTACTTTTATTTAGTCTAATTACTTCATTTGCTGTAAACTGTTGAAAAGAAATTGTCTTGTATTTTATATATTTTCGGTGCTTTCAAACTTTATCTTTAGCAGCTGATCCTGAATCAGCTTGTATATAAAATCAGCTATAAAATAAAATATACTTGATTTGTATAAACCATTCTAGAGGCTAAACGTCAACGTTAAATTTATGCATAATTCTACAAATTGGGGGACTAGGTTCTTTACCTTTGTCCACTCAACTTATAAACATATTTGTGAAACTCGTCTCACATGAATTTTAAAAAAGATCTTTAATGGCAAGCAAATTGACTCATAATATTTGTTATTTTATTAATATTTAAATTAAATTCTTCGCCATGGTTTTCGCTTAAAACACATTTACGAAGCTATTTTAACAAATTCTGCTTTATAGCTCCTACAGATGCGCGGGATATATGTTTTATTATATAGAGTATAGAATGTTGCCTGCGATTCTTCAGCCTGATTGTTCCTATATGAGATAGTTATCCACTGTTGAGATTTCGAAATATTATTTACCAAAGCCTGGTAAGAGCTGATTTTGGTTTGCATATTTGCGAAAAACAAAAAGGAGGTTTGCAACGTAATTACTTTTGAACATTTAATATTGATATTTATTTGATAAGTAACTAATGTAATGTTGTGTGAGACCTCTGAAGCTCAGTCGAATTGGACTGAGTAGTTGAAATATTTGTTAGTCCTTGTCCAGTCGCTATTATTGTCTCCATTCGTTGCGTAGTGTCGCGCATCACCCCACTAAAATCGGGCAAATCTGGAAGCTCCAATGCGAGATGCGCTGAAAATCTTTTGTACACCGAATTTTTGATGCTTTCCTTCTTAGTTTTTTTCCTGCTCTCTTCATATTTGAGTTGTTGTTTAAGAAATATGGAAGTCTTCAGAATTTCTTGTATATTATAAAAAGTATTTTCAGATTTCTCGATCGACTTGAGTGCTTGCACACCGTATTCCATGTCGAAGCAATGTCCTTGCAGGTTGCTTTGTAAGCTGAGAACTTCGGCTCGTTTCTCTAGAATAGCAGGCAGAACCTTACGAATATGTTCCTTGAATATATATTGAATACATTAATATTTTCTTTTGTTTTATATTAGGAAAAATTAGGAAAACAAACCTGAATTCGAAAGAAAGCCAATGATGGGTCATTGGCGAATATATGTACATTTTCAGACAGTTTTTCTGAAGCTAAAAAGTCGAAAACACACAAAGAATATATATGATGGATGCTATGAACATTTAAATAAATAAAATTACTTTTCTTTGCCTTGAAGTTAAGATCACTGCCTGGTTCCATCCTTTGCTGTTTTCGCATTTGTACAAGAAAATGTTGTCAAATTTGCGAATGTGTTCGCAGTTACAAATTTATTGACATATCAGTTCCCATATATTACAATGTACAAAAGTATATTCATGATCAGTATCAAGTTTCTATATCAAGTAGTTTTAAAACTACCGTTACGAAACTTTTTATAGGTCCATCTAAGCATTACTTATTTGCCCGTGCAATTAAAAATGACCAAAATCACATAAACAAACACAGCCTGTTCTAAATAAATGTTGTCATTACATATTAGAGATGAGCGATGTTTTCACACTCGTTACGCGTAAAAAATATTAATATATTAATTCGGACATCGATACTGAGAGTCGAGATATCGATAGGGGCCCAAAATTAATTAAAAGGATGTTCAAACCAACAAACGTTCATACAACCGTTTTTCGCCTATTTACCACTGTTGCGGGCGAAATTTCCCAAATCGCTGTAACACGTATTCATTAAGTTCTTATGTAGAGCTTTGAAAATCAGTTTGAAGGAAATCGAAAACATTTTAAAAATTCACCGAAAAGATTTTAGAATTTCACTTTCCACCGAGGAAGCTTTGATTTTGCGAAAAATGTGAAACAAGTCTCAAATGATGTTTCATATAGATCGCTGGAGGTCACCCACCAAATCTGTGATCCCCATTTTCAACAAGGAGTAATGCATTTTTCGAAAAGTGTGAAACACCCCTCAAATGAATTTGATCAAAGAGCTTTGAAAATGAGTTTGTCGCCGATCGGATGGGACAAAAATTGTTCTACATATGTGAAATTTCCCGAAACCCCGTCTTAACTTGCACCTTCATCACATAAGGTAACTACAGTGGACATATCAGCTTCTTAGCTCTTACGGTTTGAGCTGCGCGTTGATCACCAATCCGTCTGTCAGTGAGGACAAACAGTTTTATATATAGAGTTATAAAAATATTAGTGTTGGGAAACTCTTTATCGATTTTGTAAATGTTTTTTTAAATGGAATTTTTATACCTATGACGAATATACAATTCTGTTCCTTTTCACTGTACCAAAAGAAAATGTTTGTATGTTTTACATTGATTACTTTTTCGTTCAAAATTATTCGATAAAATTCTTTGAGCAACCTTGTTTTTAAAGTTTTTCACTTCCTGTCCGCACCACGTTTGTCGGGTTCTTTCCTATCGTACGTTTGCCAGACTAAGGTGGGTAAATTTTCGAAGATTTATTTTATCGTATTAATATTAAGTGATTGAAATATTTTTATGAAGAAAGAGAAGGCAATTATTAGAATATAGCTTGAAATGAATTATTTTTTCATGAATCATGATATAAATGTAAACGTTTATATAAAAAAAACACGGAAAAAAACTTACCTCTAATGTCATGAGAGCGGATAAAGTGCCAAAGTTAAACTGTTATTGCCATGTGCTTATAATGTACATACGCATGTGTATTTTTTCATGATTCTTCATTCTCATATAAAAATTGTGATTAATCAAGGTAAGTAAGGTATGGACAATATGTCACTTGTGGATTATCAGAAAAAAAAAAAGTACATATGTGCGTATGCACATGTATATTGTTGCATATATGATCTAAGATCTTCATCGGAGAATTCACAGTGCCATATTTTCCCAATTGTATTAACTTAATAATACATTTTGCGTTGCAGGTCTGCGAAAGGAACGTACATCAAAATGCCGCAAAATGAGTATATGGATCGCCATCGGAAGTTGTTCGGTCGACGGCTCGACTATGAGGAACGCAAGCGCAAAAAGGAAGCGCGACTTCCAAAGGAACGTGCCCGTAAAGCGCAAAAGTTGCGGGGCATTAAGGCAAAATTGTTCAACAAGGAGCGCCGCAATGAAAAGATACAAATAAAGAAGAAGATTCAAGCCCACGAAGAGAAAAAGGTCAAGAAACAGGAAGAAAAGGTTGAGGATGGAGCCCTTCCGCATTATCTGCTTGACAGAGGCATCCAGTCAACTGCAAAGGTTCTATCAAATATGATAAAACAGAAACGGAAAGAGAAGGCGGGCAAATGGGATGTGCCTATACCAAAAGTGCGCGCTCAATCCGATGCAGAAGTGTTCAAGGTTCTGAAAACCGGAAAGACCAAACGGAAGGCCTGGAAGCGCATGGTAACAAAAGTAACCTTTGTTGGTGAAAACTTCACGCGAAAACCGCCGAAATTTGAGCGGTTCATTCGGCCGATGGCATTGCGCATGAAAAAGGCGCATGTTACACATCCAGAATTGAAAGCAACTTTCCATTTGCCAATCATTGGTGTTAAGAAAAATCCCAGCTCCCCAATGTTCACATCTTTGGGTGTGATCACCAAGGGTACGGTTATAGAAGTAAATATCTCGGAATTGGGATTGGTAACGCAAACTGGCAAAGTTGTTTGGGGTAAATATGCGCAGGTTACAAACAATCCAGAAAACGATGGAGTCATCAATGCCGTATTACTTGTATGATTACGGATTATATGTAAGATGACTCTTATTTGTAGCTTGGTTCATTCAATAAAAATAAACAATAATTAAAATAATACACAAAAGAGCTTTTTTTTATATATATATATGTATCTATATTTAATTAGTTGTTAAGGCCTATCATTAGTTTTTATTGATATTTTTGTGATATTAAATCAACTCGATTTCTTTTGCAGTTGGCCCCGGGAGTGTACGATGCAGATTTTTGTAAAAACCCTCACGGGTAAGACCATCACTCTTGAGGTCGAACCGTCGGATACCATCGAGAATGTAAAAGCCAAGATCCAGGACAAAGAAGGAATTCCTCCAGATCAGCAGCGTTTAATTTTTGCTGGCAAGCAGCTGGAAGATGGTCGCACACTTTCTGACTACAATATCCAGAAAGAGTCCACTTTGCATTTGGTGCTTCGCCTCCGTGGTGGCGCCAAGAAGCGCAAGAAGAAGAATTACTCTACTCCCAAGAAAATTAAGCACAAGAGGAAGAAGGTCAAGCTAGCTGTCCTCAAGTACTACAAGGTATACCATCAATAACGAACAGTTTAACAATACGATCTGTTCTTGGAATTCTTGAGTCTTGGTCTTGAGCTTGAGCTTGAGGCTTTTAAGTCTTTGATCATCTAGCCAACATAATTCTTTTTGAAGACGTTCATTAAGCTAGAAATATTCATTTGTGGATGTGGATACATTTTGTTGTCACGCCACACTAAATACAAAGTTTTGGAAATAGAGTATTATGCGGTCAGGTGCACAGCACTAAAATTCTTGTTTTTTTGTTGCAGGTTGACGAGAACGGCAAGATCCATCGTTTGAGACGCGAGTGCCCTGGCGAGAATTGTGGTGCTGGAGTCTTCATGGCTGCTCACGAGGATCGTCATTACTGTGGCAAATGTAACTTGACTTTTGTGTTTAGTAAGCCAGAAGAAAAGTAAGTGCCGGCGCTTTAGATCAGGCATTTATTTCTACTGTAATTAAATGAAATAAATATGAACTAAAATAAGCCTGAAACCACCTTGTGTTGTGATTTTCAACTTATTTCTCTGCGTGCATTGAAATTGATGCAGCATGAAATTGATAAAACAATGATACAAACTTATTTAACACTTGTTGCTACCAGATCCATGTTCCAACTCGAGTGATCCGCGAGCAATCCGTGGATTAATGTGCTCCAACATTAATGCCATGCAGCCTAAGCCTGCTCTGTGTCCTAACTCCTCTTTCAGATCATTCCAGTTTGATATCCCAGTGTTAAACATGTAGAATTGTGCTGACGCAGATAGCAGACGCTTGGCGACATACAAGACTTCGCTATCATCCAAGCTGAGTACAACTTTCGACCATAGCAGATCAGAAACCAAGCGGGCATTGGAGCAGCTTTAATTACGGGCAATTGATAGGACAGTCAGCCTGATGAAAATGATAGCTTCGAAACACCGAAAGCTTCGCGGACAGCTTCAAAAAATAGTTCACTAAACCAAGATATACTGATGTCAGCATCACGACGGGGATCGCGACCAAAATATTAGGCGCATTTCAATATTTAAATTCAATATTCGATATTTAACTTAAAATTAATGTAATACATGTGTTCGTTTCTTTTCTAATTTATTAAAATGCTCATATTGTTTATATTTCAAATTGTTTTACAATTATTTTTATACATTGGAAAGCAGTTTCTTGATTTCGTCATTTTCTGCTACGGCGGCATAACTCTCACCATTTGGAGTGGCTCCATTTTTATCTGCACCCTATAAAATAAATGTAATATTTTTTGTATATTTCCATAGATTCTGTTATTAAGTATACTTTTTCCAATAGATACTCCACGCATTTCGTATGTCCTTCCCACACAGCCGCCAAAAGTGGCGTGATACCATGTTTGTCTTTTCTCTATTAAAAATACAGAAACAGATGTTTAATAATACTCGAATCGATATTATTGGCCTAATCCTCAGTGATACACAATATCACTTGTCTCTGCTCCTCAGACTATATATACTGTTACACAACAACGAAAACTACAAGTTGGAATAATTATGTGATCAGATTTGAATGCCAGATTAATCTAGAGGGAAAACTTTATACAAAAAGCCAAGCCTCATGAAAATCTGATGAATTTTGGCCGAGTTATGGGGGTGGGAAATTTCGACCTATGTCTATATACGACTCTTAGGGGTAAGATTTAGATATGAATTTCGAATAAAAATTATGTATTCAGATTTGATTGCCAGATTAATCTAGAGGGAAAACTATGCATAAAAAGCCAAACCTCATGAAAATCTGATGAATTTTGACCGAGTTATGGGGGTGGGAAATTTCGACCTATGTCTATATACTATACTAGCGGGTATGAACCGGGTGTGTGTGGCTGAAACACGTATTTATTAAGTTCTTATGTAGAGTTCTGAAAATAAGTTTGATGCAAATCGGACAAAACTTAAAACTCACTTCATTCGCAATTTTTTTCACACTTGCGGGTTGAATTTCCCGAAGCCCCGGCTTAACGTGCACCTTCATCACATAAGGTAACTACAGTGAAAAAGAAATTACATGCTTACATTTACATCCGCTCCCAAAGTAATCAAATATTTCAGAACATTTAGCTGGCCGAAATCAGCAGCATAATGTATTGGAAATCTCCCTTTGATCTCTGTGTTAACTTTCTTCGTCTGTAAATATTATTTAGTTGAAAAAAAGGTTCATCTATATATGTATATATTTTAACGCACATCGTTATTAAACGTTGTTTGAACGGCATCTAATTCTCCATTTTTAATGGTCCAGATTATGTTTTCATTGTTTTCCTCGCTCATGTTTTGTGTATATAATTTAAAATTATAAAATGTTATTGCTAATCACTAAAATAAAGGTGGTAGGGATGGACGATGTTTACTCAACCTTTTACAAGTTACCATTATTCAAAGTAACTAGTTACTCTTGTAATTTATTTCAAGAGTAACAGCGACAAGACAAGACAAAACCAGTTTTGCCAATTCTGATTTTTTCCCGTCAGATCTGGCTTTTTTTAAAGTCTGATGCGGGAAAAAAATTAAAAACAGTGGGCAGCGGAAATGCGAATTTTTTGTTATACGCTTTTTTTTTAAATGATTTAATGTTAATAAAGATATGTATAAGCTTGACTCACAACGAGCGAGTCGGCATTATTATTGAACGGGAAGCACGAAGTTGGCATGTTGGTAGAACTATCAACCTGCTTAGTGCGATTTACGAGCGGCTCACATCACTAAGGCGGCGAATTTCACAACTTGATAAACTTGTAACCTGTAAAATGTCGAAAACTGATGTGCCGGACTTAAGAACTGACTCCGCCAGGATAGAACTCTGGTAATCATTTAAATGAATACCAAAACACCTTACTACATGTGTTTAGTCCCATTTTTAGATATAGATTGCAAAACCCTGGAAAGTGCTGCTTTGACTACAAGCTTCCGGAAAATTATTATCGGCACTAACGAAACCTATGTCGTGAGGATGATATGAAAAAATGTTTTTATTATTTACTTGCATTAAACTAATTATAACAGTATGTTTGGTTGACTATATAGCTGTTATAAAATGTTTTGAGTTTTAAAATTTTTTTTATTTGAATACCCTTTAAATTTTATTGAAAATATTTAAAGAAAAAACACTACTTTATTTTCAGATATTTGTTCAGATTTTTTGTCAACATTTGACAGTTTTCCGATTTTTTTAAAGCAGATATAGCTTTTTTGGTGGCTCAATAAATGGCAACACTGTCAGTCACACCAAAAAACAGTGACTAAAATAACTACTTTTAAACATAAACATGCAAGGGAACTGAATAAACGAATAACTGATCAATAGTGAACAGCTGAGCAGAACAAAACAATAAGAAAGGAACACGCTCACTAGTTCAGTTTAGTGAGCAACATTTTTTTGTTCACGTACTCATGAGCAACCCATCACTGACATATATGTTTATCGTAAAAGAGCATATAGGAATGTAAATGCACATAAAAGCTGTTGATCTTTAAAGAATACCTAATACATTTGTGTAACAGGTATTATTTTGTTGTTTATTTTGTTTGTTATTTTGTTGGTATGTCATATTTTCATTATAGAAATTTCTTTTAAATATTCACGAAAATTGAATCAAAGCTGAGTAGCTATTTGTAAACAGCTGGTGTCAAGTAGCTCATTTGTATATACATATATACATATATACTTGTGTATTATTGTTTTTATTATAAATGTTAAAGAAGTGATTTCTGTTTTATTGAATCGCAAAATCACAAAAAATGTATAGATTTCAATATCAACAGATTGATGTAGCACTCGGTCATATTGTATTTATAACATTAGATCAAAAACAACTACAAATACGTCATACCTACAAATTTATACTTGCTTTACTAATCAAATACTTAAACAGGTTACTGTGTTTTTGTCCGAAATGCCCCTGAACTCAGCGCCTATCTACATGAGCTTCTATACATACCCAAAAACACATACATACATCTGGACGCCTACAAGCCCGAATAACTGTGCAGCTGTGCTTCTTCAAATTGCTCTACACTGGGGCCTACGTATTTGAATAACTGCAAGTTGAATCATTATGAAATTTGCAGGGCATCCAAATGTGTGAATAGCTAAGGCAGAGACCTGCCATAAGAACTTACTAATCTTCCTTAAACCTATTGAAAATGGGTAAAAAGGGTATATTCGTTTTTTTGGAAATGTTTGTAAAAGGCAAACGGAAGCATCTCCGACCCCATAAAGTGTATATATTCTTGATCATCATCAAAAGCCGAGTCGATCTCACCATGTCCGTCTATCCGATCACAAGAGCCTCTTCCTCAAGAGCCTCTTGTTATATTGTCACACAGAAATTTAAAATCATTAAAATAAATGTCATTCTTAATTGTTTATAATATAACGGAGAAGGCTTTGCACTGTTCAAAATTAAAATTAAAAGGATTTTGATAGCTGGTCGCAAAAGAACCGTATTTTGTCTTAGCGCTATCTTTTTCGAAATTGGCGACAAGCATCAGAAAGCAATTTTCCATTTAAACAAGTAAGTAAGGAAATACCCTGAACCTTTTTCAACCACAATCAGCTCGCTGGCATTTTTAAAATATAAACAAATAATTAATTCCGTCTGCCGAACACAAAATCGCAAAAAAATGCCCCCATCAACTGAACAAGAGGTTCTAGTCGAGAAATCCCGACTAGGGAATACCCTGAACCCTCAATGTACTTACCTTATGTGATGTAGGTGCACGTTAAGACGGGGTTTCGGGCAATTCCACCCGCATGTGTGGAAAAATCGCAAAAAACGTTTGCATGATACTTTTTTGTTTGCCATCCCATCGGCCACAAACTCATTTTCGAAGATCTTTGTTCAAATTCACTTGAGGGGTGTTTCACAATTTTCGAAAAACGCATTCCTCTTTAGTGGAAATGGGGGTGACGTTTCGCGCTCAAATTCATTTCCTTTCTATACGAAAAATCATTTGAGCCGTGTTTCACACTTGTCGCAGAATCCAAGCTTCCTCGGTAGAAATGTGATTCAAAGATGTATGGCTGTATGTGTGCATGCCTGCATATGCTTATATGTATGCGTGTTTGTATATATGCAAACATGCATACATATTTAGAAACATACATACACACGCATACATACATACACGCATACATACACACATACATACGCACATACATACACACACACACATGCATCTATATGTACGTACATACATACATACACACACACACACATGCATACACACACACGTACATGTATATGTACATACATACATACATATGTACATACATACATACATATGTACATACATTCATATGTACATACATACATATGTATATACATATATGCATAAAAGAAAAAAACAAACAACAAAAAAAAAACACCACTACTAGCTAAGCATGAAAAATTGCAGAGCTTACTTGAGTTCTTGAGAATCGAGGAGGAGAGCACTTGGTAGAAATTCGTTTTATTTAAATTTGCAGCACAGCGACAAATAAGCTTGGTCTGCGTTTTGTATTAGAAAACAACATGCGTGCATACATAAATGCATGCATACACATACACACCTACATATGCACACACACACACACACATGCATACAAACACACACATATATATAATAATTATGTGCGTTCGTAGAAAATGCCTGTATTATTATTTAGTTTGTTCCATATAAGCTCACTATTATAAGATTTGTATAGAATCTATACTTTATTTAATGTTAGTATTATATATGTTGTCATTGATTTTTGTCTTAGAGAATGCTGTAACTATTTTGTTGAGTAAACAATTAAGTTTTAGACATTTGAAATGGGTTTTCCAGCGATTCATTGATCTTATTTTTCTTTTAAGAAAAAAAAAGCGAGAAATTCTTTGGCTGGTCAAATTTATCTTATTTTAGTATTTACACTTCATTTGCTATGCCTAGAATTATATGCAACTCCGATTTAAAATCGGATATTGATCACAGAAATTATAATTTAAGAATAAATATAAATTTAAATAATATGTATAATAGTGTAATTTAAGATTGAAAGTTCTTGAGAAGACTGTTTATCACACAATTAGTAATTTACGACTGTAACATTTAAACTCGTATATTAATTTAGAGACCATATAAAATATTCCCACAAACTATTAACAAAATTATATATATTTTAGTGTATCAATCCATTATGGCTACTGAAGTTGATGCTGCCGATAAGGATTGCTTAGTTCGAGTTGCAGTACGGTGAGTGAAAATAAAACAAAAATTGGTGTTGCTTGTTTGGCGGGAAATACAAAATCAAATCTATTCCTTAAAAATGGGTTCTTAAGTCTTTTTGGTTTAGGGGCCTGTTCTGGCAATCAATTCGTTGGCAGCCATCTAAGAAAAGCGCCAAACACATTTATTTTTATTTATAAGCTATGAATATTATATTCTTTGTGAGCAATGTCTGTCTTGCCGTTCATTTGTCTCTCCGTACAAACGCAATTCCGTGTGCAGCTGACTGCTTGAACCACGCCCACAAAATATAACATATACTAGCATTTATAAAAATAGATTAAAATAAAAAAGTTATTGTCTTTGAAAGGTTTTGAAACTGTCCGATCTATTTGCCATCGCCTCCTACATTTCAACCATACCAGGAATTAAATTTGAAAAAAAAAAAACCTTTAAAATCGAGCTGATTTATAATTATCCAATATAATGCAAATTAGTATATGATTGATATATTTTATATTGATTGAGTTCATCGAAAATTAAATTTTATCACTGTCGGTCGAATTAACTTTAAAACTTTTATGCATATTCCGGTTAAATGTAAAATATATGTGTTACTTTTAAAAAATCAAATATGAAGTTTAAAGATCTGTAAGTAAATTGAAGTGTCAGCGATTTTTTTTATATATGAGTTAAAATTCTTGATGGAAATGTACATCCCTAGTCGGAAGTGCCTGACCAAATGTTACCCTGGAGCCAGAGCCGTGAAATGTTTAGACGTCTGTAACAGAAGGGATGATAATAGACGAGAGTTGGGTTCGAGCTTCTGAAGCGAAGAGCAAGGAGACGACAACGAGATACGTCTCGTTAACTACCATAAGAACGGAAATTGTTATTGTGCCAATAAGTAATCGGATTTGTCAAGTGAAGGAAAACCAATATATCCAGATTAAACTAGAAGAAGTGTGAATTGAATGGCTCCAGAAAATCGTTCGCTACAATTATAGGGTCGCAACCGGGAGAGCCTGTAAATTAAGCTAAGTTGGACAATGACCATCAAGTGTTTTTAAAAGTACCTATAATAAAGCAGTTTAAACGCTAAAAAAGAACAATTTGTGACCAATATTTGCGACCTTTGATTCTTCGACCATCTCAACCCATCACCGAACGCATTCTCTCGGTCAAAGAAAGCTGATCCCTCTAGTCCCCAGTAATTGCCAAGCTTCTCGTAAACCTACATGAGTTGGTCATCGACTCCATTGAATATGCCGGTGACCTAGGCTGATCGCAGGATACGATGATGTCTGTTTGGACTGGTCCCATAAAATATAAACATTAAGAAGGACGCTGTATTAAGGCTTCCTAGCATCCATATCTAAAATGAGCATTTGTCCGCGGACTTTGATCATGCCAACTTATTACACATGTAAAACAACAGATTTTAAGACCAAGGAACTTTACTTTGGGGGAGAATCCAACATGTTTATCTCAAGCGGGATGGCCTAATAGAAAGATTTTGACACAAAACACTGAAATCTCTTTCGCAATGCGATTCTGGACGAGCATCATTTAATCAGGCTTAATTTAGAGTATGTTTTCGAAGATATGAATTAAAATCTTCATTTGCTAAATACATTTTCGAATAAATTCGGTATTTACGGTCCCATCTTAACAAAAAATTTCAGAGCTTAAGTGTAAAACTCAAATATGTGCAGATCGAAATAAAATGTCATTCCTATTAAACTGCGTTTTTCTCTATTTAAGGCATAACGAGGGTATATCAAATAATAAAATAACATATATAATAAATCTGACTGAATGATAAATTGAACTATAAAAATACTCTTTTGATTGCTCTTCAGTAGAAAGATTCTAAAATTTCGGTTGGTTACTTTTTCAAATGATATCTATATCCATATAAATGCTGTTATATTTAAAAATTAATTAAATTAAATTAAGACCATTTGGGGAATGTAAGCTAAGGTGATAATTTTTTAGAATAAAATTTGATTTTGATGTTTTGCGATTTATGCAGAATCCGTCCGCAAAATTCAAGGGAGCTAATTGATATGTGCCGAATATGCACGACCGTAACTCCTGGCGAGCAGCAAATCGTTTTAGGATCCGACAAGGCATTTACCTTTGATTATGTCTACGATGTGGACTCAAATCAGGTACGTAAACGTAACAACAACAACAAATAATCAAATTAATTAATTTTCTTTATGTCGTAGTGTGATATATATACCGAATGTGTGGAGCGTTTGGTTGAGGGAACCTTGCATGGCTATAATGCCACAGTACTTGCGTACGGCCAAACTGGCTCTGGCAAGACATACACAATGGGTACGGGACTTGATCCGACTTCTGGCGACTATCGTCTTGGAATAATACCACGCGCAATCCGACATATATTCGCCGGTATCGAAAGAACGCAGCATCCAGAAGATAATCACGTTTCCGTTACAAATTCACAATTTAGCGTAGCTGTGCAGTTTATCGAGCTATACAACGAGGATATTATTGATCTTTTAGACCCATTCAATAGAAATTCAACTTTTAAAATTCATGAAAGTGGCAACGGAGAAATTAATGTAGCGGGTGCAACGATTAAGCCAATAAATGAACCCCAAGAGGCCCTAAAGTGAGTAGATCATCGATCAATTCTGTTGATTGTTTTATTCTGTTTTAAAGTTGAGCATCCTTACAATTTCCATTATATTGTCACAGATTTCTCCAGCAAGGCGCCTTGGCCCGTACAACTGCTTCAACTAAAATGAATGATCTGTCTTCGCGATCGCATGCAGTGTTCACAATATTTGTTCGCCGACAGCATGTCGTTGAGCCAAAAGTAAATTTTGCGGATAACGACTTTGAAACTTTGACGTCTAAGTTTCATTTTGTTGATTTAGCTGGCTCGGAACGTTTGAAACGTACGTTAGCCACAGGAGAACGTGCACGCGAGGGCATATCAATTAATTGTGGCCTGCTGGCACTTGGAAATTGTATCTCCGCATTGGGAGATAAATCAAAGAAGGCTTCGCATGTGCCATATCGAGACTCAAAGCTTACGCGTCTTCTACAAGATTCTTTGGGCGGCAATAGTCAAACATTAATGATTGCCTGCATATCGCCAAGTGATCGGGACTTTATGGAAACATTGAATACGTTAAAGTATGCAAACAGAGCTCGCAATATTAAAAACAAAGTTCAGATTAACCAAGATCAAAGTTCGCGAACAATTTCGGTTTTGCGAAGAGAAGTCGCTGCCTTGCAATTGGAGCTTTTGGAATATAAACAGGTATATTATTCAAATGCAATTGATAGTCTTTATAGATAATTTCTAAAATTAAAAAAAACGAATTATAACCAAAAAATTATAAAACCTAAGGGGAACCAATACGCACTTTCGATATATAGCAAAGAGCACAAAACTATATCCTTTGCTTAATTTCCCAACTTCATTGGAAGACGCTTTTGCTAAAACCTTTTGTAATCTAGCTGCTTCACGAAATTCTAATGCGGTTCATCCGATTGCGTAATATTGATCTTTATTTTTTAAAAATTATTTTATTTTACTCCGTTTGGTGTAGAAGAGTAGAAGAGGATTCAGGGTATCCCTTAGTTGGGAGCTCCCGACTGGCGCTTTTTAATTCTTTTATTTATGTTTAGAAAAATATAAATCTACTTGTGGAATGTAGAGTTAATCGAGTTAATCGTAGGGTGGGAAAATTTCAAATAGGCTGAAAGTTGTATAAGATGTAAACTTCAATAATAATAATAATATATTTTCTTACAGGGTAAACGTGTGTTGGATTCCCAAGGGAATGCGTCAATTTCAGACACATTTTATGAAAATACCATGTTATTGGCCGATAATAAACGTTTGCAGCAGCGACTTAAATCAATGCAGGAGACTATCAACATATTGGTAGAACGAAATGCACAGCTTAAGCTGGAGAAACAAACTCATGAATGGTCAATTGGCGACGGCTCCGATTTGACAGTCACCAATTTGGTGGGAAATTATATAATTGAGATTGAAAAATTACAAGCGAAATTGCTGGAATCGGAAGAAATGTGTCAACAATTGAAAAAATACAATTCGACAGGAAATTCACCGCGTGCTAATAAAACAGTTCGCGACGGTAAGAATTTTAATAAACGATATTGTGATAAATATTTGATAGTTTTTCTTTTTTCTTCGCAGATCCAAACGTTATTATAGACATAGCAAAAAGAGGCTTAGAGAAGGAGCGGGAACTTTTGATGTTTCGTTCATTACCTGGCATACCTAATGAAAATAATCAATTAATAGAACTGGAATTTTCAGACAGCGAAAGTGATCCTAATGGTAATAATAAATTGGGAGTATATATTAAATAAATGTATTAAATATCGCGCTTTTTGCAGAAAAAGAAATGGAAGATGATTTAAATGAAATCAATTCGGATATAGAAATAAAAACTAAATTAATTGAACAATTGGAGTTGTCCCAAGAGAGAATGCAAATTATGCGGCAACACTATGAAGAAAAGCTGACGGCATTAACATCGAAAATCTTCAGCACTCAAAAGGAAAGAGATGAGGTGTTAGCAAATATGGGTAAGTTTCCATGTGATGCTTTGCTAAGACTATCTTGTTGTGCCTTAGATATCCTAAAATGGCATTGCATTAAAGTATTCATCATAAGATAATCGGTACCTCGCCCTGTGGAAGACCTGAGTCCATGTTACGCTAGCGTCATTATTGAAGGATGTTGGGGCTAACAATTTGGACTGGTTCCCTCAGTTCCCAGATCTAAACATTGTAGAGAAGGTTTCGTCGTATATAAAAAGAAACAGGAGTCCAAACTTATTCAAATAAAACCCGAGGCTGGAAACTGATATTTTTAATTAATGATAAACGAGGGAATCTATCGATAATTTAAAACATTCTATTAATATATTCAAAAATCGTAATATTTTTGCAGCTTCCTCTTCAAATAATCAGCCAAAAGACAATTTGAAATCAGTTAAAATTGAATATGAGCGCAAGCTCAACGACATGAACCGCGAACTCAAAAGATTGCAACAGACACAAAGAGAACATATTCGACAACAAAAGGAGCTTAAAACACAAGAAATAAAACTGCAAAACTTGCGAATGGAACTTAATGAATTAAAATGTAGTAAGGCAAGTACGCAATTAAATGTAAGAATTTAAACATATTATTTTAGGACTCGGGGAAATAATTTTAATAATATAATTAGGTTATTTTAACTGTTGTGGGTGGAATTAACCTAATCTTAAGTTGAGCTTTGTAAATAAGTTTGAAGCAAAGAAAATTAAAAATATTTTCAAAAATTTTACATTTTAGGTAAGGTTAATGAAAAAAATATCGGAGCAAACAAGCCAGCATAGAGAGGAAAATACAAGAAAAACTCGAGAAATTGCCCAATTACGCAAAGAGCAGAGACGACAGAAAAATGAAGTTTTGTCCCTGCAAGCCAAAATGAGCGCAAAGGAGCAAATTTTGAAAAGGAAAACTGAAGAAGTGTCCGCCCTGCGCAGAAG
The DNA here is from genome assembly GCA_035045355.1 of Drosophila lacicola. Lineage (NCBI taxonomy): Eukaryota > Metazoa > Arthropoda > Insecta > Diptera > Drosophilidae > Drosophila > Drosophila lacicola. The sequence continues at coordinate 42,648 of JAWNPB010000116.1, read as the reverse complement.
CCAGCGAAGTGGACATGTTTGGCAAAGGACGAGTAAACAGTCAGCATCGAAAATGGAACAAACACGATCCTTGCATCATCGTTGGGAAACGTTATCTCGCACGATAATACAGTCGGCCAGAAACAAGCAGTTAATCAGTCAATTGGAAACCGAGTTGGAACGCCTTGTTAAAGAAAGGGAACAACTGTGCCGTGAATTGAAAGTAATTAAGGATCCGCAAAATATTGAAGGGGGATCGGAGTATTCGAACGAAGAAGATAATCTAAAAACCAATATAGGCTATGTACAGGAAAATATAGAACATGTTCAAAAAGCAATTATGGAGTTTGAAGATATGAAAGATCCCGTGCACAATGATGCGTTTAAGATTCAGGGCATCTTAGACACGTTAAGTACACTGGACGAAGCGAAATACTTGCTGCAAAAATTGTCCGATAACGCTATTTTTATCACGTGTAATTCGTCAATGATCGAAAACCGTTTGCAGGAACATGAAGCTCTACTTAAAGAAGCCCAACATGAAAGTGGCATACAACAACAGATTTTGCAATTTTTTTTGGCAAACAGCAATAATGATCAAATTTTGGATTTGTTTGATTCTCTAAATTCGGATGACAAGCTTCGCTTAAATCATTTAAATCGCAGCTGGTCGGAAAAGTCGCTAATCAGCAACGGAACCTATGATATTCCTCGCGAAGAACCATCCTTTACCGAAGAGCAAGTGCCGCAAGCAAGATGTTCGCCATCCAACACAGATATTGAAAAGTAAGATATCGTTGTTAATAACCCTTCATTTCGAATCGATTATAGGATTTTGTCCAAATGATATATTTTTTTTATGATTATCGTATCAGGGAACGTAGATAACATTTTCTTTGTTTTTAAAATCTTTGCAGCTGTCGTGAAAAATACCGTTAAGAAATATCTAGTTCTTGGTTTTTATCGGGGTTTCGCTTGAAAGACAGATTACTATCTGTCGTATCTACTGATTGAATCTGTTTGTCAGTCCGTCTGTCTGTTTTATAGTATGGGGTATGAAAAACAATTAATAATTAATAATTCCAATTGAATAGTTCAGACTCGAAGTTTCGGCCTTGATCCGACTCGAGGATAAATGGGGCACTATAGCGGCAAAATACCTCCTGCACAAGCGCTCTGATTTGGGAGGGTAGTACAGAATAGTCAGTGGGTTTTACGTAAGCACCTGCCTTGATGGCTTAATCTCACGGTATTCGAAAATACAACGAGCCAAAACAATGCGTCGGACTAGCGCCCCTCCGGAACCCTGCTTGCACAGTGAACCTTCGGTACCAATTGAATGCATGTCGGGCGGAACAATACATTCCCTCATTGGTGGGAGGAGAGGTCGATCTAAAGCCTCAATTGTACAATATGGTTGACACGCAACTCCACGTCGAGCCGAAGCTCTACCCGCGATTTGGGTTTAAACCACAACCACCACGATACTCCCCGAAGGGCCGCAACCAAAAAGTCAGGACGGAACAAGTTCCGCGGGCTCCTGGCTACCCGTGGTACCAAATTTACTTACAGTTTTGGTCGACTGCCGTAGGTCATACTACCCAGTTTAGTCCCCTGCCAGACAAAGAATGGGTCATCTTATTTCGCCGCTCGAATTAGCTGGTTGCCAAATATACCTTTGGATCAATCCACCCAGGGTCCACCACGTGGAGGCCACATTATAAATAATGTGGGGCACATTGTGCCTTCGAGTCGACTTGACTAATGGTTTACGAAATACGCAACATGCCCTTCTACATTGGTCCATTGAACCCCTGGGAGGGTAGTACAGTTACATTACAGTTGTAATATACCGGTTGCCGGTGGTGGTGGGCAGGTAATCCAGAATGTCGATCGCAATACGCCCGAAAGAAGCGCCATTGGAACCTGGCTGCAGCCGACCGACCGTGCGGTGAGAGGGTCGTTTCCTGGCGTTACACTTCGAGCACTGAGCGCACCAGATTGCGACATCCGACATCTCTGTCCAATCGAATAGTACCGCTTCTCCAGTGCTCCAGTGGCCTCCAGTGGTTACGTTACGAAGGGTATCCTCCTGAAGGTAGCGAGGCACTATGGCCACTGTGTCGCCTTCCTTATTCTTGGTCATCAGCACACCTTGCTCTAAGTATAGGGTACTAATTATATCCCAGTAAGCTTTGATTTCCGGGATCTCACTCAAGGTCTCCTTTGCTCAGCCATGAGAAACCGATTGTCAGTGTCCTATCCACGTTTTGCAGCTTAGCATTGTCGATTGACTGAATTTGTAGAAAGAGAACACCTTGAGAGTTGCCCTGCAACTCGCCGCAGTGACTACGGCTGTCTGCGTTTTCGTGCTGTCTGTCACTGTGGAAACGAATATCCATTTCATATTGCAGGCGTTCAACCTAGCGCGCAATTTCGCCATCGGGCTCCCGGAAGTTCTAAAGCCACTTAAGCAAAGCATGATTGGTACGGAGCAGAAATTTTCCTTCCATTTCGTTTCATTCCTTCGCAATGATTGGTGTCGGTATCTAAAATTATAAGGTCTTAGGGTCCGGGAAGCTGAGAACGGGCAACTTCGTCAACCTTTCTTAGAGAGAGTGGAAGGGCGGCGTGATAGCAAACGAAAACAAGTCGGGCTTGGTGATCTCATGCAGCGGCCGAGCTAGTGTGGCGAAGTCCGGGATAAATTTACGGTAGTAGGAACATAACTTGGGTAACTCTTGTCATGGCACGCCTTCAGTCCGTTGTAACTCACAACCTGTCCTAGATAATTAACTTTGGTGCGGAAGAAATGGCACTTGCGGAGACTCAGCTTCAGGCTGGCGTTTTCCAGACGGTCAAAAACCCGCTGTAGGTGAATATAATACTCTTCGGCCGTGCGAGAGTGTACGATGATATCGTCTAGATACACCAACACCTACCTCCATGTGACACCGGCAAAGCCGTCGCCGCCGGGAGCAGTGTAATAGAGTTCCTAAGACGGCGACGAAACTAAGTCGCCGTTAGTCCACACAGAATCGCGTAGAGGCATCCTTTTTCCGCGCCAGGCCTTAGGTCGGGCGAATTGTGCCCCTATTCTTCATGTTCCTTCTATCGATTGGCAATCAATTAAGTTAAAAATTGGGGGGAGGCAACATTAAAACTATGGACAAAAATCGGTTCGGTCATGGTGTGAACCTTTTCTGATGACTTTTTGGAATATCTTACAAATACAATTATATAAATCTATCTAAACTCAATGACTCAATCCTAAGAAAAACAAGAGGCCTTAGACCACAAATAAACACTTAAATATCAAAAAGACAACACTGAACCATAAGCTTATTAATAACTTGTTTAAAAAAAAAGAATATTGTATTTTTTTTTACATGATGCAAGCAAATTTGGAGCGCTCACGATTTTATTAGGTACAAATGAAGCTTACTCTACAATCAATCAATTATTCGAAACAGTATGCAATTCCTCGGATTACTAAAAATAATTTAAAGTGTTAGTAATCAAGAAATTTTATTGTTATTTTTTATTTATATTCAAATTTTAGTTGCTCCGATAAAAGTCCAAAAGTACGCGGACGTACAGCCCGCCGACACGATCTCCTTTTTGGAGAAACAGGTTTACCTAACCAAGTATGTATTTTATTATGTGACTTATATGACAAATATTGCAAATTCGTTAGTAAATACTAATTGATTTTTTTAAGCAGACACTTAAACCACATCATCTTGACCAACTGAATGTAATTATGGCAAGCGGATCCGAGTCCTTCGATTAGGATGGTTGTTAAAAATGTATTTCTATAAGTTTATATGCGAATGTTAAAATAACCTTACTTTATATAATAAAATAAATCATTGTACAAATATATATAAAACGTTTCCTCGTGGAGATTGAGTAAATAAATAAAGTCTCTGGCTCCTAAACAATTGGCTTATTGAGCACTTGTTGTACTGCGGTTCGTTTTTATACCCTGAACCCATTAAAAATGGGTAAACAGGGTATAATGTATTTGTGCAAATGTATGTAACAGGCAGAAGGAAGCATCGCCGACCTCATAAAGTATATATATTCTTGATCAGCATCAATAGCCAAGTCGATCTAGCCGTATGTCAAAGATCTCAAAGATCTCAGAACCTATAAGAGCTAGAGACTTGAAATGCTTTGCTGTAGATCCTCCTAGTGCCCTCGCAGATCGAGTTTGTTTCCGATATTCGATAACTTTCCCCGTTTCAAAGTAATCGATAAAAATTGATATCGAAATCCGGTTTTTTGAGCAATTTCGGCAAATAATATGAGCTAGAGTTACCAAACTTGACATGTAGCTTCAAGAATAGTATATATACATATATCAAGTATCTTTCATTTGATACCTATCGCCTGTTGGAAGAAGAGGGTTCAGGGTATCCCCTAGTCGGGAGCTACTGACTAGAACCTCTTACTTGTTTTCTCTAACATATGTCACTCTCCTTTTGATCAGCGTCAATAGCCCATTCGATCTAGTCATGCCCGTCTGTCTGTCCTTTTATTTATATGTCCATCTGTCCGTCTCTATGAAGGCGACGATCGAAGTGCGACCTCGTCGTCATCGTCGAGTACAATCTGGTGCCGTAAAAGTGGAAAAGCGGCCGCGTTATTGAGGTGCACCCTGCGGAAAACATCCCCATGTGGGCGGTCCTTCGTCCGGCGTTTTCACTCTGTTTCGCCACGCTAGCATAAGACCATTATTTAACCACTTTTCTAATAGTTTTTAAATCGAACCTCATACCGGTCTATGTGCTTAATAAAGTTCTAACCCTATTGTCAAGCACAACAAGCCAAAAATATCCGTAGCCTAACCTAAACTGACACAACCCGCAACAACCAGGAAGTCGGAACCTAGCGCGCACAGGAAAGCCTAAAGCACTCACAAAAAAGTATACTGGCACTGTTATAATCTAGCTGCGCCAGAGTGAAACTCTTCCCTGTCTAATTAAAATAGGATTAAGTTGAAAAAGACTTAAGATATTTACAAACTTTATTATATGAAATAACATTATATTACTTAATTAAACTTACGTGCTATTCCTACGTTGTTAAATCAATGGAAATTACTCTACCAGACGAGCTAAAGGGTTGCACAGTTGAAAGATTTTCAAAATCAATGGTGTCCGTTTGATTGATACCTGACTTTTCTGAACTGGCTGCACACCAGTCAGAAACGGTCACTATTCGTTTTGACAGATTGCAATTCTCTTGATTATATGAATGTGAACAATTATTTGCTGGACTTAGCGCTTTTTCGGAGCTATTTGTTTTTGATTCAAGACTAAATGTGTTCAGTACTGAGTTAGTCTTATAGTTGGAAAAAATGTAGACAGATTGCTTTAATGGCTTAAGCGAGTTATCGTCTGTTGTTTGTGAATAACCGGCTGGGGAAGTCCATTCAGTTTCGCCTATATGATTATTTTGCCGGGCAGCAACTTCCCTATTATGCGATAATGACATTATAGTTAACGTATCTCTATTTATTAATTTTGACTTATCAATTGACGGATCGTCATCATCGGACGAACACAAATCTATTGTGTCGACAACCACCTCGGTTGATGGCGAAATTCTCCATTGGGAGTTAAGTGAAGTATCGCGTGTTAGCCTAATATTAAGTTTAGTGTTGGTAATAGGAAATTGATCTCCGATGTTGTCGGTCAGTTTTTTCAATCTGACCGAAATTGGACGGCATTTTTTAATCAAAGGAGAATTGAGAAACAAAAAGTTTTGCGTTATGTCCCTTCGTTGCAAAAACTGTCGACGTGGAAAAGCATATATGTGTGAGCTAAAATCTTGCAATTTTTTGAATGTAATATGTATGTTATTTGTACAATTTTTTTTTTCAAAAAGTTTATGCTTGCAACTCGATTTTAATAACAAGGGTGTGTAGCAAAATCTATCCAAGCGCTCTTGTCTTTCGAATACATATTCCATAGATATTGTCTGTTTTATTGACGACAGTAATTTCTGTCCAGCTGGAGATGATATTGGGATAAATGAACATCTGTTGAGTGAAGGCACAGCTCGATTTCTCCGTGCTGAAATGCGTCTATTTCGGTTTGAAGTCATCATAACTAGTTCTTCACTATATAAGTTGGTTCCCTGTGTTTTTTTTGAATTATTATAATTTGTTGCTTTAGATTGAAGACAAAAATTAAGAAGGAACGCATTCCTTAATTCAATGTTTTCATTTTTAGTATCGATTTTGCTGTCTGGTTCCGGAGAGTCGCATAAAATCACATCATCCTCCATATTACATATTTTTTCATGTTCCTGCAAATAAAACGACGTTAAATTAAATAATATGATGAATGATCCCATGGCACAAATTTAGATTTTTCTTTCCTGCGACAAGGCAGGTTCATTAAAGCCTCCAAAAGAAGAAAATACTTTTTTTTTACTTGCAGTAAATTATTTTTATAAGTTTATGTGAACTCCTCCGTGTGGTTGACCGCCTTAGCAATTCTTATCTGGACAGTAATTTGGATTGAGAACTGCCTTTAAAGGTAATAGATGTGTGGAATGCTTCAGAACGAGGCCGAGTTTCGTAGAACCTGTGATGACAAGTCTCCCAAAGAAGCTTCTGGAAGCCGACTATTGCGGACCTTTCTTCTATGGTTAGTTCGTACCAGGCAGCCCTTGAAGTTCTACATACGTGTGTTTTACTGCATTAAGAGCTACTCAAGGACGTATCGACTGCATTATTATTTGAGTGCCCAAAAACAGATCATTGGTACTTGTGGGAAATCCAGCCAGAATGTGGTCCGACAACGCAACAAACTTCGTTGAAGCGAAGAACGATCTGATGCATTTGAAAAGTCTCCTGCTAGCGATCCCTACATTGAAGAGGTTCATCACTTCTGTCGCGCAGATAATATAGATTGGAAATTCGTCGTCAGCTTCACTAGACTGATCCATTTGAGTTTATACTAGTAACAGTTAATTTAACTCAAACCATGTAAATACACCTTAAGCAAGGATTGACACGGAGTTTAGATCTGATTGATGCCTCGGAACTTCATTCTTATTTGGACTTAAGGAGCTGGAGCAATCCACTGCGTTATGACAATAGTTCAATAATAGTCCGAATCTTCTAGGCTGTCTTTCCTACTTATCCTGACTTACTTTATTTAGGTCAAAAATAAATTTGCCCTATAACCACAATTCACAAAAGGCAGGAAACAAAGGGATTAGTCCCGTCTCTAAGGCTTTACTGTCATCAAGCACCAGTGCGGCTGATAAGCCTATTTGAAACATAATGTCAATTGCAACGAGTAGTCAGGTAAACATGAAACTTGCAAAGCCTCAACAGACCTAAGCGTTAGGCCCAAAGACCTACTACTAGCCATTAACGTTAAACTCTGTCAAAAGTGAGTCTACCTTCTCCTTCGATAATTTTAATAGTCAATAATAGCAGCTCGTAGAAGATTGAAGAATAAACTTTAGTCAATTTTGAATATAACTACTAACTCCCGCGTAAATAGCTAATTTGTAGCTCCAACAGTATAAGAATAGTTACTTCATTTAACATTTAGATACCTAATCCGCAACCGCAAATCTCAAATATATATATTTTTTTTGGAGCATTGAAAAATTCTTTTTGTTTTTTACTGTTAATTTGAGAAAATGCGGTTTGAAAGTATATATAAAATATGAACTAAAATAAATATAATGAACTTACCAGAATTGCTTCCGTGGAATATAATTCGGCATCGCAATTATCGCAAAGATAAATATCGAACGGAGGTGGTTCGACCATCATATATTGTGAATCTTCACCTTGTATATCGGTCTTATTTTTGTGCAGCAGCAAACATTTTCTATTTTTGTGTTGTCGATCATATGACTGCAATCAAGTAAATTGGTGTATATAAATTAACTCTTAAGCTTTTTAGCAGAAAAATATATTGGTAAAATCAATCTTCTATCAGTTAGCTAGCGGTATCGAGTAGAAATAAAAATGATTCGAAATCGATTCGGACTCGATCTGAAATTTATCTAAATTTTCCATTTCAAACCTAATCGAAAATTTGAAGAACATTTTCTATAGAAGAGTTCGAAGAAATAATATATCAAGTTCAATTTAATTTATCCAAATGGATATAAAACAAATGTATACAAAAACGGATAAATGAAATATTGACCTTTGAAATTTCTTTAGTTTTAAAGAGGTAAATAAAAGTACAGACAGTTATTGGGACAACAAATATACTCTTTTTCTCTATGTGAGCAGAGCATAAAAAATGGAATGGTATTAAGTCTTCCGCTTTCCAAAGATAACATTTCATTTTGGTCCGAAGCATAATATTTTAATTGTTTGTCAACTTTATGTTTCAATTGAAAAATCTTACCATGTTTTCGTTTCGAAATGTTACCAACAATTTGTTATTTCGTCTATCGTAAAGAGATGTAGTAGAATTGTAGTTGTTGATAAACCTCAAGCTTGCGTGCTCATATGCGGCTAAGTCATTACAGAATCGTAATAAAAATAGGCTTTTGTGAAATTGATAACAAATAACTACAATCTCCTTCATTTTTTCCATCCAATTCTGTAAAAAAAAAAAAAAAATGGTTAGGCAAAGCTAAGCAAACAACAAATACAGCTTAGATATAAACTTACCCCAACAAAATGTTTTGGTCTCTTTAACGGAATGCCAAATGAAGCATTTTCTGGCCACCACTCGGGCTCGCTGCAGTCTATTTTTTTTGGTAAATTTATATGTCCCAACGAGCATTGCACCATAAACGGTATAAAGTTTTCTAGCTGAGATTCAGTAATTTTTTCCAGAGAAGTTGGATATCCATTTGCAAACAATAGGGGAAGGTTTGATATCATGTTCTGTTGCGATTTATCAGACTCGTCCATTGCCGCTAAAAATAAATTGAAATTAACTATAAAGCGATAACACAGATATACATATATATATTTGCGGGTATACCCCGGCCTTGCCCGTGGTGCGTATAAAATAAATTATCTCAAAGATCTTTAAAAAAGAGGTTGAAACCGATCGGACGGTTTTTCCGTTTTTCCCGCCAATTTACCACTTTTGCGGGCGAAATTTCCCAAATCGCTGAAACACGTATTCATTAAGTTCTTATATAGAGCTTTGAAAATAAGTTTAAAGCAAATCGGACACAAGTTAAAACTTAACAAAAAAAATCTTAGAAACGCACTTTCCACCGAGGAAGCTTTGATTTTATTCATATAGATCCTTGGAAATGAATGAACGAAACGTCACCCCCTTTTTCATCAAGGAGTGATCGATTTTCCGAATTATGTGCGAAATACGCATCATAAAATATCGATAACAATTTTCACCGATTCTTTGCTCGTTAATGTGCATATTATTGATTTCAAGGGTCTAGCTCCTATTAGGTCCCGAGATTGACTCGGCTATTGATGATAACCAAGAATATACTTAATTAGGTCGGACATTATATCTGCCCGTTACATACATTTGCCCAGAGTTTTTATACTTTTTACTCATTTTCAATGAGTTTAGGTTAAAATGAATTTGTTGATGAAGGCCAAAAATTGGGAAAAAACGCAATCGCCTCACTAATTTTCAAATATATTTAAGGGGTGTTTAGTACATTGAGTCAAAGATTTGGTGGGTGAAGTTTCATTTTCAACAGAAAGAAAGACGTCTTGTGTTCAACTCAGTCACCTGATTTGCCCTCAGCATTGGCGAAGGCTTAGGAAGTTGAGGCTAACCACGACAGGAACGTGTTCGCAGCTAATTTCGCTACGGGCCTAGAAGAAAATGCATTCAAGGCCGATTAGCGTCCCCAATACCTGAAGCAAAATAAACAGCAAAACTAATCTCAGCATTGCCAAGCCCGAGAAGCCCTGCTTGTAAGTAGGTGGGCCAACGTCAGTCCCAGTAACAGCGGCCAATGAATGTAGACCCATCTACATCCAAGTACAGACAACCTATTACCAAAAGCCTTCCGGAACGAGTAAGCTTACCGCGAATCCCAGTAAAAGGTCGAACACCTCGAACCGCACGACCGGTCCAAGGAGGCAAAGGGTGTAACGGTGGTCAAACCGAGAAGGCAGACAAGTCTGCCACCGGGGCACTCATTGATCGCTGAAGTCGAGCCCAAGTACGACACCGATGACCTCAAATTATATCAAGCCTAACAATTGAAAGACTCTGAAACATTTCAGCGTCGGACAACCTTATGTAAATGTATCCCGACTATAAGAATCCTGTTGACCTGACTACCAAAACGGGTGACAAACAACAGTGATCTCCAAAAAGTTGAAAGACAGGGAGATAAAATACGCAACTAACAAGCATGAGTTACTAGCTATGCTTGGGTCCTAGAAAAAGCTTTGTCACTACCTTGATGGTGTGAGACATTAACTTATTCACGTTTGCATTTTCGGAAGCAAACCCTAACGCGAAGACTAAGCGCTGGAAAGCTCACATTGACGAGACCGACCAGGCTCGACGCAGTTAAATAAATATAAAAAAACGGGTTGACGTTTTCCACGACCCCTAGCTCAAATAACCCAAAATCAAAGGGTCAACCGGGACAGGCAGAACAGGGGTTTCATACAGAAAAACCTCTCGATGTACAGACTTATGACGGACAAGAAAAAGATAACGGGCATGGTACCACCATCTCAACATCGGAAATTGTTGAAAGTAGGCACAGGACACGTACGAGACTTGTTGTCCGCTATCAATGTGCACCTTAGGATCGCAAGAAGTTCGGACTTCTTGGGCACAGCTTTAAAGGTGATTACGACTAAGAGTCACAGTTGACACGAAAACTCAGACACAAATAAACCGTTCAACAGACACAGACAATTTGTTAAAGCTGGCTAAAAAAGAGTAGGTCGACACGGGTCACCTGTACGAGACTGTTAGCCAGAAACAGAATGGCTTTCACTGCAATAAGGACCTTTATGCTTACAATCACCTTTTCGAAGTTAAATATCGTAAGCTAGACCATGCTGACCTAGAATCAAACTCTGCCGACCTAGTCACAGATACTACTGTCACCAGGCTGTTAAGTATATCTAGGTTAAAGATTTGTAATCCAATGATATAATTAATTTCACCATCGAGTATCCGAGACTAAAGTTTAAATGCAAGGGTGCGACGGACGGCTCGAGCGCTCAGGGTCTACATTCCAAACACAGCCAAGCCACCTCGATCCGGTAACCTTGGTAGATGATGGTGTCATTACCAACCGACCACTGACAGCTACGATGAAGGCATCGAAACCAGTGTTGCCGGGACGAACATCGTCCCATTTGATCGCTACGCACTGCTAAACGACTTAAGACTCGTCAATATTTTCCTAGTGTCGTCCGCCGTTGAACCTTAGCGGCCACAACTTGGTGCTCAACCTCCCGTATCTGCACTATCTAAGCGAGGAGAAGTTGAAGCGATAGCTATAATATTAAAGATACTTGCAAATCAAGTATACTATTCTTAAGACCAAAAAGAGATTTGCTGTAAAAAGATTTCAATTTGGATTTTTATCGATTGCTTGGAAGCAGGCAAGTTGTCGATGATCGGAAACAACCTCGTACTGCGCGAGCACTAGGAGAACCTGCGAACAAAATTTCAAGACAAGTTCCTTGCGCTCATACATACGGACAGACTGTTGGATATGGCAAGTGATACTGATCATGCATATATATACCACCGTCTGAACTGCTTGCTATCTCCTGTTACCCCACAGCCATACCACGAATTAAAGTAACAGGACATACAAGATAAGTTACTAACTTGATCAATCCCGAGCAGCTGCACCAACCTGGTCGTGGTTTTCTTACTCTACATGATGATTTGCCTTGTTCGGCGCCTTCTGAAGATCAGATGCCAAAACGAGCTGGCAGATTCATTACAACTATCATTCCCGAAAGCCGAGGACGGCCTTCAAAGTAGCTTGTCGGTACGAAGTACCAAGTACCAAGAAGTACCAAGTCAGCGTTCTGCGGGGCCGCTTTGTGGAATAGGCTTTAGGTTATGTTAAGTTCAGTTCATATGATGTAGTTCACAGGCATTGACGCCTAGGAACAATTTTATAGCACATCGACCTCGCTACTTTACATACTTCTCTTCCTCTTTTAAGGGCAAGAAAACGGTAAATATTTATATCTAACAGTTTTAGAGCTAGTTACTTTTGGCAGGTAGACTTTCCATGACGACCAAGAAGCGAGTCGAAAACATTGCAACCACGCCCCCCGAATGGAAAATATTTTCAATTTCTATTCAAAGGACTGCACGAAACCAGTTTGATACTGATCTAAGGTTAAGTTAGAAATCATCAATTCAATAATCAAGCATTACTTCGCATATAGTATGCTCCATTCGCAACACCAATTTTAATTATGTTATATTTTTCCAAGCTTATGGGATGTGCAATTGCTTCCGAAAAACATTTAAGGCCCGCTGGTCTAAGTACCGTCCAGAAAGATTTACAAATTAAGTTGTAATAGGCTGCTATAGCTTGGAGACGGAGATCACAGCAGAAAGCACATTCACGAGCACAAAGTGGAAGTCAGGCATGTTGTGTTAACGCTCTAAAATTTGCGTTTATAGTTTCTCGCACATTATTTTTTTTTTCAGAACCACCCTTCAAAGCTTATGCCCGCACCATAGCAGAACAAACGATTGGGCATACTATACGAACCACACATATGTTAAATAAAACCATGAAACCACATATACATCATTTACACAGCCATATTAAAAGATATAACATTCCTGTAGTTGAGATTAACTTGTTATGGGTGAGTATATTTACATGCTAGATACATATACATATATTTAATCGCTTCTATTAACGTATTTAAAAAAAAATTGTATATGTACGTGTGACTTATTAAATAGTTCACTGCTACAAACCAAGCGTTCAATGTACAAAAATTACTATATATTAAAATGTATTGAAACTGCGAATTACGAAGACAATCTTTAGTTACGGTTCACAGCTGAAGAACCAAAATTTTATTTTCGACTCTACCAATTGAATTTACTTCTATGTTGTGAATATGCGCAGCGAATGAGTATTGCAGCACAATTGGAATGGTGGAAATGGAACAAAAATGCAATAATGCAGCATTTGACTTTGATAGTCGATAATATATAGTTAATTTTCTACATAAAATATAAATACAACATAAACAGCCTGCAGGAACATATCAATTGCGAAAAGCATGTCTTTGGGGGATATATTATTTGGTTGTTTTTTGTATTAAAAATTTTTTATATTGAATTATACGAAAACAAAATGAGAATGCAACAAGTCTGTTCTGTTCTTTGTACATATCTCTTAGTTTTTAGAAGCAGCAGTCACCACGCAGCGTGAGTGATTGGCAACATCTGTATAGTTATTACAGATTAAATATATTTAGCTTTTGTGCGTAACTTGAGCTGCAAGATGGAAGAAGGTTTAGGAGAACACTCTCCTAGTTATACCCAGACTTGTTAATTTTTGGAATTTGTTATAAAGCGAATAGAGTCGAGTTGGGGCAAAAGCAATGTTTGATAACTTTATCGGCTTTAGTTAAAGTTCAGTGAGCTCCTAACGTTGAACTTAAAACCTTTTTCATTATTTATTTTTAAATATTGTATATATCAATTAGTATTTTTTGTTGTGCGCTGAACTATATAATATTATATAAATAAAAAGACGTGTCATGAGAAAAAACAGAGCTTACCTTGACAAATTTTACAGGACCCTCTGAAAATTCCGGAAAATGCATATGGTAGTTTTAGTATCAGCGATTGCTTTTATGGCAACATAATCAATCATAAGCTCTGGGAGGTTCAGCATAAACATGTTTTAGTGTTCAAAACATCCAGTTCCGTTTGTAAAACCATCTTTCTTCGTTACACTACCAGAGATGAGAACGTGAATTTCGTCTTAAGTCCCGAGCACACCAACTTGGTACTTGGGTTAATGATGACATAACATGTTAAGAGTGGAGAATCGCTTTGCGATTTAAAGTACAAGACTTTCTCTTTAGGAGTAAATTGCGCTGAGGGGTTCCATGCATGTGGATAATGTCCTTGCGAGGGCACACACCATAGAAGAGTCCCGTTAAGACATTGGAAATGAAATGCAAAGCCTTTCCTTCATGTCGACCATCTACTATATTCCGGTTCCCTCGAAATAGATGATGAAAGACTTTTGGTATTCGATAAAACTGCTACTTCAGACGATTTCCTTTTCATCCTTTCCAACATGATGTAAATCCTTTTCTGAACTTCGAAGTGTTTGATCCAGTCGGATGGTTGGATCCGTTCATTAATTTTTCGCGCAAAAATGATCAGATGAAATATGCAAATGCAGGATATTTGGTTGCACTAACTAGACTGGGATGATCGTCTACCATCTAACATTTTTCAAAGGTGGCAACAGCGCAGCCTAACATATGTCTGTGAATCTGCTTACAGCCAAAACCCGAGTAGCTTTTCTCAAAACTGTGCCCCTTTCTAGATTGCAACTGTGTGATCTCATGCTCCTTTCCGAGATGGCCACTACTTTCCTACCGGGAACACGGTTGTTTAGTTGGATGGTGGTGGAGGTCAGCCCGGGTTACCCGCTGTTCTCCAGCTGTACCTCCAGGTCCAGTACTACCTGAGCCGGACACCCCATCGCCACATGACGCCATAGCGACGTTTTGGTAGCAGAAACCCGACTTAGGATCGGCCGCGACAGAGGGCCAAGCTGCATTAGCGAGGGGAGGAACCTCTGTTCTGGCGTCGTTTCGCTACCTCCAGCCTTAAGGTCGATTTGGAAAGCGAGTTGTCACGGCTTGTCACTAAAACGCGAGTAGCTCTTGTCAAAACGGTGTGCCTACCAAATGATCCCGTTGCCAATCCGAATTTACATATGCGGATACACTCAACAATCGAGCTGTCCTGACTATGGTAAGTCGCCAAAAAGCTGCTGCCTGCAACTGGAAGATAATTAACATTGGTGGCATGGATTAGAACAGCTGCAACTACCAAGAGATAACTGCCAGTATCTAGTCTTCTTCAGAGACCCAGCTAGGGCGACGTCAAATTGATGGTTCATCTAATCCGATCCACTTATTAGATCCCTAAACTTCGTTATTTGGTATAAACCATTTCCAATTCATAAAACTCAGCTTGTGGGCTTATGAAATTCGGTTGCCAGATGGATCCACGCTGGAAGAAGGGCAGGCTCTGAGGATAGATGCTGGCCTAGCTGGGAAAGTGATCAGCATGCCGAAGCTTATCATGCCCTCCATGCTCGACCTCGTCATTCTCGGGATAGATTTCCTGTTTGCAATGGGCCCCACAAAGCACTGTGGCAACGCCCAACTGGTCCTATAGACGGTGGTGGCACCGGCCGAGGGGCCTGAGATGAGCGAAGAGCCAAAAGAAGGCCTCCCACGTCAGGAAGAGGGAGCGCCTGCTCGGCAGCCGACTAGAGAAATCAGGGAGAAGGAAGCGACGGAAGGGGATCAGGAGGATCCCAAAAAGCGAGCTACAAAAACGGCTCAGCGTTGATCATGTATGTGGCATGCCAAAAGACGGAGGAAGTTGAGATAAAGGCTGGGGTCCGCTAATGCCAGCAGATCAGGAGCAGCTACCAAAGTAAAGTAGTCAAGGCCACCATGAGAGTCCTAGAGGTCCATCTGGTGTCGGAGTAGTGTTCGGAGGACATGAGACGCAGGTTCAACCCCTCAAAGAGGACACCGGCCTCCTCTTATGGATTCGGAACTGAGAGAGTCCTGGAGTCGGAACTAGCACTCTTCGAAGGTCTGCAGGAGGCCTCGCACTCGGTAATACCACACGCGAGTCGGAAGTTGTTGATGACTGAGGTGAACTATTCTGCCACCGAGAAGAAGTGCCTGGCGATCGTGTGGTCGATCAGGATCACCTCGCACTCAAATGGTTCCCTCCGGGAGGATCGCGCGGTGGGCACTGGAACTGCAACAATTCCAGTTTGATGTCCACTACCGACGAGGAAATCTCAACGTCGAGGCTGATGCACTATCACTCCTCCAGAGTCCTGTCAGCAAGCAGTGGTGGCCGAGTATGCTTGCCAGGATCGCCGAGGAGCCAGCCGCAATGTCCGACTTTGTAGAGGAAAATGGGCTACTGTATAGATATTTGGGCCACCGGTCGGATGACGAGCAGTACATTCCCTGGAAACTTTGCGTAGCCAGTGGACAACGGCAGAGGGCGCTGCAAGAATGTCATGATGCTCCCGGACCCCAAGGCGTGAGGAAAACAGTTTTCAAGATTAGCGCAGAGGTACTACTGGCCAATTATATTCCGCGACGCCGCCAGGTATGTAAAGTTCTGCGAAGTCTGCCAGAAGTTGTACATTCTGCTATTCCATTAGCAAGTGCCAGTTGTCTGTAACATTTGAGTGGCTAATATATTGCTTCTTTAAATAAATAGCTCATCGATTTGATTTGATTTACGTAAGCGCCACAAGGTTTTCTTTCCAAAGGTCAAATAATATGGCCTCATTGTAGGGGCTACTTATTACATGTTATACACTTTTGGGATAAGTACATTTTTAAATTTTTATTTAAGTTACTGCTTACCTTATTTGCTATATCAGCTGCTTGGTAATGCTACTCTCATATTTTAAGATGACATCGATTATCAAATCAGATAAATCATCGGAAACACGAATTACTCGGGGCTTGTTGTTGTTTCTTATGAGAAAATGTACAGGCAACATACTTCACATTCACAAAAATTTAAGAAATGTTGATAGAAGAATTAGGCTAAAAATTCGCAATCAATTCTGACTGAAGTAAAATAGTAAAGTTCCTATTATTGGATATAGTAAAATAGTTCAACGAGATTGTAAAATTAAATCTATAGTCTTGGTCTTGAAGGTCTTAATCCTATTTAAATATTTTTTACAATCGTGCCTAAATTATGAAATTAATTTGATCCTTCTCACTTCTATTTATGAGCTACCAATCTATGTTCAATATTATTTTTGGGACACACTAAAGATGTTTCATGTTATATTTTTTTGTTTTGACAGCTTTTAGAAATATCTACGATACGCCGGAGATTTGATACCCTTGCAGACATTTGCCTTACGGGTTTGCAGATATATGAGAATGGTGAAGCTTGTAAATGATGAGTTTGATCAAAATTTCTTGGAAAATAGAATATGTTGCTATACAAGAACTTCATTTCCGAGCGATCGTTCCTAGGGCAGTTATATGATATAGTATAACGAATATCAGATTTTAAATATATATATGGGGGGAGCTTAGTGTAACTTATAAATGCCAAAGTTTTGTCAAGATATTTTGAAAAACAAAAGATTCCCATACAACTTAATTTTCGACGCATCGTTCCTATAGCAGCTATACGATAATGTGGTCCGATTTTGATAGGTTTTTGTAAGAGACCAGTTCGCATATAAACAGATAGACTGACTCGGCTATATAAACTCGGCTATTGATGCTGATCGAGATTATATATACTTTATGTAGTCGAAAACGTCTCCCTCTAAGGGCCCCGAGCTTCTTCTACCAACACCTTATCGAGATGAGTCTGTCTTAGCCGATCTTGATGATACGGGTAAAACTAGTTGGTAGTTCCAATGGATTTATAGATTTAATCTACTGCAATTTTGCAGAGGCGGAGAGATAGATATATCCATTTAGAGAAAGATACTTGATTTATATATTATTATAGAAGCTCTTAAATGGATAAAAAAACTCTTTTTTTTCGTAAATAAATATTTTGTGCATATATTAAATGAAATTTTTTTGGGTTTTCCAACATTTATTTAAAATATGCCATGTATGCAGTCTTTTGCTCTTACTACCAATGCGCATGCCTGATGTCGAGAAAAAAAACGAAAAGTAAAACGAGATTGAACCAATTTTATAGCAAATTACGTGACGAAAATTAGACAACAAATGTCGGAATAAAAACATTAAACACATATCATAAAATGATTGAGTCGCAAAGCTTTCGAATTGTGCTCTACACTGTGTATATTTGTAAGTTGAAGTTTTTTCTTCACGTTCTTGTTGTGTTTACATGCATAAGATAATAAAATAATAATTTTTTTAAAATTTGCCTATAGTACTTTTTAGATTAGCACTATGCCAGCGCGACCATTTCGGGCCAAGAATCAATATGACGGACATGCTGATGCTGGAAGAGAAAGTCAATGGTTTCAATTTGAATGAGGAACAAATTGTCAAGTACCGAGGACCCTATTTTGATACAACTGCAACGAAAAATGTGACATCTCTTGTTGGCAAAACAGGACATCTAAATTGTCGAATCAAAAATCTCGGCAATAAAACGGTTAGTTAATTAGTTATTTATTACGAAAGTTCTTTTAATAAACGTTCTGAAATTGAAGGTATCTTGGATAAGACATCGAGATTTACATCTCTTAACAGTATCGGAAAGCACGTACACATCGGATCAGAGATTTAACGCAATCTATAATAAGCAAACTGGTGACTGGTCATTACAGGTACGTAAAAACATTATAATCGGGCTTCAATTTAAATTTAAGAAATTTTATTAACTCTGAAATTGTTAGATACCTAAAAATTAATAGAATTTGTATACAATTATTCAGTTCCTAAACACATCTTTCCGACAAAATGTGAAAAAAATGGTTAATTGTTATATTTTAAAAAAATTTACATTTACTTACGATCTTCTGCATAAATGGCCTTAATCCTATGTCTCAGAAATAGATGGTCAGAATTGTATTGAAACTTAGGTGCATTTAGTGTCAATCTATATAGAAATTATCTTCTTTGATTGTATCCTTTGTTTTTTATTATAAAAACACGAATGTTTTATCGCCAACTTTACTAATTTCTTTTTTTTTTTACTTTTCAGATTAAGTTTCCACAAATCAGAGATTCTGGAGTTTACGAATGTCAGATATCGACGACACCTCCAGTTGGATATACCATGATCTTCTCCGTTGTAGGTAGGTTCTTTGTTGGAAAAGCTGCTTCTGATAATAGATATGTAAACAACAAATGCAGTCCGATGCCTCGACTATGTACGGGAATATTTTCTGTATATTCCTCTAAAATCAACAGCATCGAAAAAAATTTCGCTTTTGCGGAAAATCGAACGGACTAGCAGAGACACCGACTTTGAGACGGACATTTAATATAAATGAATAAATAAACTCTTTTCAATTTGTGATCCCATTGGATACGAATAAAGCTTATAGTATACCGGTTCCCCGTGGGAATAGCCTGCACTTTTTAGAAAGATACGCACTCTTATCTTTTTAATTGTGTTTAAAACTCACCTTTTATTATCTTTACAGAGCCAATTACAACTATTCCTGGAGCTCCAGAGTTATATATAGATTTGGGATCAACAGTTAATTTAACTTGTATTGTTAAACATCTTCCTGACCCGCCTCTTATGGTTCACTGGACTCACAACAATCAGGTAAGTGTCAGCAAAATATGAAATATGCAACTATAATAATATACAACGATTGCATTTTATACCCTGAGCTCATTAAAAATGGGTAAAGGGGATATAATAGGAATCAACTCCGACCAACTAAGTTACATATATTCTTGATCAGCATCAATAGTGGATTCGATCTAGCCCCTAGCCCCTCTATTTGCCCCTAGTGCCCGCGCAGTTCGAGTTTGTTTCCGATAAGCATCGATAAAAATCGATATCGAAATCCTGTTTTAAAAGCAAATATTTTCGGCTCTGTCATCTTTCGAACGAGGAAACGTCGCCAGCTTGGTGTTGCGTTTGTGGAAATGCATTTCTTGGGAACCAACGAAATCTATTGGTTCCGCTTAGGTGTTAACTACTCCCTCTCTGATTTAGAACGTTCCGGTCGATTGTTAATAACCAGGTTGATCGTGGATTTTTCCGGGGGAGCTTCTCTTTTTTGTCAACCTTGGCTGGGCGCTGTTAATTAATTTTGATTCATTATCGATAGAAATGTTAATTAAGAGCTTCTTTAATATTGCATTTTCTTTTGTAAAAATATTATTCTAGTTTCTTCTTCAGATATTATAAAAGTATTTACTATATTAGCGTTTGACAAATGTAAAGAACGGTTTATATTACCTAAATCATCTGTATTAAAATCTAGTTTACATTTTATTGGTCGTTATTATTTTTAATTATATATTTTTTTTAATTTTTTGATATTATTTCGAAATTTTCATGGTCTGGATTTCCTGCCATCCATTTCCATACAGACCCGATTTCATTATAGACCTTCATCTTAAAGCATGCGATGTTAATTTGGAAGTTAATTAGCTCGATTTATTTTTTAATAAACGGAAAGATAGGATTGTCTTGAGAAATGTTAGTAAGCAGAACAATTTTTAATTTCTTATATGGAGCTCTCTCTCACTTTCGAATAGAGCTCTCCGAATTGGTACAGTGTTATTTAGTTCTGAGTAAATTCCATAGATTTTCAACATTAATGAAGAGTTAACTTTTTCAGGAAATAAACTATGATTCACCAAGAGGAGGGGTATCTGTTATAACCGAAAAAGGTGACATAACGACTTCTTATCTATTAATACAGCGTGCTCAAATATCTGATTCTGGCAAGTATTCCTGCTTGCCGTCAAACGCCAATTCCAAATCAGTTTACGTTCACATATTAAATGGTAAAAAGATTTTCTAAACAATTTTCTCTCATAATAAGCTATATTTATTGTATTTGCTTTATATAGGCGATCACCCGGCGGCAGTCCAAGGAGCGAACTTAATCAGAAGCTTAAGTTTGAATGCTTTAGTATTATTCATGATATTCGCACATCTTTAGGCTCAAAATATTATTTATATTTGTAAATATAGTTATTCAAAGTACTCATCAAAAAAATAAATTAAAAACAATAAATAAATAAGTGACCAATTTAAAAAAAAAAAAACATAAAATCGATGACTTACTTTATTCAAACAAACAACTCGATTATTTAGCTTCGGAAGCTTTTATAATCCTATTTTTATCCAGATTTCAAAGTGGCATCACAAAAAGTGGCTGGCATACAATACGGCTCATGTTCTTCCACATCCTCCTCCATCACCTGACCTCAATCCAATCGAGCACGTATGGAAGGAACTGGACAAAAAAGGCTTAGAAAAATGTAAAAAAAGAAAGCATACATTTTCAACGAAGACTTTGCTTAAAGTAGGCCTAATGGAAGAGTGGCACAACATTTCCAGAAATGGCCTAGAAAGTATTATAAAATTATAAATATTAATTTTTATCTCTTGTTTTTTTTTTTTTAAATTTTTACACAATTATTATACTAAACAAATTTGCATATTTTTGGACTTTTATTTGTAAGGCATCAAAAAATATTCCTGTTTTAATACGTTTAAATAAGTTAGAAATTTTAAAGAACACATAACAAAAATATATTTTAATAAAATAATAAGTTGGTTATTCTCGAATTTTGACTTTTGGGTTGACCAGTTGCCAATACTTTCAGCTTGACTGTAAATAATAAACTGTTTACGTTGAGAGTCGTGTGCTTAGGAACTTGTTTGTAATATTATACGTTTAAAAATTTACGTTACTCGAATAAATTTTCACATATTCTTAGCTGCATTATCTTCTTGTTTCCAATGTTTGGTAATGACAGATTTAATTACCACTGAGCAATAACTATATGCAGATGTGCACATGTGGTAGCAAAGAGATTAAGAGAGATTAAGTGTATCTTCCATATTACCATAATATGTGCAAAAGCTTAAAGGAATATTCTTCCATATAACAACTTATGTTTTTTTTTTTTACCAATTTTTGTTGCGTTACAAATTTCATGAAAAATTATAAGTACCTCTTCTAGGGTATGAAAAAAGGTGGGAATTAAATGCTTTATTCAATATACTCTCATTTGCTTTGGGAATAGAGTATAAAAGTGGGCGTGTCTATTTTACTCATCCAAAGCAATGAAAGAGATGCCGCTAGCATGAAAGACCAGACAAGAAAATATTCTTACCACATTTGCACTCAACTTGAAAGAAACCGGATTTTGACTAAAGACTTGAGTAAAATTACGACATCAACGTTATGAATGGGAGTAGTAGTAGTTGCGGGCCAGGTGCCTGCACCTGTTCCGACCAGAAGTGGAAGTGGATTTGTTGAGTGTAACTCGGTAAGCAACTTTTTAGTGTTGACTTGTGGGTATGACCAGAGAGAGACAGAGAGAGAGAGAGAGAGAGAGAGAGAGAGAGAGACAGAGTAAGAAGCACAAGCGAGTTCTGCCAATGATCCTGAGAAAATTCATTCAAAATACCCTAGGTAAAACTCTAATTGCCACTCAAGAAGAGTACAATAATGCAATAGCAACACCAGAAAACTAAAGGGACTGCAGAATATTGAGGTAATGATAACAAGCCGCTCGCTCACCTCACCTCACAATGCAACAGGTGACGGACGCCAAAAACGGTCTTCCTCTTGGCGAGAAGTCAAGTTGCTACCTGTTAATATATAAATACACATATGTATGTACATCAAACGATGCCTGCAAGCAACGAATAAACGAATAAACGAAAAGAAGGTAGCACATACATACGTGAGCAGGTGCGCTCGTACCCGTGCCAGAGCGTTCAAGACGAGTTTGTTTGAGATCAATTGATAGCCGTAGCGTTGTGTAATGTTGATCTTGTTTTGGTAACGTAGTGGAGCATTGAGTTAAATGAGCCTGACTCTTAATTTTGCTGCGCGAGACGACTTTTAGTATGTGTGCATGCTTGTGTGTCTTTTGTGAGTATGTTATGTCTGAATGGTATTGGTATTTTAAGTGTTTGCAGTTTTTCCTCAAGAAGGTCATGGCCGATTCAAGCGATCCTGATCACGCAGTATTTGTTGAGCATTGAAAGAAATGGGTGCGCAGATTCACTGTTAACAATAAAAATAAAGAAATACAAATAAAAATACAATAACAATCTACATTCATCGACTACTTTTTAAAATGGAATTATGCGTTTTAATACCGAAAGAGTTTTCTTTAACAACGATATCCTTGCCAACTAACATCGAATCGGTTTTAACCGTGTGTGCAACAACTAATATCAAGAGGGCAACTTTATTTTATCCGTTTCATGGTACTATTCGTACCGACAAAATAGATAACTTAAAATATCCTGATGAAAATGATGTAAGTGTATTATTTCTTATAATTATAAATAACTTATCTAAAAAGTAAATAGCCCGATTTTAAGCATGCAATATGCATGTTTTGTAAACATTAATAATATAATAAAAACTGTGAATAAATTGCATTTTGAGTTTTTACAATTATAAAATATTCGAAGGGTATACAAATCGTTCAGTTTTAAAGTTATCCTTTGTACGCAGTAAATAGGAATGATCGGTTCACTATATTAATTGGTTGTCTTAGCAATTATCGTTCGAGAATAAACTTGTTTTTTTTTTTTTGTACATTATCTTAATCAAATTTAATTCCGTAATTCTCCTTGAACATTTGCCAAACTGTTTGACTATAGAATTTATTTTTATTCAATCATTTAGATTATTTATGTCTTGTAGTTTAAATTCAATACTATTTCGGCTGCATTGAAAACATTTAAAAAATTACTTTTGCATTTTAAACAAATGTGAGTCCAATATTGTGTGGCATCCTTCGTTCTTTTCGTTAAAGTAGGTCACAACCGGAAATAGCAGCTTTCTTCTTGGTGCATGAAATGTAAAACGAAAAAGAATATAGTATGTATATGTTTGATGAATATGATTAACTGACGCGCCTGCTTGTCCGTCTGATTGTGCAGTTGCAGTTGTATCCGACGTCGGTGTTTTACGTGCATCTCTTCTGCTCCTGTCATATAAACATAATCTTATCAACATCCGATATATGTGCATCGCATAGTTTCAAAATGAACGACTCTTCGAAGAGGGTTCAGGTTATCTCCTAGTCGACTAGAGCATCTTACTTGTTTTTTCTTGAAACTTAGTTCTTGGCATGAATGTGGAGAGATCAGGAGAGATCCCCCTATTGACTCTTAAAAAAAAATTATTGCATTAAATTCATAGCAATCATATATACGTTTGTATGAGTGTCTTCTTCATTTTATATACATATATGTTCCTGCATAAATATTTTTGCTCAAAACTTTATTTTTTATTTGAAACAAAAAAAGTAAAATATACAAAGTGATTTATAGAGAAAATGTTGAATATAAATTATTTATTCCAATAAAAATTGTAGTTCGGCTTGTGCCTAAATGAGATTAAACAATAAATAATAAGAAATTTATTTTTATTATTGCCAAACCAAACGAGCTCCTAGCGCGAGCTGCATTTGGTGTTTGTAGAAGAGGGCTTAGGGTATACCCTAGTCGGGTACTCCCGACTATATATATTTATATATATGTATTTAAAAATAAGCTGTTTGTCCTGTGAAGCAGGAAAGAAGTTTATGTACAATTTTTTTTTCAATCGACTCGGGTTCAAACTTATTTTCAAAGAACTTTATGCTAAATTTGTTTACATGTTTTCTCAAAATGCAACGCTCTGGGATGGAAAATGCTGGTCAAAAGTTTTTTATTAAGATAGGAATTTCCGCGCTTTTCCTTGTCTACAATTTTCAAACTTTAAGTAGAATATAATTACATTAATCAACAACCGACTACTGTGGCTACTAAAGGAACGCGTAAAACACAATAATTTGATATAAAATTATTTGTACCTTGATTCTTTAATTATTACTCTTATACGCTGAATCTCTTCGGTTTTAAGAGCCAAAGTCGCCAAATGTTATATGTAGCTTCTATAATGGTATATATAGATCAAATATCTTTCATTTTATAGCGATTAACATTTTTGTGCAAAGCCAAAGAAATGTCTTTAAATGTCTATTTGAATATGCGAGTTAATCGCCAAAGACTATTTTGCTCAAATTCGAAAATATCTAAAAAGCTTAATTTTTAACAGTATTTTTTTTTGGTCACGATTGATATACTCAATTGCTTAATTGTCAATTGCCGTGAGAGAGTTCCCCTGCCAATCTTAATTTAAGAGACACAATCTTTGGCTGCGGTGTCGACTAGACCTAAGTATATTCACAAGGAGCCATAGCTTGCTTTACATTATAAGAACATGTATTACGCATCGTTGCTTCAGAAATGTTTTGGCAAGAAATGCTTCTTAATACGTGTGTAGTGTGAACGATTCAGCTCCGCTCTGAATTTTTCTCAGGCTTGCAGTAACTAACTGCTGAAGCGTTAAAGAAAACTGTGAGAACTTCTTGAAAATATCTCGAGTCCGTCTTCAAGACTTCCCAGCGTCATGGGAGAGTGATCACCCTATTGACTCTTAAAAAAAAATTAAAACATTAAATTCATAGCAATCATATATACGTTTGTATGAGTGTCTTCTTCATTTTATATATATGTTTCTGCATAAATATTTTTGCTCAAAACTTTATTTTTTATTTGAAACAAAAAAAGTAAAATATACAAAGTGATTTATAGAGAAAATGTTGAATATAAATTATTTATTCCAATAAAAATTGTAGTTCGGTTTGTGCCTAAATGAGATTAAACAATAAATAAGAATTCAATTTAATAAATGTATAAAAATATATACTAGCAGGTATACCCCGGCCTTGCCCGTGTCACGCTTAAAATAAATGTTCTCAAAGATCTTTGTGAGTTTGAAACCAATCCGACGGTAATCCAATTTACCGCCGTTGCAGGCGAAATTTCCAAAAATCGCTGAAACACGTAGTCAATCATTCAATTGATCTCGAGGTCAAACCATGAATAAAAAGCCAAAACTTATGAAAATCGGATGAGTTTTGACCGAGTTATGGGGCTGGGAAATTTCGACCTATGTATGTCTAAATACGAATCTTAGGGGTAAGATTTTGACATGAATTTCGACTAAAAATTATGTATGCAGATATGAATGCCAGATCAATCTAGAGGGAAGACTATGTACAAAAAGGGAAATTTCGACCCACAGCATAAACCTAGCGGCGTGCGTTATTTTGTGTATATCGAACGAAGTCGTTATTGTGAGCATAACTTTAAATTTAATATATGGTCATATATTTCGTTTTTATATATTTCAGTTGAGGCATCGGCACGGCTTGTATCATGAAGTTGCATACAATAATGGAACGTGTGTGATTCACTGCAATTGGATAAGATTTCTTAAGATTGCGGGCACGTTTGAGCGTAATGTAAATCTTATTTGTTCGATGGTTAAAGGGGATCCATTGTATGAAGTTATAAAGCCAATTAAAATTAATCAGGAATTAGTGGTTTATTACATACCCGAACGCCGGGAAGATAATATATTTTCGACTGTACGTTCGACGCTTTATAGGAAAGCTATGGACTCCATTCTACAAGGTATACCTTTGCAAATTAAATTCAAATATGTTTCTAATTTGTATTTGACTTTTTCAGACAGTCCCCTTGACTTGTCTTTAGCATTAATGTATAAAATACCAAATTTACCGCTATCGCCGCCGATCAGTGAGGATGAACAAAAGTCTGTGTTGAGCGATTCTTCTGGATCCTTATTATCACTGGTTGATAGCACAACTGACAACTCAACGACATCATCAACATCGTTGGACGAAATCAAGGACTTCACTGCAATCTCAACTAAAAGAAAAATCAATATTGAAAGCTACAAATATGGAGGATCAAGAAAAAGAATGGGAAAAAATGAAAGACCTTTACTACCTTGTGAAGTCTGCAGAAAAGCCTTCGACCGGCCAAGTCTACTTAAACGACATATGAGAACTCATACGGGTACTTTTTATAGATAGGATAGATAGATTTGGAATAATATTTACAATTCATTAATCTCTAAATATTACCTAACCTAACCTAACCTATTTAGTCTTACGTTTTACTGAATATTTTTTCTATTAACGAGTTTCCGTTTTTCACAGGTGAGAAGCCACATATTTGTATGGTTTGTGGAAAAGGATTTAGTACTTCCAGTTCTTTGAATACTCATCGGTACGGCTATATTATAAAATACGCAGCAAAGAAATTAACTTAAATCTTTCAAATAAATTTATAGGAGAATTCACTCCGGGGAAAAACCGCACGAATGTCCGGTGTGTGGAAAAAAGTTTACCGCCAGCAGCAATTTATATTACCATCGGATGACACATATTAAGGTAAATTTTTAAATACTATTTTTTTTTGTACCCTGCACCTATTGATAATTATAATTATCATAATAATTATATATATATTGTTGATCAGCATCAAAAGTCGAGACGATCTAGCCATGTCCGTCTGTCTGTCCGTCCTTGCGGCGGTTCGTATTTATGAACACGTCGATCTCAGAATTTTTAACATCTAAAACCGCAGTGCGAGTTTGTTTCCGATAATCGATAACTTGCCCCGTTTCTAAGCAACCGATAAAAATCGATATGGAAATCCTTTTTTTTGTAGAAAATATTTAAGAGCTAGATCCATCAAACTTGTCAGAAATATTTGTAGGTTCACATTTATTTAATTATTATTCATAAAAATAGTTTTATATTTAGTAACACTATCTATTAATGAATTTATGGCTTTATTTTGTATGTTTTCTCAAATAGGAAAAACCACACAAGTGTAATTTATGCGCAAAGTCATTTCCAACTCCTGGCGACTTAAAGTCCCACAAGTACGTTCACAGCGGATCATGGCCCTTCAAATGCTCGATATGTTTCCGCGGTTTCTCAAAGCAAACAAATCTGAAGAATCATTTATTTCTGCACAGTGGTAAGTTTTGTTAAGATTGAATTTTAATACATTTGGCATACGTATATTCCCAGAAGGGGTGAAAAGGAACAAAAAATAATATATAGGATTGTCCTGCGAAGTTCGAAACCTTAAAGATTAAATACCCTTGCAGACATACATAAATACATCTGTTGTTCCTATAGAAGCTACATGATATAGTAGTCCGACAACAAAAACATTTTGCGGAAAGACAACATAATCTTATGACCGATCGATTCTTTGGCAGCTATATGAAAAAGTTAGTGCGACCGGCCAAACCTGGCATATATCTAAATTATTTAACCAAGTTTAGCTGACCTCCAAGTCCGCCGCAGCCTGCAGCGTGAGCATATTTCGATAGTGACCTATCCCGGTCTATACTTCGACCGTCCTGAATGGTACCAAGACTTCTCACCAATTTAGGGATTTGGAGGACGTAGTGACCTATCCCGGTCTATAGTTCGACCGTCCTGAATGCTACCAAGACTTCTCACCAATTTAGGGATTTGGAGGACGTAGTGACCTATCCCGGTCTATACTTCGACCGTCCTTAATAGTACCAAGACTTCTCACCAATTTAGGGATTTGGAGGACGTAGTGACCTATCCCAGTCTATAGTTCGACCGTCCTTAATGGTACCAAGACTTCTCACCAATTTAGGGATTTGGAGGACGTATCAATATGTACTGCGTTATGAAGACGGGGCTACAGAGCAGAGTGTAAGGGCCCAGCCTCAGGGCAATCGCCACGCGATGATGAGGTTCAGCTTCTCCTCAGATTATACAGCCATGGGAGGATGGGCAGCATGTTATGATGATGAAACGATGGGGTAGAGCTGCTGTGAGCTATCTTCTCGTTTTGAAAATTGAGTTAATGTTGACTAATAATAGTCAATAATAACATGAGTTAAATTTTTAGTATACAGATAACTTAAAACATTTTTTAAATAATTATTCATTGTGTGGTCTCAATAAGTCATTGACGAGTTACTTATTTAACTTATTGACGCTATATTTGTAGCGTGTCGGTCAATGTTATTTATATTACACAATGTGTATTTTTTCTCTTAAATTATATTTTGGACTGCTGTGAGTCTTAGAATTTTAGTTTTGTCTCCCCGCTTGATCGGATTTTTGCCCATTTTTTATTTCTGCTTCATTTTTATGATTTTCTTTATTTGATTCACTATTCCTTAAAGTTGTTACATGCTTTTCTTTTATTTTTCGCAATAGTTCATACCTTAGAATAAAATTATTTATTTCTTCCACCATTTAATGAAGATTCTTAATCGTATATATCCTTCTTCTGTCTTTTTGTTTACACTTACGTATTATGATAGTCCTGACCTTGTCTTTGTACTATATATGCTTCTATTAATCGGATTACCCATTGCATATTCAACATCTCTTTGTACATTGAACCACTTTTCCACATCTATTGATTTGCTGACCCATTGCGGACCTAGACCCAGTGTGAAGCAAACCATTCCTCTTCCGTTATAGCCGTAATGCCCCAAGTCCTAGCATCACAATGTATTTTAGTTTCCTCCTTTGAATTGTATATGGCTTACATCGGCATTTCTAGTAACTCTCCAGCGGTTAATCTTGACGTTCAGTTGTTCGTTTTGGAAACCGAAAATATGAATCGTTGGTGTTCCATTAATAAGTTGACGTCTCTTAGCCTATAGAGAGATACATTGGCTAGTAACTCATGCTTGTTAGTTGCGTAACTCATGCTTCCAGTATTGGTAGATTCTGGAGATCAATTTTATTTTGTCGCTCGTTTTGGCTGAAGACCGCCCCGGAGCCATCAATGGGCTCGGGAATTCCCGACTAGAGCCTCTTACTTGTTTGTATATTAATATGATGTGTTAATTTGAAGTCCGATTTGTGTTGAGTAATCCTTGTTATACCCTGAACCCATTGAAAATGGGTAAAAAGGCTATAATTTTTTTTGTGAAAATGTATGCAACAGGCAAAAGGAAGCATATCCGACCCCATAAAGTATATATATATTCTTGATCAGCATCAATAGCCGAGTCGATATATCCATGTACGTCTGTCTGTCCGTTTGCCCAACCTTCTGTCCGTATGTATAATCGCGTCGATCTCAGAACCTATAAGAGCTAGAGACTTGAGCGCAGGATATCCTCTCCACTCCGATAATCGATAACTTGCATCGTTTCCAAGCAATCGACATAAATCGATATCGAAATCCTGTTTTTTTCACAAATTCCTTAGGTTTTAATGGCTCTAGCTCTAGAGTCATCAAATTTGGCAAAACTATTCTAGAAGAACTTGTCAAGTTTGGTGACACTAGCTATTAAGACCTCGGAGATTTGAGCAAAAAAACAAAGTTTCGCCATCGATTTTTATCGATATCTTGGAAACGGAGCAAGTTATCGATTTTCAGAAACAAGCTACATGGACCTACGTTCCAAACATTAAGTCTCTTATGGGTTCTGAGACAGACAGACATATTAAAAAAAAACAGACAGGTATAATAAAAAAAAACACCTAAGTTTTGAGCCGAAGCCAAGCTTTCAATTCTTGAATTAAGTATAATTCGTTGTTCATGTTAGATAATCTCTAAATTATTTTAGAATAAGTATAAAAATTCTTTATGCATTGTGTCAAAAAAAAACTCACTTTAAGTAATATTTTAACGTAATATAGCCTTAAAAAGTCAGGAAAAATCGAAGTTGACTCAAGTTACAACGATCTCAAAGTTAGAGTGAGAAGGCGTGATCGGGGTTGCAAAGCAGAAGAGGGCATAAAAATTGAGAGAATTTGCACGCTCTCTCAGCGTATGCATACAATTTCTAGTGATAATATGAGGCAAAAATGTGACGAAGCCGGATCAAAGTCTGCGGGAGCCTTTAAAACCGTTTACGTTGGAGCATCTTCGATTCTTTAAAGATGGTAAGTGGAAAAAATTCATGGGTATGCATGCTATATATAATTGTATATATATACATGTATTGAAGAAAAGACGAATTTAGGCGAGCTAGAAAACTTTCTTCTCTTTTGCAATTATATTCTGTCTGCTTATTTTATTGTCTGTTTTTCGATGCGCGACTTCAAAAAATCATTTTTTTCGGTAACCAAACATTTGGGGACCCAGATGAAATAAAAAACACCCTAAAAATGTAGTTGTAGTAAAACTTTTTTTAAAAGAATGTTCAAATCTGTTTTTTTTTTAGCTTTTATGATCGTTATTTGGGCTTAAAAAGCTGTTTGCCTAATGAAAGATATTTAAAAAATCGAAGTATAATTTTAAAAAATTTCTTAATTGTATATGGTCGTCAACTACTTGCTGATAGAAATATTAGGGATGAGCTTAAAGTCGGACAAATTTCTTGCCATGTTTCCCTGATATATTCGCCGAAAAGAAAAATTGGCTAAGTGATTTTTCGCCATATGGAACACCATATATATCTGAAAAAATAGGTTTGGAACTGATACAATATGGCTGTTACCTAGTTTAAGCAATAGATGGGGCAGAAATTCATGAAATTAACTTTGATATTTAATGCATATTTTTCTTATCCTTTCAGATTTCAATTTAAACGTATTTAGTACTTAACTATCATTATTTAGCTAATTCTGTTTTCGAGAGATTTTTGTGTCTGATTGCAGTTCTGTTCTTTTGTAAATAATACTAAATATTGTTTAGATTTATTTATTTTTCTTTAACTTATTGCATAATTATCAATTACAATAAATACTAAAAAAAAATTTGTAAGAATTGAGTGGTTGTGTTTCCGTTTTTGGGTATGGAAGTTCTTGATTCAAGAATAAAATTGGTCTAACTTTTTTTCACTTACTTCAAGTACGAATTACTTGGTTGTTTCTAAAGTACATAAAGTACTTTCGACTGTAATATTTTTTTTACAAACTTGAAAATATATAAAGTCTGTCTGCCCGAACATATGAGCCCATTGGTATTACAAACACTAAGAGCAAAAGATTTAAATTTAATAACGTCCTCCTTCTACACACGCAGTACGAGTTTGCTTCCGATCATCTATAACTTGCCCGTTGCCAAGCAATCAATATCTAATCTTCGTAGTTGCACATATTTCGTTGGTCATGTCGCTTCTAGTATAATATATTTGACATGTCGCTTTTAGATGCTTTTAGCCCTTATCTTTCTGTTTGCTGGTTTCGTCTTCCTTTCATGTATTTTTGCTGACCTAATACGTGTGTACCCAGGCAACGCAACCTTTTGCCTTCGCAGACCTTCTTCCATTTCGAGTCTTCGTCGCTGGTTGACCTTTTCGACACTGTGCATTCAATTCCTCTTTCTCTGGTGGTCGGTCGGTGAACCGACCTTTCAATATTTGAAAATTTTTCACGGATATTACGATTCTTGCATCGAAAAGTCCGGACGCACATGGCTAAATCGACTCGGCTATTGATGCAAATCAAAAAAATATATATATACTTTATAGGATCGGAGTTATTTCTTCTAGCTGTTACAAAAATATCTATTACTACCTTATTCCTTAGCCACCCTATACAGACGGATAAGAAAATCGTCGGATCGGACAACTATATTATGTAGCTAAAAGTAGGCTCTTGTATGGATAACCTTTTTGCTTAGAAAGATATCTGGATCAAACGGGGCATTCGTTAGCTTTACTATGCGTCTTACATACATACATATATGCAAAATTCTTTCCCCGTCGGAACATTGTATTATTAAGAAAATTCGGTGGAAAAGTAAGTTTTTGTAAGAAAATCCTTTTTAACCCCTTAAAACCAAATTCAGCAGGTTTTTGTCTCACTATTCTATGAACATCGGACTACTATATCATACAGCTGCCATAGGATCGATCGGTAAAAAAGAGTTTTTAAAAACTCATCCGCTTAAATCGAAGCGATAATAAATTAGTTTCGTACAACAATCACAGGCCAACCTTCTTCCAGGATCAGGATAGAAAAACCATATAGAGGCATGTTGAAAATCTAATTGCAATCAGATCCTTCCAGCTAAGGTGGTTGTTAAGAGCTTAGGAGAAAGGGGTCATTAAAGCATTAGGATTATTAAATATGTAATTAAACTAAATTACGTGAGATCGGAAGGACATGCCGAGATCGACCTAGCTTTTGATACTGAGGTTTTGGGAGGCTTCCTATCACATACATTTGCAAAAGCACATTATTCCCTTTTTACTCACTTCAATGGAATATAAATTATTGTACAGCATCAGTAGCCGTCTGCGTCTGTCTGTCCGTCCGTCCGTATGTATGAACGCAAGGATCTCAGAACCTGAATGAGTTAAGATACTTGGAATTTGGAACGTAGATTTGACTTGTAGCTTCTATAATAGGATATTTTATTACTGCTAAAGCAACCGAGGGCAACAGGGTATCCACTAGTCGGCAACTCCTGATTAGACCTTTTACTTATTTCAGTGAAAAATGAAAAAATGATAGGGAGTCTTGCAATTGAATAGACGAGTGGTGGCCACTCGACAAGTCTCTCTAAGGTGCACACTAACAAAATCATATACATATATATTTTTTATTTATATATTTTTGTTTGTTTAGGCGACAAGCCACACGGCTGTGAATTATGCAAAAAGAAATTTGCCTTAGCCTGCAACCTGCGTGCACATATGAAGACCCACGATGGTAAGTCGCAATATTACTAATTTATTATAAACTATAATCGTACTCTATATATATTTCAATGATAAATACTGGCATGGCTTCTTGACGTGTAGATCTAAAACAACTAACGCTCTTGAGTTTACTTCACTAATAATTGATGGTTTTAAGAAAAGAATTCAATGTTTAGGAGCGGGCAATAAGTGTGCAGACAGTGAGTCTACTTTTGTTTAACGTGGCGTTTACCCCGTGGGGGTGTACTACCACGGTATTCGAAAATACAACGAGCCAAAACAATGCGTCGGACTAGCGCCCCTCCGGAACCCTGCTTGCACAGTGAACCTTCGGTACCAATTGAATGCATGTCGGGCGGAACAATACATTCCCTCATTGGTGGGAGGAGAGGTCTATCTAAAGCCTCAATTGTACAATATGGTTGACACGCAACTCCACGTCGAGCCGAAGCTCTACCCGCGATTTGGGTATAAACCACAACCACCACGATACTCCCCGAAGGGCCGCAACCAAAAAGTCAGGACGGAACAAGTTCCGCGGGCTCCTGGCTACCCGTGGTACCAAATTAACTTACAGTTTTGGTCGACTGCCGTAGGTCATACTACCCAGTTTAGTCCCCTGCCAGACAAAGAATGGGTCATCTTATTTCGCCGCTCGAATTAGCTGGTTGCCAAATATACCTTTGGATCAATCCACCCAGGGTCCACCACGTGGAGGCCACATTATAAATAATGTGGGGCACATTGTGCCTTCGAGTCGACTTGACTAATGGTTTACGAAATACACAACATGCCCTTCTACATTGGTCCATTGAACCCCGTAAGTGTGCAGACACACAGTACGATCTTTGAGGGCTTGTATCCTACGTATCTTTGTTCGGGCAGCTATGCCCCTTATTTTTATGGCGTAGCAGCATACATATATCCACCTAGATCTGGACATATATGATTTCCTTGCAGCTAAAAGACAACCTGCTGCGGTATCGACCGTGTCACCCATTGCCGAATTGCCTCATTTTATTGTGAGGGGAATTGAGCAGTTTTTTGTCGGACGAGCTAGTCTAGTCTAGTCTAGTCTAGTCAGAGGCACACGGACATGGTTAGATTGACTAGGTTATTGATGCTGAAAAATATATGGTCGGAGATGCTGTCTCCTCCCAGTTAAATATGCCTTTACCATTATACCAATTTTCAATGTGTTTAATGTATAAACTCGAGCATTAGATAGTAAGATTTGGTTCTTAGTTTTAATCTATTTATCTTATAATAAGTGTCTATTTTGAGGCAAATGGGATGTTAAAGAATATGGTATTAAAATATTGAGTTCTTAAACAAAACAGACTTACACATTTCCTTATCTTTATAGGTGATCTACAGGACGAATGTATTCGATGTGAAAAGCCGCTTATTGCAAATAGCAATTTTTTACACCGGAATAAAATATGCGAAAAATGCCATGATTTGGGCGATTCAGAAAATGATGGAAATAAATTTGCATTACCATCGAAAGAAAGTATGGACGACGAAGAAGAAGCAGACTCTTCCATTGGTGCAACAGAGTATAGTGAAAAATAAATTTGAAGCCTGTTTTGTTAGAAGCATTTCGAACTAAATGAAATTCATTATTAATCACATAAATTAATAATGTGACCAAAAACTAAAAATGTTCTAAACTATTTCAAAAAAAACTAACCCTATTTATTTATAATAATGCTAATAAATATATTAATAAATATGTATTTATGAAATAGTTAATCTAAGATGAAATGAAATAAAGCACTCACAGAGTCAACGTTTAGTGATAAAATACAGACGAAAATACGAGACTTCAAATCTTCTTTATTCCTTTTGTTTTTGTTCAACTGCAGCTAACCTGCGCATGTGATAATCTCTTTTTTTTTACTGTTACTTAGTGATGAGCTTAGTGATGCCCTAAAAACGTTATAAGAATCGGACAACAAACACTGCAAATCATTCCCCATAAGATGAGGGGAAGGGAAGAAGTGCATCTGCTTCGTAAGCGACAATGTGTCTGTGTGTCACTTTGTGCATGCCCGGTGAGTGTTCGGGGTGTATCCCAGTCGGCGGCTCCCGTCTAGAGCACATATGTTTTTTTACCCTAGGCAGCTTGCGTTCTTACAGTAAATGCTGGGAGCTGTTGGGATAGTCCCAAAATTATTGTTTTCTTTTATAATAAAACAATAACCAACATAATGCCATTATGAAATAGCGATGGTACCAGACGTACCCGTTGCAAAGTACTCGTTACCATTGGGTAATTGAAAACTATTATGTTCTTATTCAAGTCACATCCACAGCCACATCCACATAAGACGACATATTTAAAAATTAATATGGGTATAGATATATATATATACATATACAATGTTTTTGTGTGTTTTATTTTTCCATTATTTATTAATACAATTTTTTTTATAATATATATTTACGAGCATGCAATAATTCCAATAAATAGAAAACAATTATTATATTGAATTCGTTTTATTGTTCCCTTTTAAAGTTTTTCCATCGTTCCAATTAATCTTATTTAATTAATTCAAATATATATTTTTATTTGTTTTCCTTGGGTAAAAAAAAAAAAACTGTTCAGCCAAAATGGACCGATTCCATCGTTCCAATTAATCTTATTTGATTAATTAATATAAATAATTCGGTTTTGATTGTTTTTTGTTTATCCTTGGGTTTTTTTTAAATAAAAAATAGACACTAATTCCAACTTTGAAAGATTCCATATTCCAATTAAAAAAAAAATACCATTGCTTCCAGCTAAGTTGGTCAGTTCCCCCCGTTCCATTGCTCACTGAGCTGTTTCTCCGCTGTTATTGAAGTCCGAGGCTCTTTAATAGCCTACTATGCCAATTGATAGCGAAAAACGCAGTAAGCAACGACTTTCCGTTCCATCAGCACAGCACAGAACATCAACCTCCGATAAAAAAATATTCAGTTCGAGGCAAGAATTTACTGGTCTCCAAATCTTGTAGTGCCGCTCTACACTCTTAAAGTCCGTGCCCTTCGAGGTAAGGTCGGGCAGGAATGTGAGCGCTGTTTCAAAGCTCTCAGACAAGAAGAATCGAACGTGCAGAAGACCCCCTCTTCTGTTGGATCCAGAGTGGCCCAGTAGTTAAGTCAAATAACGCGAAAATTTCGTCCTTTTCCACAAGGAATTCAGTCAGCCCAGAACCACTATTAGATGATCTTCTCACAAAGTTTTGGGAGGCAAACTGGCAAAAGAGTCAGACTCCATATGCGATACAAACTTTACTCGCACCACCAAAAGGGATAAGACTGTCAGATATATAGTTACGTTATCCTTTATTCCTGTATTCATAAAGTTCTTATGTAGATCTTTCAAAATAAGTTAAAAGCAAATCGGACAAAATTTCAAACTTCACCAAAAAGATCTTAGAATCGCATTCTCCACCGAGGAAGCTTTGAGTTTGCGTAAAATGTGAAACACGTCTCAAATGATTTTACATATAGATCGCTGGAAATCACCTAACAAATCTGTGTCCCCCATTTCCACCGAGGAATGCAATTTTCGAAAACTGTGAAACACGCCTCAAATGAATTGAATGAACAAAGATCTTTGAAAATGAGTTTAAGACCGATCGGATGGTAAAGCAAAAAACTTGTATACAAACGTTTTTCGCGATTTTTCCACACATACGGGTGGAATTTCCCGAAACCCCGTCTTATAAAGTAAGTACATCACATAAGGTCAGTACAGCGAAAAGTTCGGTTAATGTTTACGGTTTGGGTTACGGTTTGGGCTTTGCGTTGATTTCCGATTCTATAATCGATTCCGATTCCGAAATAATTAGGGGCCGAAAGTCACGACCGAAACTACCGAATATCGAATCTACTATAAATTGAAATATAGGCATTACGCCGTCTCTCTATCGATTTTATGATTAACATCTTAATCTACGCCGAATTAATGTAATTTTATAAATATAAATATGATTTTTATGCCTGGAAATTAGATGGTATCCAATCCACGATACTTACCATAAATATATAAAGAAGCAATTACTGCAATATTAGTTTTCATTTATTGTTTCCATGTTTTAGACATTTCAAAATTTTTTATTTTTTAAATTAATCTTTTTTATCTATTTACTAACATTGCCTTCTTCATTTGTAGAATTATTAAGATCACTATTGTTGCATGTGTCTCCTGAAGATCCACTGACATTTGCCACGTACAGTGCGGGGTCAATGACTTTGGGTATGGGTTTTATTTCCGTTCCTAATTCCTTTTCAATACGATGCAGGTCAAACCGATCCTCGTAAGTAATTAAATTAATAGCGATACCTAAAAGAAAAAGTATCAACTGATGAGCCTCCACGTACATATTACTTATATTCGTGCAACTTATTATATATTTATTAACGTTGGTCTAAAGAGTTCAACTTCTCTACATCTCTCTTGTCCGCCCTAGCCTTGAATACTGCTCTTGCATCTGGTCTCCGCAGTATAACAATAGCCAGGTTCATATTGAGTCAGTTCAGAAGCGTTTTCTGCTCTTTGCCTTACACGGTTTAAAATGGGACCCCAATCTTCGGTTGGCATCCTACTTTAGCAGGCTTCTTCTTCTTGATCTTCCGTCGTTAACCAACCGTAGGACAATTCTCGGTGATGTCTTCCTACATAAGTTGATTGTTGGCGACATAGATTCTTCTTTTCTGTTATGGCGTCTCTCCAATTCTCTGTTCCGTCTTCTTCTACAAGGAATTATCGCCCCTTATTCCTTATTTGCACAATCCTTTTCGTGTACTATGTAAAAATTACACGTCTATCACGTTTTCTCCACCGAACTTTCTCTCCCCCCTAATGAAATCATTGCTTTCAGGATAACTTCGGGATCTCACTGACCATTCGCAGCTATTAAAAAAAGTGTGATATACCCATCACATGAATTTTGACAAAGAACTTTGAAAGCAACTTTTGTACCCGATCGGATGATAAACAAAAAACTTTCAAACAAAAGATTTTCGCCAATTTCATTCAATTCATTAAGTTTTTATGTAGAGCTATAAAAATTAGTTTGAATCAAATCGGACACAACTTTAAATTTCGCCCAAATAATCTTGAATCACATTTCTCTACGAAGAAGTTTGGATTCTGCGTTTGCAAATAACCAAAGAAAAATATTATATTCCCCAATATACCTTTTGTCTGTTAACAGACACATTTTGATATATATAATCTTATGCTTAAAAGTAGTGTTTTTATTTTTTTGGAATTGTAATTACTTACCCAAATGACCAAACCGACCAGATCGACCGATTCGATGTAAATATGTTTCCGCCATTCGTGGAAAATCGAAATTGATAACGACATTCACAGCTTGTACGTCTATACCACGGGTAAACAAATCAGAGCAAACCAAATTACGGCACAGACCTTGGCGGAAATCGTGAAAGACTCTGTTTCTATGTGCTTGGGCCATTTTAGCGTGAATGTAATAACAGCAATAGCCGAGCTCAGTTATTTTTTTCGCTAAGAGTTCAACACGTTGCGTCGAGTTACAAAATATTATTGATTGATTTATTTGCAATTTTGAAAATAAAGTGTTTAAGCAGTGAACTTTCTGACGTTCTTGTACAAATGCATAGTATTGGGTGACACCTTTCAATGTTAACTCTTCCATAAGGTTTATCTCATAGGGTTCACGCAAATGTTTCTCCATAAAGTTTTTTACGGTTAATGGAAATGTAGCGGAAAACAGCAATATCTGTGGATCCTTGGGTAATTTTAATATAACATGATCCAGCATGCCTTGAAAATCTAATGAGAGCAGCTTATCAGCTTCATCCAAGACTAATATTTTACAATGCGACATATCTGCCACTTTCTTATCCATTAAATCCAAAATTCGCCCGGGAGTTGCAATTATTAATTGTACTGAAATCATAAAAATAAAGTTCAATTATTTTGAATAATCGAATCTCAATAAATGTATTTAAATAATAATACTTTAAAATTATATGGCCTAGGCATAGTACTATTTTCTTTTTGTGTCGGCATTAGTTAAGCTAGTTAGAGGAAGAAGTTCCCGACTAGGGGATACCCTACCCTCAACCTGCTTCTACCAACACCAAATGCAACTCGCATGTTTTAAGGTTTTTTGGACTGCGAACGAAAATTATCAATCTTTATATTTAAGTTCTCTTTAATGAGAACTCAACTATTATATCCTGCAATCATAGCTTGTAATTATTTTGCCTGAACCTGATTAAAAATGAAAACGGACAAAAAATATGTGTGATGTTGGCTGAAGAATACAAAAAATTTAAATAAATTATGTATTAAAATGCATGGCTACACCTTTAAATCCAAGAAGAATGGATTTTATTCGCCGGAAAATTAGATGATGAATCTAGGTTTTTGAAAGATTATGTAATGTACATCAACGGAGGTATTGCATCGACTTTGAGTGACAACCGTGAGAAGCCGCCAATATTAGGAAACAGAAATCGTCAACATAGTTGAAGTTTTGATAGAACAATTTTTAGGAAATTTAAAACAAAATAGGTTAATGCCACTATCGATACACCAAAAAAAAAAAAGCATGGACTTTGAATAATACTATGTTAGCAATGCCTTTAATTTTGATTGTTTCTTTCATCAAATTTATAAACGATTTTATTTCAATCGAGAAGAGATATGTTTTGTTATAAATTGATATAAATTCAATACCTTTTTGATATATACGAAGAATGTCATCCTTTAAAATGGTTCCTCCTGTTGTTACCATTACCCGAATATCAAGATGCTTAGCAAGTTCAATGCATATTTGTGAAGTCTGCAAGGCCAGTTCTCGTGTGGGGACCATTACTAATGCTTGTATATAGTCTTTAGTTGGGTCAATTTGCTCTAGAACAGGAATGCAATATGCTCCCGTTTTTCCAGTGCCGTTTTTGGCGCGCGCTAAAACATCTTTTCCGCTTAAGGCAATAGGTATAGCAGCTTCTTGAATCGGCGATGGTCGTTCCCAACCTTTTTCGAAAATACCCATGAGAAGTTCCCGCTTAAGGCAAAACTCTTCAAATTCGTTGCCACGCGTATCAGTCACATCCTGAAAAGATCGTTCGCATTAGTCTATATAATATGAATATAATATAAAAACCTAACCTACTAGAATATTTTTTGTTTTGCATTTTTATATTTATTAAACATGTATAATATCATATATATATAAATATGTCTGAAGTATTGGCTATTGCTATCTGCTATCTGCTAAAGGTTTTTCTAGTTCTTAATACCCAAGAGATTTGCTTAAAAATAGGATTTTCGATAAGGACTTTGATTGATTCTCTTGGAAACGCGATAAGTTATCGATAACCTTTTTGCGCGGGCACTAGGATTACCTAAGCTTAAAATTCCATGTCCCTAACTCTTATAGGTTCTAAGATCGACGCGATCTTACATACGAACAGACGGACATGGCAGATCGACTAGGAAACTAAGGCTGATCCTTCTCAGTATCAAAACAAAACCATTTAACACTTTTACCCAATCAGCTACTATTGTCGGAATTCTCGGAGCTTTAAGTCTCAGAAAGTGTCATTTGTTGGTTTTTTCGTTTTTATTCCATCGTACCATCTTAGCGCTATCTCTTCTTCACTTCTGAAAATAAGCTCTTGGTCGTCCATGGCAAATGAAAGCTTATATATATTGCTTGGACCTCTCCAATAGATTGAAAGTTTCTGTTTCCTTTTACGTCACATGGGGCTAAATGAGTTGTCCT
Source organism: Drosophila lacicola (assembly GCA_035045355.1). NCBI lineage: Eukaryota > Metazoa > Arthropoda > Insecta > Diptera > Drosophilidae > Drosophila > Drosophila lacicola. The sequence continues at coordinate 1,495 of JAWNPB010000116.1, read as the reverse complement.
TATCGCAGGTTTATCTGGTTTATCTATTTATCCACTAACCCTTCTGATTAATCATTAGTAAGATAATAATTCCTTACTACTTCACTTATTATGACTTTACGGCTTCGCAATCAATTTGGAGCCCAATCAACTGATTTCATATTCCCAATGTTTTCAGGTGACTTCTGGGGTTCCCCAAGGAAGACTCCTCGGCCCACTACTCCTTACTATATTCATCACATACTTTTCTACGACATTTCTCATTGATGTGATTTCTTAGCCACTTTACAGCTTACCGATAAAACTTGTCAACATTAGCAGTATCAAAGTTAAAGAACTTGTTGGTATTCGTAATCTTAATAAGGCTAGAATTGTTTGGGGGATTACCTAAAGTTTTCATACAACTGTTTTCATCCTAATGTGAGCTCGGACTACAAAATATAACTACAAAAAAATCTGTTTATAGCCTATAATAGCTAAAAATAAACTTACTGTTGTTTTGAAGCGATTGTCCTTTGGGGGTAGCTTCAGTTTAGATTTCCAACCCATGTCGTCACTTAAATTAGTGGCAATTTGATGATCACTTAAAATCCTAAAAGTAGTTGATTTTTCATTAATGAGTGGGTTAAACAGGTAAGAGTGCTCTATAGTTGTCTAGTAGGAATCAGAAGATCCCGGAAACTCGCAAGTGTTAGTAGCTTTACAAATATTCTGTGTATTTCATTTATTTCATTTCTATGTATTTCATTATTTACTAATTTATAATACTTCTTAGGAACAATCATTTGTGTGGATTTAACTTTCACATTCATTTAAAAATTTAATTGGGTTTGTCAATATTTTCTCTGGCCTATTAAATTTTTACATCTATCCGACTGATTCAAAATATCGCGCATTACTACAAGCTGTGCCTGAAAGAACTTTTCCAGAGATCTTCAATCGGATTTACATCCAAGCTAACCATTAAACGTTTGAAAGTTTGTTTTGGTTGAATCTAAACAAAACCGAAACTTTGCAGCATGCCCAAAAGCAGCTAACGCATTTGTGATTCACTTGTGACTGATTTGTCAAGATTGCCTTAAATTGCGCCTGTCTGAACGAGATCGATCAGAGTTATCTAAATTTTACTTTTTATCGTTTTCTAAAATTACATTCTGGAATGCATCGTTCCAACATTTTTTTTTTTTCGTTTTCTACCAAAACTTAGTGGACTCGCCCTTTTAATATTTTTAAATCTAAATAATGTTTGAACGAAAGTCACTTTGAATCCGAATTTTTAAGAATGTTGGAAATGCCATTTCTGGTTCGAGTTGTTTTAGCGATTTCTGCAAATGTATGTTGGGTTTTTTTTAAATTCTCCGACAAACTCATTTCACCTCAGAAATTGAATTAAATATGGGTTTGTTTTTGGAAAGTGTATGGCGCGCAGCTATTTAGCACGTTTTTAAACGTTCATTTACTTCACAAGGAATGTGCTTTAGCGAACTAGAATCGATTGTGGATATTTCCTTTTTAT